>CM076577.1:1308722906-1309181278 GCA_034641835.2 Pinus albicaulis | reverse complement strand
TTGATTATTGAATGATGACCCCTGATCTTGATGACTATCTTCCATCAATGTTTTTATCAGTGAGGTTCCCATGACCTACTTCTTCAAGTGCTCCTTCCATACTTCTATGATGCTATTAATATACTCTGCTACCTATCATACTATTTTACAACCAACATAAATCACTTAAAGTGAAAGATGATCTGAATCATAATAGAGATCTTTCGCTTCTTCTTTCTTAGATTTCTTTGCATCAAGTTCTTCCCTTTCATCTGTGACATGGGCTTCCTCCTTTTCCCCTTGTCCTTTCTAAGTTTAGGACAATCTCGTTTACAATGCCCAAAATAATTACACCCAAAGCATCGTGCTTTGTTCATATTTCTTCTCTTATTATGAGGACCAAATTTACCGAATCTTCCTTTCCCCTGGTCATGGCTGCAAAGGCTTGATTCCTTACACTTGATCCTGCCTTCAATCTTGATTCTTCTATCTTACCTAGACCTTCAAATGACATGGCTTCTTCTTTCTCACCTATTCTTGAAGTGAAACCTCTCCATTCTTTCAGTAAAACATTTAGCACCATAGTGATTATTTCTCCATTAGACATTACCTCTCCCAATTTCTGTAGTTGATCTCGTATTGCGAAAATCTCCATCAGATATGGAATTATTCCTTCCTTTCTTGACATTCTTAATTTGTATAGTTTTTGTCTTAGGGATATTATTTCCTTTGCAGAACCTTTCGAGAAAAGTTCCACCAATTTATCATATATTTCTTTTCAGGATTATAGCTTTGATACGTAGGGAATGAGAGAGCCTTTTATGGATTCTATAAGAATCCTTCGGGCTCTTATGTCTCCCTTCATGTATTTGATATATGCTAGAATGTCTTCTTTTGGAGGTTGAATTGTAGTTCCTTCAATGAAGCCCATAACTTCATTTTCAATTAGATTCAAATATGTCCTTTTCTTCCATGCATTAAAGTTTGATTACCCAACCAATTTGTTGCTCTATATAAAATTAGTCATTTTGACAGATTCAAATATAGTCATAGATACTTACTTGAGTAAGTGACTTTCTCCTTCAACAACTTCCTTGATGATGATGGAGATGAAGTCAGGAACTTCTTCTTAGATTAAATTCTCCAATGTAGGTGATCTTGAATCCTTGATGACAAAGGATGTTTCCAAAAGATAATGTCTCTTCCAACAATGTATTGAATATAAATCTTTGATGGCAAAGCTTATTTTCTTGAAGAGTGAATCCTTTGAATCCTTTGATTCTTGCTTCCTTGAGTGCCTCTTTGCTAAGTAGCCCTTCCTTTAGCTCTAACACCATGTTGAGAATTTGGTAGGGCGATGATTAATTCAAATTCTCTCCTTGATAATTACTTGTGATCTTACTCTACTTATGTATTCTCTTCTTAGCTTATTACGTTTTTCATCAAGTCAATTATCAAAAACACAAGAGACACAAATATAGGCTCTTCAAATCAGGGCCAAAACCTCTCCCTCTTGGAGAGGAAAACCCGCAAGTAATTCTTCTTATAGACTTTCAAATGACAAGTACCATGACCAAGATTCAGACCCTTGACCTATGTATGCCTCCAAGACCTTGTCACTACTTCTTTCTTGTCCTTTATAGTTGATCCTTCTTTTCTGCACCAACCTGCATTGTCCTGCACCAACACTAGAGAGCTTGGTCTCTAAGTCTATCTTTCTTGATATTGTCTCAATTACCCAAACACTTCTTCTCTCCTTATTCTTCTTTGTCCTTACTACCCTAAACAAAGATCTTTCTCGCTGCTCTAGAACGTCTTTGCACTTTGCATAGTAATGCCTTTCCACAAGCTTCTTTCTATTCAGATATTAGACAAGGTCATTCGAGACCCTTCACTTCACGTCTTTGAAGCTTATTCACTTGAGATATACTACCTCCCCTTTACGCACAATAGATCAGGAACATATTTACCTTCCTTCTTTTCTCACACTATAATTTGGAGATAGTTCACAGAATTATCGTAATCCTTAACCACAAACTTTGCATCAAATTTGGACTTTGCAAAACTTAGTTCCTCATCCTTGCATCTTATCACTGTAAACCATTTGAATTCTTACTTTAGAACTGTCCGAAGATCTCAGACATATCCACACTTTCTGCTTCAAAACAATCTTCAAACGTTGTGTTCAAATGAGCTGCAGATCCATCAATATATATAGTGCACTGTTCCAGTTTTAGGCCAACCCTACAAGCTGTTTTGTAGGCCGACTTTACCACTGTCCATAGGCCGATTTGCATGGCTTATATTGTAGCGTTAATGAGGTTGACATGAGAGCTGTCATGAGCCATTCCTTCACAGTTAAATGACAAGGTCTTGGAGCATATCCTTTTGACTAGACACTTCATATACATGACTCTAAAATGCATTTATAACTAGAAGACAATCCTAATAGACATCAAGAAGATGTCTATTGACCTATAATAAAACTATATTAGGGTGTATGTAGCACCAACAATAAAAGTAGGTATTACTCTACAATAAGCACCCAAAACAACTAAAGATATACTCTAGAAAATAATATTTAATTAATTAGTATGTTTGAAATTTAAAAAGTGTATTAGGTTTGTGGAAATATACATTTAAGTAGTTTGTTCACTTGAATTGGACCATTGTAATTATATTTGTCAATTACAATTAAACCAGTAATTCTAATTCTTAAAAATCAACCATTCAAGTGGTGTGTCAATTTATTCACATACTTACTTGTTCCATACAAATTAAATAAATGTATCAAGTTGTATGAATAAACTAGACATATCATTAATTTGTTCATTTGAATGGGACCACTATAACAATGTTTTTCGTTTGCCTTTTAAGTCGTAAAGTTCGCTTTGTTACAAATGGTAAAAATTTATAATATATACTAACATAATTTTTTAAATGTTTTGAAGTGTTATGTTTTGATGTTCTTAAGTAATGAAGTGTTGAAATGGATATATGTTAATGTCATATATATGGTTGCAGTGCAGATGAAGATGTGAATTAATGCAAGTCGAAAGATGTTCATCTTTGAAATTGCAGCAGTATTCTTCCCATCATACATTGGAGATGAACCAAGTTTTCATATTCAAAGAGGACCATATTCGCAGTTTGCTGATAACTCCTATTTTTTTTTAGACTAGCTTAGTGGTAAGCATTAAAATATTGCTTAAAATTTATGATGTTGCGATATGGACATTAGATGTCGTTGATAAGTACATCCAACAAGTACTTGGAAAATCAAATATTGATAAGGAGACTTTAAATTCATATGGAACATGTCTAGTTTCCATTTGCAAACAAAAGTGAAGGCAGGGAGAACAATAAAATTCTATGTGAGCAGTTTGATTGATGTGTGGTCCTAATATGGAAATAAATATGAAGAATCAAATATATTACTAATAGATACATCAAAGCATCCTTACTAATTTGTTTGAAACCAGTCAAACCACATATTTATAAAATCCTATGCACTACAAGAGCAAGATACTTAGCTTATGCAAGTTTTATTTCCATTGCTTAAGAAACTTCATTGTATCAAAGAGAAACATGAGTACATTTGAGTGTTCAATAGAACATGTACTCGTAATGGATGAAGGCAATTTTTTTAATAAATTTGCTCACAAGAGCATTCCAATTTTTCAATGCAACTTGGACATGGTTTTTTGTGAATTATTTCGAATGAATTTTTATTTGTTTTGAATTATATGGAAATTGAAAACTATATTAATGTACATTTTTATTGTTATTTATAATAATTTTTCCATTGGATTTGTTCTACCAAAGATTTATTTTCCAAACGTATGCATATTTTAATATGCATTCTTAAATGAAATATTTGTCATTAAAATCATATTATGTGATCCATTAAGGAAAAAAAATTATTTTTATTTTTATTGATTTATATTTCCTTATATTCATTAATACTCATATATAAATGTGAAACATAAATTTTGAAATTATACTAAAAAAATTACAACTCTTACTAAGAGAATTATAGATAATTTAGTTGATAAATGCTACACGCACTATTCAGGCTAATAGGAAATAAGGCACATGTAATGGGCCATAGGTGAACGATTTGAATTTTTGAAGTAGAAGATAATTTCCTAATCCATAATTTTTGGTAAATTTGAATATACCTAAATTAATTAATATTTCTAATTGTAATCATATCATGTTGGAAATCAACAAGAAACAAAGTCACTTGTTGTCTTTTATTTGCCTATAACATGCATTAATATGAGTGTATAAATGTAATATGTAATTTTAAAAATCAATATCATGTTGGAAATCAGCAAGAAACAAAGTCACTTGTTGACTTTTATTTGCCTATAACATGCATTAATATGAGTGTATAAATGGAATATATAATTTTAAAAATCAAGCTTCATTGTAAATACTTTTTCATTTCTTAAAAAAAAAACATAATTAATTGATAACTATTGCTAAGTAGAGTGTTAAGGTTTCATTGAACATGTATGATAGATGGTTTATGTCTTTGAATTTTTTGACTTGCAATTAATTTCATTTCATTGTCTAGTGATAACTTTTTATAAATTTGTATTTTTAGATAAAATGGAATTATATCATTTGAGCCAACAAGGCACAAAGTTATATTACCAACTTTTATTTATTTATATTGATTAATATAAGTGTACTAATGTGATATATAATAGCCATGAACTATGAATAATTTCTTCTAAAAACAAATATTAGAATTTGTTGATAATAAGTGTTACATAGACTATTTAGACTAGTGGACAATGAGACATAGCAATGACTTCAAACTCTTTCAAGTTGAAGGCATTTTATTTTCAATCCGTAATCCTTTCTAACTTATATGTGTTTGCAAATCAACTATTTTGAATGCAATCATCTCATAAGAGTCAATAAATCGAATCCATTTATTGCCTTTCACTTTATGGGACTCTTTCAGGAGCTTCTTCTTCATCTCAAATTTCTACCATGTCAGCTGGTATATCAACTTCTACTTCCAAAAATTTGACGACACACTAGTATATTAATATGTTTTCCAGTAGTGTAGGTAATCGTCAAGTTAACCCAACATGTTGTTATAATTTGCCTAGGGGGAAACCATCTCCACCTGGAGGGAAACATTTTGTTAGATCATATCATATGGTTGGAGGAAAAACTTAACTCGAAATTATTAAAACTATGTTCAGATACCTCAAGCTGGTTTAGATCAACGTGTTGTTTCAAAACCCTTAATGTTACTCCTTATCAGGGATGAATATCGTTTGGAACCCTTCGTTCGTTCAATAGCCATTGCAAGTTTTGCCACAGCAACCAATTTACCAACCTATTCAGCCTACCGGACAACGTATTTAGAAAATACCCGTCCAAGGTATTCTGATACAAGTCTAGCATTGTGTTCATGGTATTCCTTAAGTAAATATGCAAACACATGTTCAGAAACCAAGTCAACAACCTAGTTTGAGTAGCCCACATACTCTTGTCCAAACCATTGTAAAAATGTTTGTTCAACAATCGAGTACACCTTAAACCCCCATCGTGGGAGTATCTCAAACTATTGTTTCAATTAACCCTCAAATACCAGTGATGCAAACTACTCAGGCTATCCGTAAGACATTTGTCTGTGAAGCTGGTCATATGATACAATATATACCTCAAATACCATTGAGACAACATGGAATGGAAACTCTGCAAACACCATATCAAGGGAAACCTTTTTAGAGCCAGTTCTTTCAAGGTAACCCTTTTCAAGGCAAACCTTATCATATTCAGTTATTTCAAGGACATCCTTTACAAAGCCAACACTTTTAGGGGAAATATTAATTGGGGAAGATGGGTCAAAATCTGCCTTTCCAGAGCCAACCATACCCTTTTCATACTTATCAAATTCCGTGTCAACCACAGTTTTGTATGGCTCACCCTGGTTATCATGGAGGAATGCAAATCCCAACCACATAGGCTATCCCAGGATATATTGGATATCCTCCTCTAGGTACTGGACTTATCCCGCGGGGTAATTAATTTTCACAACATGATCCCAACTGACAGTTATCGTTCATTGCAACTTTAGATTTACTGGATTTGTCTCGACTAATGAATGTTCCTATTTACTATTTCTTGTTTTGGCCAAAAAAGCCTACTAAGTTTCCCAGTTACGTTCTGAAATTAGAAGGCAAATCAAGAGAAGACCCAATTAAACCATGTCATGAAATACCATCTTTAGTGTGCGTCGAATTCACTGATCGGTGATTCCATTATTTGTGACTTTTCCAGCAAAATTTAATGAGTTCAACAACAAAATGGTATATTGAGTTACCTGTAGCCTCTTTTCATAACTTCAACACCTTAGCTACTGCTTTCTTAACACATTTTCAGTTACGATATGTTATGATATCGGTACCTAACTTTTGATTTCTTTGAAACAATCCTCATCTACTGACGTTTCCGATCATATACATGAAGGGAGGCGTAGACTTCGTTTAGTTAATGTTTTTATTCCATATCATATTTTGGCTGAATGGTTCACAAAATCATTGCTTCCAGTCATCACTGAAGATGTTTCCAAGGGAGGTGTTGTAACTGAACGAGAGGTAATTGCTTGTGCCTAATATCTAGGCCTTGTATACACATAATCTGACAATTTGTATGATAAAATTCTGGATTTCCTTTACCCTGGTCAAATAAACTTAACACCTACATGATCTCACATTGATGATGGTGTGATTGGTTCTGTTATCCAATATAAGAGTCAGAAGAAAATTTCCAAAACTACTCAGATTGTGACTTTACGAGATTCACCCAAAGGAAATCCTTCCCCTGAGATTACTTCTGAGATTAATGTCATAGATTCATCTACCTGTTGATTTCTGGTAGCATCGTATATTCTCTAAGTCTTAAATTTTGTAGGGAGGCTTAGACAAACGGATTCCAAAATACCCAGAAAGCATTTAGGGAAATTCCACCCGAATGGAGTTTCATTAAAATAATTAATTATTTTTAATGGGAACATAAGTCTCAACTTAGGGAATTAAAATAACTAAATTATATTAATAGAAATGGGTGTGAATCTTCTTGAAAAAGACGAATATAAAGTCAAGTTAATCATATCCCTTGATTATGTTTTAATCTAGTTCACTGATTTCTCAACGAGAAGGTTATAAGATAAGGCTTGTTGGGCATTTGGAAATCACGTCGAGAGAGAGTCTAGAGATCGATTTCTCAAGTGAGCAACGCAAAGTAGTTAGAGATATCATCGAGTTGATTCTTTCAATGAGGGGCAGAGATAGTTATGATTGGAGATTTTCCTCAGCTGAGAATACAATGCAAAGAAGGCTGAGATAGGATGCAGAAGAAGAAACGTAAGGGCTACCCTAGGAATCATAGTGCCATGTAGACGATGTGTTGAAACAATGAGCAGATCCACAATTTTGTTGAGGGAGTGATCCATTTCAGTGTTAGGAGTCAGGGCGTGAGACTAGAGGGATAGATATTGAAGCATCCAGCCAACAGAAGGATTAGTGGAACGAAATCACGCAGGTGCTAGCCAATGTGATGCAGATCTGCGCAGAGGAAGCGTGGGGCTTGTGAGTTTGGGGTTGGATTAGTGTCGGTTCTTTAGTGATAGTGTGAGGATATTTTCTCACTAACTCTCTGCCAATTATTTTCTCTGTATGGATATCTAGTAAGGCATCCTAGGTTGTATTCAGAGCTACTACTTAATAATACAAACCCTCAGTTGTTGTAGAATTTTTCCTGCATTGGGCTTTTCTGGGGAAATTTGTCCAAAAATAACAGTGTCATATGTGTGTTTCATTTTCTTCTTGCTAATTCCTTGTTTCTGCATTTTATTTATGTAGTGAAGGTTGCAGTGTGTTGTATTTAGTGATTATCATAGAACAAAAACAAATAATTTGTTAAGTAATGAATAACAATTAGGTGAATATTTTCCAGTTGCTACAATTTGATTCTAGTTTAGGAGTTTTCACACTAATGACAAGAAAAAATTGAATGGAGGTAAAAAGAAAGAAAAGGGTAAAGAAAAAATATGCTTCTCCAAAAGAGAAACAAGACAAAACCGAACCATCTGATGAAAAGAAAAATCCTCGTTATCCTTGTTTAATTCGTGATGAAGATCATTACACCAAGGAGTTCCCTCATCATGTTGAGGTTACTAAATTCATTAAAGTTTCCCCCACCCCTGCTATTTTGAAAGATCCATTTCCTTCACAAGATAGTACGATCGTTTCACACAACCCTTCCTCTTATTCCACATCTACGAATATCATGATGATGTCCTCAGAAGTTATGGTAGCCACAAGATCTAAGGATTACAGATCTAAGGGTTATATTGTAAAGGAAACAATAATGGTTCACCTAGTCAGTCTTCCATGTCAATTCCTCCTCCTTCTGAACCATTACAGATTGAAAAATATAATTATGACATGGTGATTCGACCTCCTTTGAAAAGCTTTCTTCAAAATTTAGCTTTTAATCATCATGTGCCAACTACTCATAATTACAACATTGTTGAAGATCTGGCTATGTCACCTTCAACGATGTCAGCCCTTGAAGTGTTTCAGAATTGTCCAGTAAAAAGAATATTGGTATTGTTAGCAATAAGAGCTATTAATCCCTAGGGTTCTAATCTCATTGTAATTATTTTAAGAGATATGATCCTAGACTTCCACATCAACTGACATTTCAAATATCAGTTTTTGTCAAAACTAAATGAGTTTTTGCACAGTAATTGATGAAGGAGATTCTACATGTATCATGTCTAGTTATTGTTGGAAAGCCTTTGGTTCTCCAACTAACAATTAGTCTCCCACAACTTTGAAAGCATTTGATGGAATAGGTTTTCATCCACATGGAATTCTAAATGATATACCTATAGAGTTAGAAGGTAAAACGGTTGCAATTGAAGTTGAAGTTATTGATGCTCAACTTGATTATAACCTTTTACTAGTACGAAGTTGGTCCTATGCTATGTCAGAAATGGTATCGTCATTTTTTCGTATGATAATGTTTCCCCATAAAGGAAAAATCGTGAAAGTTGACCAATTGTCTTAATACACTTTAGACCCTATTTCTACAGGTACCATACCCTTTGTTGGAAAAATGGTTACTCCATATGAAGATGTTGGGGTGGGTTTGCTTAAGGATTCATCTCTCATGGGAACTTTTTCACTCCCTCCACCCAATTCCCCTAATAATATTCCCCAATTTAATATGAATATATCAAGCACAATGAAATCTTCTTATCCTTGTATTTTTCCTTCAGAGTCTGAATTGACCTTGTATGGAAGTAAGATGCCTTTAATCCCATCATCTGAAACTGATCAAGTGAATGTGATCATTGATATGATTATACTCATTTTTCACAATTAGTACCAATATCATTTCGTGATCCCTTCGATAACGAGTTCCCAATGTACCAAAGTATCATGGAAATAATGAATTTCGACAATATGACATGGGACAATTATCATCATTGTTCATCCTTTCTGCCTAAAATTGATAAATTGAGAATGATATTTCATCTATATTTTCATCTGAGATTAGGGATATTCAACAATGTCCTATGTCAATCCTTCATTCAATTTCTGAAATCAATCTAGGAAACATATCTACAATTGTACCCATCAACATCTTAGTTAAACCTAGAATTAATGAGAACATTCACATAGGTGATTCGTGATTTCTTGGTGAAATTGAGACGTATAAAGCCATATTTCGGGAATTTCAAGAAATGTTTGCCTGGTCTTATGAGGAAATGTCGGGAATTGACCCTAACATTGTAGTTCACAAAATAAATATTTACCCGGATGCCAAACCTGTTAGACATATATTACGTCGAGCGCATCCGCGAAAATATTCTGCTATAAAAACTAAAGTTGAAAAACTACTTAGAGCAGGATTCATTTATCTTGTTCCCTTGGCTGATTGGATGTCAAATATGGTTCTCGTTAACAAAAATTAAGGGACCGTTAGAGTATGCGTCGACTATAGCGATATCATCAAATATTTTACAAAGGAAAATTATCCTACTCCTTATATCAATCAAATTGTTGATGATTGTGACAGAAATGAGATTTTATCTTTTATGGACAAATTTTATGGATACAATCAAATAAACATACTCCTTTCCAATCAACATAAAACTGCATTCATTTTTCCATAGGGAACCTTTGCTTATCGGAAACTCCCATTTGGATTGAAGAATGATGGTGCAACTTTTGAAAGTGCAATATCTTACACATTTCATGATATCAAACATATTGTGCAACCCTACTTGGATGACTTACCAGTTCACTCACTAAGAAAACAAATCCTTACAAATGTGTTTTTTGTGTCCAATCTGGTCAATTTTTTGGATTTTTCATTTCAAAGGAGGGAATTCATGTCGATCCACTCAAGGTAGAGGTTATTATCAATTTCCTCCTTCCAATTTCTGCAAACTACAAAGTTTGCAAGGGAAAGAGAACTTTTTACATAAATTCATACCTAATTATGTCGAGCTAACTAAATGTTTTACTTGATTGTTTAAAAAGGGCATCCCATTTATCGAGGACGAGCTTTCTCAAAAATATTTTGATGCATTCAAAAATGCGTTGACCCATACACCGTTGTTGCATCCACCTGATTATAGTCAAGAATACTTTTTGTATTTAGTTTCATTTTATGCCACCATTGGCATGGTGTTAGTTCAGGAAGGCGAATCTAAGGATGAATATGTGATCTATTATTTAAGTAGGATTCTCACAAAACCTGGAATCAAATATGCACATGTGGGGAAATTGGCCGTGGAAGTCGTTCGAGTTGTCCAACATTTCCATCACTATATACTCTTACGCAAAACAACCTTGATTTATGATTGCAACCCTATGATGTACATTCTTACCAAACATTTCCTAAGGGGAAAATAATCTAAATGGATTTTTATCTTGCAAGAGTTTATTTAGAATTCAAAAAAAAACTAAATCTAAGAAAGCAATGGTATTTGTTGAGTTATTATATGACTTTCCATATACTGAGACAGAAACCGTGGCAGAGGGTTCTCTTCTAGACGAATCCCTCTTTCTTATTAGTACTTTAGATCCCTGGTATGGATATATCATTATATATCTTCAAGCTCGGATTTTTTCGGCCCGAATTGTCTTGAATTGATCGTCGCCGAATCTGGTACCAATCCCAGCAATATAATATTGTTGGCGATAAAATTTATCGTCGTGGTGTTTATTCCATATTTAAATGTTGTTTGACACACGAGGAAGCCGAGAAGGCATTAAATGACTTCCATTCTGGAGCTTTTCGTGGTCATATGTCAATGTTTGCCACTGTCCAAAAGATATTATAAGCTGGCTATTTCTAGCCCTCGATGTTTAAAGATTGCATAACCACAGTTAAGAAATACCATAATTTCTAGGTTTACTATCGCAAGATGCATGTGCCTCTAGCTCCTCTTCACCCAATTATAGTTTCCAGTCTATTTTCTAAATGGGGCATTTATTTTGTTACATGTAATCCTCACTCAGTCAAGGGGCATGGGTATATTATTCTAACAATAGAATATTTTACAAAATGGGCCAAAGGTGATGCCTACATATAAGGATGATGGAAAAACTATAGCCATTTTCATATTCAACCATGTAATTTCTAGGTTCGACGTACCATAAGTTGATTGTACCGACTATTGTATCCACTTTTGAAACTTTATCATGACTGAGCTTTCAGCACATCTAGGCTTGCGCCATGACAAATCTAGCCCTTTTTATCTACGAGTGAATGACGAAGTAGAAGATGTTAATAAGTTTTTGACCAATATTATCAAATGGATTGTTGGAATTCATATAAGAAACTAGCATACTATGTTTTTTCAGCCTTGTGGGCATACCATACCTCTGCGAAAACATCGACTAGCTTTACTCCCTTCCAACTTGTTTACTGTTTGGAGGCAGTTTTTTTAATTGAATGTGAAATACCATCATTGCAACTAGCCATTGAGTTGCTAACATATATATCTACTGGGGAAGAAATTTTTTTGTACTTAGCACGACTAGATGAGACTCGTTGTGATGTTGCACTGGATAGTGAGGCTCATAAGAAACTTTTTAAGGATGAGTTTGATCGAAACATGAATCCTCGTCCATATTCGGAAGGTAATCTAGTATTGGTATATGATTAAGCACATGATAAGCTAGGTGCTCGTAAATTCGAACCCATGTGGCATGGTCCTTACATTGTGAAACGTGTACTAGCCAAAGAGCCCTATGAACTATTTTATTATGATGTTGTTTCTTTGGGAGAGCCCAGGAATGGTCTCTACTTAGAGAAATAGTATGTGTGATTCATCTCGTGAAGATTTTTGTACATTACTTGTATCATATTTTTATGAGTGTGTGCATTTCGTTTTTCATTTTTTACGATTTTGTGCTAGTTCTACTGCTTATCTTGTGTTATACTTGATTTGTAGATGTCAACATTCCCTCAGACTTACATGGGATTTGCTGATGGCACTAGTCGTACTACTCGGAATCTCGCTCTTGCGATTTGGGATATTTACTCGCCAAATGATGAGTTAGTATCTATTCATGGGCCATGCCGAGGTTTAATGACGAATAACATAGCAAAGTATAGTGAAGTAATTGAACTATTATCTGATTCCATTTCAATTTGCATTCGTCATTTAATTATTAGGTGAGATTCACAGCTCATAGTATTATATTTAAATGGGTTCTATGTAGTAAGAAGTTCAACGATACTAAGAATTTTTTTACAGGTCTGTCTCTTGGAAAGACAATTTGATTAAATTGAATATCAACATATTATGAGAAATTTAAACACATTAACTGATGCATTGGAAAACCATGTGTTATAGACATTTGCAACATTTGTAAACAAAAAAAATATCCATCCACATATTGAACCAAGATAAACTCAAATGATAAGTAGTAATCTCCATTAAGTAATATAGTCTGTAAAAAGTGTGTTACCAAAAATGTTATCCAAAGACATGAGGCCCCGTGGCCTTTATTGGCCAAACACGTTGATACCAAAAATCAAAATATAGCCCTAAAAGGCTAGCAACTATCCATGATGGTGATAATGATAGCATAATATACAATGTGTTATGCCTCGTAATAGATGATTGATTAGCCCTGGAACTCCTACTACGTGCCTCTGGTACCGCAAAGGAAAATAATCAAGTCCAGTCTCTTGAATATATAGACCCAACCTCTCCGGGTTATGCTCTAACTCAGTCAAGGCCTCTACGTCATTAGGGTTATGCATTGCAATAGATACTAGTTGATCCCCCCCCCCGCCTGTCAAAATTCCATAGTCCCACTAGTATAGTCGGGCCAATATCTACATGAACAACTCGGATAATTAGCTTTGAATGTAAAAAATAAATAAAAAATTAGAAAACATAAAAACCATCAAAATGAGAAATTTTTACCTAGGTAACCCCACTTCATCCCTGTTGGGAGTGGGATATTTGGGTCATCTTTGTAATCAATCCATGCATAAGGAAATCATTTGATCATAATGATCTTCTTCTCCAACCATCTGAATAACTGAGGATTGTATTTGACCACTGGGTCATCCCCTCATGGTGAGCCATCAACGGTACCCACAATAGCAATTGATGATATTGAGGTTGTCGTATCTCTTCAAAAACATGTTATGGGGCCAGGATGGGAATATGCTCGTGAGTAAATGAAATAAATATAGAACCATATCCAAAGTTCTTTAGTTTCCCTATTTTTCTCTATTCAGTTTCCCTTTCATATTGGCAACTACCCCTTTGTACCAGTTTAAAATGATGGTCTGTCAGCACTCTATAATAATCTGCATCTCAGCCTTTGCAGCTAAGTGGACCGCTGCACTTCAACATAAACTGGTAATTGTAAAGGTGATGGTTCTCAAGGGGAGTCACTTGATGGTTTTGATGTCAATTCTACCATCCTTTAGTTGAGACTCGTCAACAAAATATCGCCTCAAATAAGTAACAGTAGTCTCTCCACCTGGTATGTGGCCATACAAGGATATATTTGTTCCTTTGCGAGAGAGTCCAGTCAAGAAATAAATATCATCAACATCTATGGTGAGACATTGGTCTCCTGTCACGAAACAATGATCTTGGACATCCCATATGCTCACCATCCATGTAAAGAGATCTAGTTGGGCTTTCATCCCCAGAATTATCCAATATTTGTATAGGCCACAATCTCTTAGGGCCTGCAATTTTTTTGGGTAATTTAAAGCTTTGAAATGTTCATCCTCATTCTCTCTCTATCTCCACTCCATTATGAATGATAAAAAAATCCTGAAAATAAAAATTGTGGAAGGTTAGAAAAGAATGAGAATAATTTTGCAAATTAGGGTGGCTTAATTCCTACTTTTTACAAAATCCTCGGTGCTTGTGCAACTGTCTTTCACGAATAGAGCCCATTTGTGTGATTTCTTAGGATAAAAACAATGCAAATCAAGGAATTTTTGTGGATAAAAAAAATTTGGTGTGCACAGTCTCAATGAAGGAAAACCACGCACATTCGAAACTGTAATTTAAAAAGAAAATTACCCCCAAAAAATGCATTACTAAAATGAAAAACAAATTCGATGGAAGTTAAGATAATTAATATTTCTCTTACGTGAAGAAGGCGGTGATTGATCTTGTCCACCATTTTATGTAGAATCAACTCCTAAATTTGTTGGTAAAAATCCCTCTTTTTTGCTCTGAATTGGTTAAAAACTCAAATAGTAAAAACAAAATTACTTTTTGAACTTTTACAAGTTTTTGGGCTATTAAAATATTATTTTTTATGCCTTTGAATTTTAAATTAAAAAATTTTAGGGTTTTTTCCATAGTGTTTTAGCATATATAATAATGTTTTGGGTTTAATGTGCAGAAAATAGGTTATAACATAAAAATAGATAGTTTTGATGTTCAACTAACTTTTATCACTTTTTCGTGCTTTCAAAAAATATAAACCGTGGAGTTCTCTTTTAAGCCATTTTCAAACTCTCTAAACATGAAAATATCGTTGAATAACTAACTATTCGAACTCATAAAAGTAAATGAACAGTCGTCTATTCAGTATAAGTTTACCCCTTTTATGGACTGAACTAGACTATTTATGAAAAATGTATACATTGACTAATCATGGTCAACAAAGTTCTTTCCTGCATTATTTTATCCTTTGTCGGGCTCGACGGACTAAATTTACTAAAATTAACATTATGGAGTTTAATTACGTTTTTTTCCTGACTCCCTATAAAAAAAAAAACTGAGCTTTACTTTCTCTGTGGTCATTAAAAGTTTACATTGAAAGAACAACATAACTTTTATTTTTGTCTTTTAAAACTCTTTAAATATGAAAATGACATTGAGTTACACCTTCGCTGGACTCGTAAAATTTAAACAGTGTAGGACTCATTAATAATTTCGAGACCGAACCACTCCTTCTTAGGGTTTTTTAAAAATACTTCAGAGGACTCATCTGAAGGATGAGCTTATAGGAAAAGAAAACATTATCCTCCTCAAGCCTGAAAAAAATAAAGAGGTACTTGCTAGTAATGGTGGGGGGGAATTGGGAAAAATATTTCATTTTTGTATTTCATTTATGGAATTGTGTCTCTCTTCAACATGAAACTCGATCGCATATGTGTTGGGGTTGGGAAATCCATTTATCTCATAGTTAATCAAATTTTTTTGAAAGTCTTCAGGTGGTTTTGGGTATTATCGTTGAGTCAAATGTTGCAAAGTATAAGTGTCATGTTGACAATATTTTCAAGAGAAGTCCAACCTCAATTCAAATTACCTTGCAATTTTTAGCCTTCAATAACATCGACCATCCCTGAGTCAGTCCTTGCAAAATAGTTCTTCAAAACTTGACATGAAGTTTCATGTTGTAGGCCCTTGTAAGATGGATCGCTTCTTATCGACTACAGCTCAGTATCTAAGAAGTTTATCTAGAAACCCTCTTCAGTACCTTGAGGATTTCCTACCTTAATGGTAGGTTTCTCACATTCGACGACATGTTCTTATCGTTGACCTTCGATCAAACGATTCTATGAGTGTTCAACTTCAAGACATATTTTCATACTCCATAGATTGTACTAGGAGTACCTTGAGGTCCATTGACATTATTTATGGTTTCTCTCGCGCTTGTTAATGGTTCACATCACTGACTGGTAATTAAGTGGTTTCTACCATGTTCGATTTCAAGACATGTATTCACATGGATAAATTCATACTATCGATCAATAGAGATGGAGATCAAGACCCTGGATCTAGTTTCACCCATCCAGACTGCAAGGAGATATGTATTCATGATTATAAAGATAAAATCATATTTGATGGTTACTTCTATACTGTGTATACTGTTGACATGATTCCTAGTGTATTTATGAACTATTTCATTTAGTTATGTTTACTCCGAGTATGGGAATTCCTACCTCAATGATGATTAAATTGCATCGTAATCCTTGATTGATTGTTGCAGGTCTCCAACAATGGTCTTGAATCTATTTTATGGCATGATAAAGCCCTTTAGTCCTTAAAAAAACTTTTATAACTTCGCAATTTATGGGGAAATCTCTTACACATCATTTTTTCACCATGAGGACTGACCATTAGAATGGATCTTTCACCATCCAAATCATGTGTTCTAAAGAACTCCCTTGGAATTCAAAAACTTAATCACCTTGGAGAAAGCAATAATTCTGGGTTATAAGTTCAAAAACCTTCCTTTTTAGATACTTGCGTGCTTTCCTAACCAGTTTCTCCGCATGCGCAGTTCCTACCATTGGTTCCAGTGAACAACTGCGCTTTGTCTTACACTATGGACCGCGTACTTGACTCAACAAAAAGTAAAAATAAAAATTTAATTCTAGAAGCCTTGTTGAGTGGAAATATCCCAAATAATAGCTTCGAGGTAATTCCTATTCGAGCCTAGCCTCTCCCATTATGGATCTAACTCACATTCTTCAAGGAACCCTAACCCCACATTAAGTGGATCTCATCCTTTTGATATGGATCTGAAATGTGCTCCTCTTTGCCTATAAATCAACTATATGCTAGAGGGTTGAGGGAGGTTGCTGAAGGTATACTTATGTTGGTAAAATTAGGCTTCAGTGCTTATCATCCAAGGAAATGATTGTAGACTTATGGGAGGAGCTTCACCTCATCAAGGCAAAGGTCGTGAGATTATTCTATATTTTTGAATTAATACAATTGATCTATTTTTATCACTACATTGTTTTATGGATGTGATGAATGGTTTATGTTATTGATATTTTATCCATTGAAATGATGTTGGTTACTAATCTCCTTGATCATTAGTTTGAATCTTTGAATTATCTATGTTTCATATGCCTTTGATACGTTGGTTTCTATGTGTGTGGGTTTGTTCCAAGCATTGAAGAGTTGTATCGAGGCAGTAGCGAGGATCTTTATCAATCATTTCACAATAAAGTAGAGATCTCATTTCCTCTACTTTTAGCCTTATGATTCAAGAAACATAGATTCAAGGAAAGAGTAGTTTGATTGTTTTCTAGTTACTAGGTTTTTTTGGAAATCTAGGGAGATTGCTCTTGTCTGGAAGAGGGATTAGACAAATATAAAAGCGCTTGGAACCCCTATAACTTATATCTTTCTCCTTTTCATATAAATTTTATAAAGTGTTTATGATACTTGAAAAAGTAAGTTCCTAATGTTTGTATCCATAGACTCCTAAGACTACATCCAATACTACTAGATGTATGATGTAAAACAATAACTCTAAATTATAGTGTTGAATATATAATTTAACTTTTTGGCATTTCCCCTCACCTTTAATTTTTTTCCCATCTACTATCATGATCTTCATATTGTGAATTGGTATACAAACTGATTCAACCCTTTTATGAGAAATTATGGGTATGTGACAGTTGCATTTACTATTAACTAGTTGATTAACTAGTTAAATGAATTTTATCATTTGTTAAGGAAAAAGACTAAGACAATTAATATTTTGCTGGAAATTTATTTTTCCTTTTTCAATTGTGAATAATAAAAAAATTAGCTATGGAAAGTAAAAGTTAAAGGGTTGTCGGTAAATGTTTCCAAGAACTGAAAGGTGGTTAGACAATTTGAACAGTTACTTGCTCCTCTGAGGATAAGAGACTTATCCCAGTGAGGAGTAGGGGTTTTGTTCAAGGGCTAAGGAAAGAGTAAGGATTTCCTGAGCTGGTACAGAACAGTGGAAAAACACTCAGAAATTCCTGAAGTTTTATGGCACTGACTGGACTTGGAGTCCTGAGGTCACAACAGAAAATCTACTGTCAACTTGTACCTCTTCAGGTGGAGCTCAAGGCAAGAGGAGGACGTAATCGCCTCTCTTGAAGGTTGGCTGGACACCACAGTCTAACATAAATTTCCAGATAAGTGAATGTCTGTTTATTATGGTAGACAAAAAATAATTGTTTTTCTTAAGTTATTGTATACAATACTTATATTTAAATCCAGTAAAGACTTTATCATATTAACCCTCGGTTGCAACATATCTTTTTGGACTTTTAAAACTATCTTCTGTTGGAATGATAAGTTATGAAGCATCTATTAATGGGTACGCTATGGCAAGACTCTGTAAACTATTGTTGTAGCATCCTTAGTTTAAGCTTGTTATAGTTATCAGTTGCTGTAATATATATATATATATATATATAAGGAAACATAGAAAATGAATATCAGCAGTACTCTAATTAGTAGAGGAATCTCTAACTGTATTTTGTATTTTACGGTAGAGATTTATTTAATTTAACAGGAATCCTTATATCAGTAACCATACCAAGAAAGGTGGTAAGAAGAGATAAACCAATCTAGAAAACTATTATAATTGTGCAAACAAGAATTCAAAATTGTGAACCCTAAAGTGTTATAAACTGAATCGGAATAACTGTCGGTACTGGGTACAGGAGATCCCAACCCAGTACACATGGTTATCCCTGGTATCTGTACATCGACGGAGTGGCTCGGTGGTTTGGACACCCGATAAATATATCTAAATTACGGATAGTAGAATAGCAGAGAAATCTCCATGTTCAAGTAACATTAAAGATAGAGACTCTTTACAAATATAACTCTTTACTGAAAGAAATTTGAATATATATATATATATATATATATATATATATATATATATATATATAAAATAAACGGTGAGAAAGAATTTATAGATATGCAGAAAACTGCAGTGTAGCACTGCAAGGAATATATATTAGCACATATTGAATAAAATGTGGAATAAGAACCATAGTTCGGTCAATATATGTAAAGAATAGGAGAAAATTTAAATTTAAAACCATATTTAAAGTCCTGCTATATAAACTGTACAATATATCTCCGCTATACACCCAAATAAACCCTTAAGTGAAAAAACTGCACAAAAATTTGCAGAGTATTCCAAGAAATGCACAGGAATGATTTTCGACAAAGGATTTGAGAACGACAAGCCAAGCAGCCTTATCGAACATTTAAATGTATTCTCTGGAAAAACTCACGAAGCATAATAATACAAACTGCTATGATGTAGAGAAATAGTATCGTAATGAAAACAAGACTTAGGAACGGAAATATCGCAATAGACTATATGGTAAAATGTTTTCTGGAAAAGTTTGTCATTATACACTCTAACATTGAATAATAACATTTGGATACTTAGAGCTCCAACCGTTATCAAAACTCGGTGGATACCCTCAGTCTTGAGCTTCTAAAATTCGCTAAACATTTAAACAGAGTCTCTGGAGCCAAAAGAGAACGGACTCATATAAAAGAGTAAACTTTAACAAATTCTGGAGTTCAATGTCGCACAACCGGTGCTAACCCTGAAGAATAGAATGCAGACCCAGATAAGAAAACTCAGAATACCTGGAGGGAATTATTAAACGTTAGCCTATTCCATTAATCGGTATAAGTGCCACATTATCTTCGCAGAGATTTACCTGCAGATAATTCAGAACAATAGATTAAATAACGCATGTAAATGTAGAAATTGTTGAGCCCCAAAGATGTCCTTTTCTTTCACCAAATTTCACTTCATTTCCTTTGTCCCTTATCATTTATAGGCTTAAAATATCAATAGGATTGATTAAATTCACTTTAAGAATGCATACAATGAATGACTTACTATACTTTCGTGGTTTTGTTGTTGTAGTAATTTTTGACTAGACTTAGCTACAGAATGCAGCCATTCTGTAGCTAGTCGCCTATTCCGCAGCTATCTTCATGTTCACATAGGTTACAGGTGTCACTTAAAGGAAAAGCACATATGGTTGAATTCCAGAACTCACCTACATCATTCCTTGCCCTCTACGAAGTCTGAGCAAAAATCTGCAAGTGGTTATGCACGTGGAGGAAACCAAAACTAAGAAGTAGATTCCTACCAGGACAAGGACTCTACAGATGTCTTCAGCAAAGTACGAGGCCTCCACAAGAGTTCTAATTTGATTTTAATTGAAAAATACACTTATCCCTATTTCTTCTCTAGGGAAGTTATGTATTTCTCTTATAAGAATAACTCGGGAAACCAAGAGACAGTTAGTTAGTTGATGTTTTATTGTTAAGTTGTCCAAGACCGTAATACTTTGTTTTTGAAGCGTTTTCCTTTAATGAAAGAAGAACAAATTTAATACATGATATGAAGCAATCTTGAGGAGATTCGTGTGCTAATCTGGTGGTAGAGGGCCCCTACTGCCCGAGAGGCTCTGTGCATATTGTTTAGATAAGTAACTTTAGCTTTGTTTCATTCCTAATTTAGGCAGTCTTCTGAACTTTATGTTTTATGCTCACTTACATCGAATGTTACAGCCAGTCTTGTTCTTATGAATTGTTCCAAAATATCACTAACACTGAATGAGATAGAGCTATAGTATTTCAGAGATTAGTTGCACTTTAGTTCAGCTGTAGTATTTCGGAGGTTAATTGCATATTAGTTCGGTTCTGTTTAATGTATTTTAAGTTTTATTAGCTAGTTGTATTCTAGTTCTGTTAAATTAGACTTAAAGGCCTTCATTATTTACAAACTGCTCTTGTTCTTAATCTCTGCTAATACATCATTATCATAGGAACAAGAATTGGTAATGTCATTTTGAAGTCTTGACAGTTCTACAATTTCTCATAATTTTACAAACTGCCTCTTTCCAAAACTATTCCAAAAGATTTCTAACCCTTGAATGAGGCTTAATAGTGACATTTTGAGTTGCAGAATGGATTAATTTTAGTGTCATAAGTTAATTTAGAGTAGGGTTCCTTACTATGTTGCAAATAATCTTTTCCAAATGTGTTCCAACAAATTTCTAACCATGGATGAGATTTTCTCTGTGATATTGTAAGTTGTTTTCTTAGAAGAACCTCATTGCATTAAACTTATCCTTTTCTCAAGTTGTTCCATCATACTTCTAATGAAATGAATTGGACTGAGTTCATGTTATGAGTTATTTTTCTTGTCAAGTTTTGCAATCTGTGAATTAGCATTTTCTGTTCTTAGGTGTCATACATAGTTTAGAATAGATTTTGCTCTGTTTTAGTGTGACCAATAACTTCTCTTTTCCAACAACTTAGTTCTTTTCCTCTTAGCATAAAAACACAAAACCAAAAACACTAGAAAAACACTAAACACAACGAAGTAGGAAGCAGATACCTAGGCACATATAGTGCACTTCACTTCAACAGTTTACTAGCCCTGGTTGACAATTTATGACATCAATTTAGGAACACTAAGTTGAGCAGACAGAAATGTGGAAACGTAAACCAAACTATAAAGTGGAAACTATTGAAGACAGAGAAGGGGAAAATGTAAATTTTCTCACCTGAGGTTAATCAAATCCTAAGCCTGGAAGAATGACAAGCTGCAAGCAAGGGAAGAAAGTTAGACAACGTCTATACAAGGTTCTAGAAACCACAAATCGAAACTCAATAAAGAGAGAAAGAAATAGAACTACGAATTAAGTCTTACCAGGCTAAGATTGACGACGACGCCATGAATTTGGGAGACTTTTCAGACTTACCTGAAGGGAATGCCATTGTAAATCATAAAGGAGGAGCTTAAATATGGTATAAGGGTAAGAGCCATGGAAAATAGAGATAATTCTCTTCAGAAAATGCATTGCGGAGGGCAAAGATACCTTCAACCATGTTGTTTCCAAAACGAAACCATGAGGAGCAGAACTCGGAAGTGCAGTGAATCAAACTCACAGAGAGGAAGTGACAAATGGTAAATTTGCTAGGGTTAGCGGAGTTACCAAAGAACCTTTCCTGCCGGATTTGTGAGCCCTTGATATCATAAGAATCAACGGTGGAAATCTAAATCGAATTCCAATGAAATCCGCATACATCTGTGGAAAATCACACATCTGTCCTTTGTATTTAATGTCCAGTACCGCTATAATTAATAGCCAATCCGAGCCAGCTACGCCTCGTTCGAAACATTGACACATGTGTGACTTTTGTGTTGGAAAACCATAAATAAAACCATACCGAAACAATGCAATTTGCGACGGTATAAATAAACTATAATCTGATCCATAACACATTAATATGAAATGGTACCGTATGTCATAGCAAGGCATTTCGTGAATAGGAATTTGTATAAATTTGGTTGTATTAATGGTTAGCTTTACATTAAAGTTATAACACAGAAAAATAGTTGTATTATATGACTGATATTCAAATGTTGCGTTTGGCATAATAAATATGCAATATGATTAATATTTACCTATAGGGTAGAAAGTTAAAAAAAATTGGATGTACGTTACAAGTGGTATCAGAGCAACGTTCCTACGCTAGGACCCAAAGGATCAACTAACAATTTACGTTTTTTGTATAATGATGCACAAAATAGAAGCTTACAAGAAATATCATGAGGAGGGGAACAACACAACAACCACCTCAAGGTACCGGGAAACCCCAAACACAACCAGTAGTGAACACTGAGATGTGGGTTCAGTTGAGTGTCGATCAGCACCAGCAAACGAACAGATTGCTAGAGGAACAACGGCATAAAACCAACATACTATTGAATATAGTACAGTAACTACAGGAAGAGATGGTGCGAGTTCGAAGGGATAATGAACTATTAATGCAAGAGCAAGAAAAGATACTTAAGAGCCTGTCGGACAAGCAAAACCAAGAAATGGAACACCCCAGTGCTAACAGGGGTATGCAAGATGGTGATGAACAACAAACAAGAGACAACACCACTAATAGAGTGGAAATAATCCCTTCTCAACGAAGTAATAAAAACAAAAACTATAATGAGGCAGAGTCTGGCAATGTGTGAGATCAGAAAGAGGTTAAGAAGAAGAAAGTAGAGCTTCAGGGGCGTTTCGAAAAATAAAACCACCAACATTTTATGGTGAAGCTAAGGAAGTGGCGAAGCATGGTTAATAAACATGAAAAAGTATTTTCAAGTGTATGAATATAGTAGCAACCTGAAGGCCAGATTGGCCATATATCAGTCAAGGGAGAAAGCCACTCTGTGGTGGGAAGAGGTCAAGAATGTTCACAATATTGAGGAACAAGATGTTACTTGGGAATCGTTCCAGCAATACTTTAAAGATAAGTATTTAACAGAACATTTCTACGATGAAAAATCTAAATAATTTCATGACTTGAAGCTGGGACAGATGACTATGGATGAGTATATCACCAAGTTCACCTCCCTGTTACGATATGTTCCATACCTTCGAGAGGAAAAGGCTAAGGTGCAAATATTTCTAAGTAGCCTGCCAACACATATGAAAGAGCGAATTGAATTTGTACATCCCAAAACCATGGACGAAGCCATTCTTAAGGCATGAATGTGCTATCAATAGTCCAAGCACAAAGGGGAGGTTGGCAAAAGTTGGCAGCCAAGAAAAGGACAGAAAAGCAGCTCCAACTACAAAGGAGCCAAAAGCAATAAATTTAAGAATTATACACGTATATCTGTCAGCAAATAGTTTGGCAGAAATCATCAAAGGACCCGCTAGCTAGTAGAAGAGAAGCCTACAGAGGCATCTAGCAAACCTCAGCAAGGGAAAGTGACCAAGCCACCTATACAATGTTGGGGGTGTGGTGAGGCACACTATTATAAACACTGCCCACAACGAGCAAGAAATGATACAGTTTCTAACTTGCAGGAAGCTTCTACAGTAGGCGATGTGGCGCGAAACATTCCTCGTATCAACACAACGTTGGAGGATCGACGGGCAGATTATCAACCAACAATGATTGAGTTTGAAGGTAAATTACTGTCTCAATCTGTTTCTATTTTGGTAGACCCATGTGCAAGTCTAAGTTATGTTAGTCCCAAAATAATGGAAATGTGTAAATTAAAAGAGCAGAAATTCAAAAACTTGTGGCTGGTACAGCTAGCCACCAGAGAAAAACGAAAGGTAACTGCCAAAATTCCAAACTGTACTTTGGAAATTTCATAACAACAGCTAAATGTAGACTTGAACATACTTCCATTAGGGTCGTACGATGTTTTGCTGGGCATGGACTGGCTAGAAAAACATTGGACCTTACTGGACTGCAAGGAAAATATTATTTATTACAGAATGAAAGATGGAACACATAAGGATATTCAAGGAATCAAGAAGCCGCTATAGCTATGTCCAATTACAACGTCCCAAATGAATAATTGTATAAGGAAGTGATGCCAGATATATGTTATTCAAGTGGGATAAGCTGAATCCAAGGAAAAATCACCTATGATGGAAACCATACATGTGGTTCAAAATTTCATGGACGTTTTTCCAGAAAATATTCCTGGATTACCACCAAGGTGAGACATTGATTTCGCCATAGAGTTAATGCGAGGATCCTCTCCTGTGTCAAGGGCTCCTTACATAATGAGTTTTCCAGAATTAACGGAATTGAAAATGCAGTTATAGGAACTACTGGACAAAGGTTACATTCGTCCGAGTGTGTCCCCTTGGGGAGCACCAGTATTGTTCGTGAAGAAGAAGGATGGAACCATGCGAATGTGCATGGATTATAGACAACTTAACGAGTTAACAGTTAAGAATAAGTATTCATTACCAATGATTGATGATCTTTTTGATTAGGTGAAGGGGGCCACAGTGTTTTCAAAGATAGATTTAAGATTTGGATATCACCAGATTCGAATTAAGGATGAAGACATTTTCAAGACAACATTATGTACCAGGTACATGCATTATGAATTTGTGGTGTTACCCTTTGGGTTAACAAACGCACCAAAAACCTTTATGAGGTTAATGCATGGAATCTTTCATCCTTTCTTGGACAATTTTGTACTTATATTCATAGATGACATTTTAATCTATTCTAAAAACCAGGAAGAACATAAGGAGCATTTAAGAATTGTGTTGGAAATGATAAGAAAACACCAGTTGTACGCTAAGTTTAGCAAATGTGATTTCTTTAAAATAGAAATTGAGTATTTAGGCCATGTCATTTCAGTAGAAGGGATTGTTTTTGATCCAGAGAAAATCAAGAAAATTATGGAATGGAGAGTACCCCATAATGTGGTAGACATTCGATGCTTTACGGGATTAGCTGGGTACTATCGGAGATTTATTGAGGGATTTTCCAGAATTTCTTTTCCCATTACCTCTTTGCAGAGAAAAGGAAAAGTTTTCAAGTGGACTGTTGAGTGTCATAATAGTTTTGAAAAGTTGAAACAACTTTTGACCACTGCACTAGTGTTGAGGGTAGTTGACCCCAACAAAGAATTTGAGGTTTGTACAGACGCAAGTAAAGAAGGTGTTGGGGAAGTTTTATATCAAGAAGGAAAAGCAGTGACTTATGAGTCAAGGAAGTTGAAGGAACATGAAAAAAGATATTCGGCCTATGATCTAGAATTAACAGAAGTAGTACATGTGAGGGTATGGAGACACTACTTGCTGGGTAAAAAGTTTGTGCTAAATACATATCATAGCAGCTTCACTAGTTATTTCAAGCAATCTGATTTAAACTCCAGACATGCAAGATGGAATGCTTTTCTAAGTGAGTTTGATATGGACACCCAGCACATGAAAGGTAAGGAAAATCGGGTAGCTGATGCCTTAAGCAGAAAACTGCATTGTGTTTATGAGCTATATTACAATCAGCTTGAAAGTAAATTCTTAGATCAAGTAAAAAAAGAAGCACAAAAAGATCCGGAATATCAATTCCTATCGAAGCAAATGGAAGAGACCTAAAAGCAAGGAAGTAATTCTGAGTATAGAGTAGATGACGATCATATGCTAACTTTTAGAGGTAAGGTGTATGTACCAAACCATGTGGACCTAAAGGAGCTGATAATGAACGAATACCATCATATCAATTATGCAGGTCACCCAGGATACCATAAAATGTTGACTCCGATTAGAAAGGTATATTTCTGGCTTGGTATGCATAAAAATATTGCTGAGTATTTAAATAAATGTTTGGAGTGTCAGCTGGTGAAGTTGGAGCATCAACATCCCACAGGATTGTTGCAGCCCATACCAGTACCTGAATGGAAGTGGGAGGTCATATCCTTGGATTTCATTATAGGTTTACCGCGGAAAATAAAAATAAAAATGACTCCATCATGGTGGTAGTGGACAAATTGAGTAAATATGCACATTTTATACCTGTATAGTCTACTTACAAGACTGTACAGATAGCATACATCTTCACGAGAGAAATTTTCAGGCTACATGGTATTCCAAAGAATTTAATCTCAGACAGAGATTTTAAGTTTACATCAGCATTTTGGAAGACAATGTTTACAGGTCTGGGGACCCAAATAAACTTTAGTACAACTTATCATCCCCAGACAGACGGTCAAACAGAGCGAGTAAACCAAGTGTTGGAAGACATGCTACACACGTATGTGATGCAACAGCCAACCAAATGGGAAGACTATTTTCATCTTGTTGAGTTTTCTTACAAAAACGGATATCAGGTATCCCTTAAGATGAGTCCTTTCGAGGCCTTGTATGGGAGGCAGTGTCGCACACCCATAAATTGGAGTAGCTCCGAAACAAAACTAATGTTGGGACCATAAATGTTGGCAGAAATGGAATCAGAAGTAAAGAAGATAAGACAAAATTTGAAGGTTGCACAAGGTCAGTAGAATATCTACGCAGATAAGAAGAGGTCTTATCGGGAATTCGAAGTAGGAGAGCATGTGTATGTGAGGATCAAACCCAAGAGGAGTACCTTGCGGTGGACCTCTTATGCCATGTTGGCTCCCAGGTTCTGTGGACCCTTCCAAATTTTGGAAAGGGTAGGATCTGTGGCTTATCGGTTGGTGTTACCCAGTCACATTCAAGTACACAATGTGTTTCATGTGTCCCTGTTAAAGCATTATGTGCATGATTCGAAGCACGCAATTCATTGGAAAAATATTTAGGTAGGATATAATTAAAAATTCCTAACTTGAAATATTATTTTTGTATGAAAATTTGATAAGGAACTTTGTTGTTTGCAGGTAGAACCGGACGACGATTTTCTGGTCGAGCCAGAAGACATACTTGACTGGAGAGAAATTATGCTCCGAAAGCGAGTCATCACCCAGGTTAAAGTGCACTAGAAGTGCTTCGGCACAGATGAGGCTACTTGGGAGGATGAAGGGTTTGTGCACGAGGCTTACCCAGAGCTATTTGATGAGCCAGAGTAAAACATCGAGGACGATGTTACTTCCAGGGGGAAGTTGTGACAGTTGCATTTACTGTTTACTAGTTAAATTAATTTTATCATTTGTTAAGGAAAAATTCTGAGACAATTAATATTTTGTTGGAAAAGTTATTTTTCCTTTTTAAATTGTGAATAATAAAAAAATTAGTTATGGAAAGTAAAAGTTAAAGGGTTGTTGGTAAATGTTTCCAAGAACTGAAAGGTGGTTGGACAGTTTGAACAATTACCTACTCCTCTGAGGATAAGAAACTTATCCCAGTGAGGAGTAGGGGTTCTGTTCAGGGGCTAAGAAAAGAGTGAGGATTTCCTAAGATAGTAGAGACCAGTGGAAAAACACTCAGAAATTCCTGAAGTTTTCTGGCTCTGACTGGACTTGGAGTCTGGAGGTCACATCAGAAAATATATTGTCAACCTATACCTCTTCAGGTGGAGTTCAGGGGCAAGAGGAGGACGTAATCGCCTCTCTTGAATGTTGGGTGGACACCACAGTTTGACACAATTTTCCAGATAAGTGAATGTCTATTTATTATGGTAGACATAAAAGAATTTTTGTTCTTAAGTTATTGTATACAGTACTGATATTTAAATCTAATAAAGACTTTATCATATTAACCCTCTGTTGGAACATATATTTTTGGACTTTTAAAACTATCTTCTGTTGGAATGATACATTATGAAGCATCTATTAATGGGTACGCTACGACAAGGTTGTGAAAACTATTGTTGTAGTATCCTACAATTTAAGCTTGTTATAATTATCAGTTGCTGTAACATATTTTACGGTAGAGATTTATTTAATTTAACATGAATTCTTGTATCAGTAACCATACCAAGAAAGGTGGTAAGAAGAGATAAACCAATCTAGAAAACTATTATAACTGTGCAAAAAAGAATTCAAAACTGTGAACCCTAAAGTGTTATAAACTGAATCGGAATAACTGTCGTTACTGGGTACAAGAGATCCCAACCCAGTATACATGGTTATCCCTGGTATCTATTCATGGACGGAGTGGCTTGGTGGTCCGGACACCCGATAAAAATATCTAAATTACGCACAGTAGAATAGCAGAGAAATCTCCATGTTCAAGTAACAGTAAAGATAAAGACTATATACAAATATAACTCTTTATTGAAAGCAATTTGAATATATATATATATATATATATATATATATATATATATATATATATATATATATATAAAACATTTATAGATATGTAAAAAACTGGAGTGTATCACTGCAAGAAATATATATTAGCACATATTGAATAAAATGCAGAATAAGAACCATAGTTCGGTCAATATATGTAAAGAATTCACTGGATTATCACCGGCTCTGTCTTCTGTGTTTTTGTGCACAATATCCTCTTGGTGGCTATTGTGTTATATACAATTTCTTCAAACTTTTCCATGGCAACGGACGGTAGACAAACCGGAACTGCAATCCCTTGGAAGCCTTTGATTAAAGGAACGGAGAAAAACGACAGTGTAGGCATTGCAGCAAACGACAAACCTGCATACACGGCTTCCCCCCACCCGAAATCCGCCTTCTGGTATCCAACTTTGGACAGATCCGTAAGAATATAACCACCCCGCGTCGCTAAGCGTGGGCCCCGCTTCACTTCCAGGAAATCGATCACAGATCGCATGTATTCTTCGTCAACCCTTCTCTTGCCTTCACTAATTAACTTAGCTGCGAAAGACAGTGGCTGCTCAGTTAAATTCCGGACTTTTGTGTTAGAGCACCCGAAAAATATTGCATTGCCATAGTAACCGTCGGGGAGAAGCGGTCGAAACCGAGAACGGCAGTTTATAGCAAACAACAATCTGGAGTCTTGATCGGCCGGGAGATTTAGAGCCTTTGTTTGCGATTGCCACAAGCACGCAGATACCGCTTCGAATGACGTGTATTTACCGCTACCTTCTATCTGTCGTTTTAATGCTTCAATTTCTCTTGAACCAAAGAAAAAACATCTCCTGCTCATTTCCTCCGTCGAAGTAATCATTTCCGCAAAATCATGTTGCGTTATCGTTTCGTCATATTCATCGTGGGGGAATTTCAGAATAGGCCTCGCTCTGGGTCGGAGGATTTCTCTGTTCCAAACTGGCGGAACCGACGGGTTCGCTGCCCCTCTCGCTATTTCACTGAGAGCGTTTAGAAATTGGGCGATACCAGCACCATCACTCATGCAGTGATTGGAGCGCAAACCCAATACGAAGCCTCCACATCTTAGACGCGTTACCTGCAAATTCATACGGTACCAAAACTTCTAAGACCACATGATGGACTCTATAAATTATCATCTTATTTGTGAAGATTACAAACCTGAATCAGAAGCAGTGGCGTGTCTGTGATGTTTTCCGAGCCCGGAACATTAGCGATAAATTCATCTCCCCAAGGAATAGGTGGATACAGATCTCCAAAGTCTTCTAATGAAATATCGGCGTCAGCTTCTACGAAAAGAATCCCTTCACCAGTGCAGTCCACAGTGAGTTTACCGTTATCTGCATCTCTCAATCTTCCGGCAAAAGGATGGTAATGCACCAGAACCTTTGCCAGAGCCTCCTTGATAATTCTGACTGGATCCTCTACATTCTTCTTGCATGAGTCGTTTCTATTTCTATAGAATAGAAGTTTTGGCATTTGATACCTTAATCCCAATTGATCGTCAACGTTGGAAAGATAGAGGGATTGGCGTGGCGTAGGGCGATCTGGAGCCACCATGAGAGGTGGGTGTCTAGTAATCTTGAAATTGGGAAGAGTTCTGGGATCGGCAGACATGCCAGAAGAAGAAGAAGCCAAACGCGCTGCTGCCCGTTTCGCAGCTGCCAATCTGAGGATGGCCATGGAAGCGCACTAGCAGAATGGTTTATTCGCAGAGCTGATAATAAACTCTCAAAACGATGTGCGCTGCTGTGCAGAATGGTCCTTCTGCTCGGGCGTTGCCTGTAATATACAGAAAGAAATCACTGTGCATTAATTTTGACGTCACTACTGTCGTGTATTATATATTGTAGTCGCTTGCAGTCTGGAGTGTGGACCAGATTAGAAAATGACCTTATGATAATTGCCTTGTCAGTTTAACATGAGGAGATGGGGGAGATGTTATCTAATAATTTTATATTAAAAATAATAACGTGATATTTATATTAACAAAGTTAATGAATGGTAACCATAAATTAATATTAGTTAATAATAAAATATTTTAGTTTTTTATTATAGTAATTTATCAAAAAAAATTTGGTTGTCATTATATTGGACAGAAAATTGTTTGATACTTTAATTCTCATTTGAGTTATACAACCATTTTTATATAAAAATAATATATTTTTAATTTTATATATAATATGCATAATTGTTTTCATAATAGGAGTTATTAGTATAACTTTTTCATTATTCTATATGGAATTGATAAGCAAGTTGAGTTAAATCTGCATATATGTACCTATGTAAAACTAATTTATACATCATCAAGGTGACACAAAATTCAAGTGGAGGCTCATCGTGTGAAATTGAAATTCAGAAATGCGCTCTAATATAATGTAGCGAAAATTTTGTGCAAGCATTGCATTTGCATACGCAAGTCTTCAAAGTATTCAATAAGGTTGAATGATTTTCTATTTCTTTAGTCATCTCCACTTATCAAGTTTGTCTAAAAGTTTCTTTAAATTCATCCCAACTTATCATAGACATTTGATTAGTTTCATGGAAATGGTCGGACGTGTCAAACTTAATGTGTTGAAATTAGAAGGTAGCGCGTGAGATGGCCGGCATTCTCTCTGCGGTTTAAATATGCCAGTGGTTTTTACATGGTGGATTGGCCGCGGTTTTGATATTCCGGACCGACACCAAAATGGAATTTCTTCTTTGCAACCCATATATCCCAACCAGTCTATTCAAAATAATAATCATATTAAGAAATAAAATAATTGAAAATAAATAACTTTTGATTTTGTTTATTATTGTTTTCTGTTTTTTTAGTATAAAGGAAATGTGTAATTTTTTCTTTACTTAATATGGAGTCTAAGGTAGAAGAGATGTACAATTCATTATGTGTTTAGTTGGTATTTGATGGGTGGGTGTGTAATCCATATAGATCTATGTGAATCTTGAATCTATCAAATGATAAGAGGAATCAAATCTCAAGATATGCAAGTCTTTCTTCATGTTTTGCACTATGAAGATTTGTACTTAAAGAGTGGGTGTATAATCCATATAGATTTGTACCTCAAGAGTGGGCGTGTAATCCATATAGATCCATGTGAACCTTGAATCTACCAAGTGTTATAAGTATTAAGAGGGATCAAATCTCTAGAGATATGTCTTTCTTCATGTTTTGCACTCTCAAGGTTTTTACCTCAAGATATTTTATCTATCTCTTGTGAAAGAGATGAAATTTCTAGAGATACACCCTTTTCTCTAAGGTTTCACTCTAAAAAAAATCACCTCAATAAATTTGATCCTTCTTGATTTGTAGGAAATTTAAGAAAATTTGAAATTAATTAATTATTTTAAAGAAAGTTTGAAATTGAAATTTATGTGAAAATGTTTTTCCTTTTTTTAAGTATTAGAATATTTGGACTATTTTCAATATTCATGGTTTGAATCTTAGTTAGTTATGTTGTAATTTTGCATTATTAAAATTTATTTTTGAATGTAGAAATGAATTTAGTACTTTCAAACATTCATATTACACTAAAACCGGCCTAGATCCATCTTAACTCTAGATCTACCAAGTCCCTAGAGCGATTCTTTACGCGTGAAAGAGTTGTGATCCACCTTAGGGTTTGGTAGATCCGAAGTTAAGATGGATCTAGGCTGGTATAATATATATGGACCTAATGGATAAGAGAATGCTCTTTTCTCCTAAGAGGTCACAGGTTCAAAACGAGAGGGGGGTTAGAGTATGTATGACTTGCTAGACTTAGCAATTAAATATTTTACTATTTTTATATGTCATGTTATATGGCAAAATTTCTCCCATTCTAGCACCTCTCCCCACAAATATATGATCTTAAATTATCTTTAATAACTCTATATAATTTTTAATAATATATTATTTAAATTTCATATAAAGAAAAAGTAAAATTTATCTATATAATTTAATTTATTATATATATAATGCATCAAGGGCTTGATTCCCAGTTTTAATTCCAGAATTGGCTTGCATTTCTTGTATTTGATCTCTGCGGTGGTGAAGAGCGGCTCGCTCGAATTTTCTGCGGTATTTCCCTCGGGTATTTTTCGGTAACCTTGAGCTCATGTATTCTATGGTAACATTGATATGCTCGGGTCTGCTGCGGCATTTCAGAATCTTCAACAATCTCTGCGGTTTATAGCACATCAAGGGATCGATTCTTGTAACCACAGTCTAAGGGAGTGTAAATCCAATTTTAATTCCAGAATTGGCTCGCATTTCTCGCATTTGATATCTGCGGTGGTGAAGAGAGGCTCACTCAAATCTTCTGTGGTATTTCCCTTGGGTTTTCTGCGGTAACCTTGAGCTCAGGTATTTTATGGTAACATTGATATGCTCGGGTCTGCTGCAGCATTTCAGAATCTTCATCAATCTCTACCATTTATAGCGCATCAAGGGCTTGATTCTTGTAACCAGTCTGAGGCATTAGAAATCCAACGTGGATCCTGCAACAATTTGGTGTGACCTTACATAAGTTTTTGTAGCTAAATTGAGGCTCTGAAGTGTAGCTTCTTTGGAAGATTCGAGCTCTAAATTCATGAAATCTTGGAGCAGTGCGGACTGAAGAAAAACTGACCTCCAGGTCGAATCACATCGATTTTCTTGCATTATTAAATTCCAAATTCCAAAGGTGGAATGAGAAGCATTTGCATCAAGAAAGTTGAAGAGACAAACAATTCTGTTAAATGTGTGACAGAATCGACATTCTAAGCTAAAGTCTCACACTTTAAGCTCCACAGGCTTGTTGATTGGACGACATCTCCTTGTTTCTGTAGCTGGAAGGCAATTTGAAACAGTTATATCAGGTGCACACATTCCTTATATTTTTTTTCTAATACATATCTACTGATGATATATTTGTTCACATGTATGAATAATTCACAGCATCTACCAAATATTTTCAAAGGTAGACCTAGCACAGTTACTCTACAAAGCCTTTATGAGTATATAGAGTCTTTAAAGAAATGTAGAGAAGAATGAGAAGTCAACTACAAATAGAGTTAGAAGCCATGCTGGAAAACAAATTTACATATCTTAAAGAGAGGATCGTAAAACAAATAGAAAATAAAATAAAACTATTGGAGAATAAAATGGAGACAATGGAGATAAAATTATAGGTAATAGAAAAACAAAGCCAAGATACAAACCAAACATCCCAACAAGGAGATGTTGATACATTAGAAAGTCTTAAAATGAAGGAAATGATTAAAGAACTAGAAGAAAATTTTAATAACAATCTCACCCTAAATAGTGTGGTAGATAAATTAGATATCAAACCCATTAAAGAAGAAATGAAAAATTGATAGAATTATACCATGAGTGTAACAAAAGGGCCTTGAACCTTATAATCATCGGTTTGAAAGAGGAGGTAGACGAGGATAGTTTAGCCATAACCCAGACATAATTACATAATAGATTAAAAATTGAAACAATGAGTCTCACAGAAGAAACAAGGTTGGGGAAATTAACTGAGAATAAAGAAAGACTGATCTCGATAAAGGTGAGCTCTACTAACCATAAGTATGACATACTTAGTAAAACCTCAAGTCTTAAAGGAACGAGAATATTTATAAATGAAGATATCATTCCAAAAGATCAAGAGGAATTAATAAATAAGATTCAAAAGGTAAAAGAAGCTATGAAGGAAGGAAAATGGGCAATAATCAGAAATAGAAAAGTTTTTATTCGAGATAGAAATCGAAAATATAGTAATAAATAGCAATTCAACATGATACTGATTCTTTCTTGGAATTGACAGCACTTTCCATGGAACAAAGGCCCAAGCTAAGTTGGATCTCGAATGAAGCTGATATTATATTTCTAGTTGAAATCTGGGAGCACGAAGAATCTAAGGTCCCTAACATAGATGGCTTTGTACTATGGTCAATATGGAACAAGCGATCCTATCGTAGAGGCATTGGGGGTATAGCTTGTTACATTAGAAATAACATCTCCCCCCATGTTATTTATAAAAAATACCCTTACAACCAATATATTTGGATAGATATTAATGACATTAATGATAAAAAAACCTACACACAAATCTATTATTTTTCCCCTACCAATTCTAACTTCTATAAGAAAAAAAAATTAGATAAAAATGGTCCTTACAATGGTTTAGAGAATGATATTTCTAGCCTAAGGAATGAAGGTAATATTCTCTTAATGGGTCACTTTAATGCTCAAAGATTCAAGAAACCAAGCTATTATTCTAAGAAATTATTCCAACCCTAATCCTCTTTGGTTAGACGAAGACCTTACTCTAGCTAGTTGGTACAAAAGAAGCTCTCAAGATCTAGGGGAGAATTTGTTTGGGTCTCAGCTATTCAAGCTCTACAGTGATCAAGATCTCATAATTTGCAACGGTCTAAAGAAGTGGCCCAATTCTAGCCAAATGACCTGTATCCATGGGCTTGGTAGCAACGTGGTAGACTATGTTATTTACGATATCCCTTTATACAACGAAATAATAAATTTTGACATCTTAAATGACCATGTGCCTAGCTCAGATCATAGACCTTTAATTGTAACTCTCAATTTTGTCATGCATATAGATCCCATAGAGGATAATCCTTATAGCCAAAAGAACTTAATTTTTGATAGAAATAAAAACGATATTTTTCTAAATGAATTAAAAATGTATTTTCTTCCTTTATCTAATATAGATGACATAGAAGACTTCTATCATAATTTTACTACAACCCTCTCATATTCTATTAACAAGTTCTCAATTGAAGTTTCAAGTAATAAAATAAATAGAAAAACCAACCATTGTATGATAAATATTGTAAAAGTGCAAGGAGAGAAATTAAGGAAGTTGTTGACGAGTCTCTTAAAATTGGCAAGATAAAAATATACAAATCCCTAACTAAAAGGAAAAAAATGCAGTATATTCAAAAAGATAAGAAAATCTCTTACACCTCTCTAGGGTAGCTCCTAAAAAATTATGGAGGCAGATTCTAAATAGAAAAACTAAAGATAATAATACAATTGATTTACACAACTGGAATTCCTATCTTAAAAAAGCTTTATGAATCTCCAAATGTGATTGATAACTTTGAAACCTTGTTCACAACGAAAGAATTTTTCTCATTAGAAGACATATATTTTGGGTTTAAGCGCCTACCAAATGGAAAGCAAAGGACATTGAAGGTTACGAGGCAGAAAGCTTAAAAATTAGAGGCATTGTCCTTGTCCTTCACATCCACAAGCTTTTCAATCAAACAGTCAAGCAAGGGTTCCCTAAACCATGGACAGAAAGCCTCATTATTCCTATTTTTAAAAGTGGGGATACAAATAACCCCTCTAATTATCAAACAATTATGATTAACCCTCTCTTAGCCAAGTTATATGGTATTATTTTGGAAAAGAAGATGAGCATATGGCTTGAAATTGAAAGTAAGCGGGCTAAAGGCCAAGCAGGTTTTAGAAGGCAACACTCAACAATGGGCCACCTCGTTACGCTTAGGATCATTTTGGAGGAATTTTATAATGATAAATCCAATCTCTTTTGTTTCTTTGTGGACTTTAGAAGGGTTTTCGATAGGGTACCTACAAATAACCTATGGAATAGATTAGAAGAGCTAAAGGTTCCTTTCGAGTTGAGAGCTGCCACTATAAGGTTATACGAGAATGTAATTGCTAATTTTATGAGAAATGAGGGGTGGTCGAAATATATTAAGTGTAATATCGAAATTAAACAAGGTTTCCCCTTCTCTCCTACCCTATTTGGCATTTACATCGACAAGCTAGAAGGTTGTTTAGAGGAAGCAAGTTGTGATGGCACGATCTTAGCTGGAATAGTCATCATCCTTCTTCTCTATGATGATGATATTGTTCTTCTGGCAAGGTGCTCATTTGATCTTGATAAGAAACTAAGACTTCTTAAGGATTTCTTCTCTACCATGGGTATGACTATTAACACTAACAAAAAAAAACTTATGGTTATCAAATCCAAGAAGGACACTTACGCTAATTTTTTGTATAACAATAGCAACTTGGAGGAAGTGTCTTCTTACAAGTACCTAGGAATTGATATTCATCACAAACTCAAATGGAACTATAACATTGAGAAAAGGATTAATGGAGGGTGGAAAGCTTATTTTGGTCTTGAAAATAATTGTAAAGCAACAAACCTTGTGATGTGGGATAAAAGGAAGCTCCTCTTTGAAATTTTAGTCACCCTTGTTAGCTTGTATGGATGTGAGGTTTTGGGTTGCAGCATCCCTAAAGAATCCTAAAGAAATATTGAGAAAATCGAGAAGCATTTTATAACGTATAATCTCAAAATTAAAAGCAATACACCGTATCCTATTCTCTTTATAGAAGTGGGTCTTTCCCCTATCTAGAGTCTAGCTATGACTAGGCTCCTTTTGTACAAGAACAAAATCAATAACATGGGAGACCTTAGACTTCCTAAGCTAGCTTTAAATTCGAGCCAAAACCACCTAAGGCTCAAATGAGGTTGGTATAAAGATACTAGGGCCTGGTTACACCATTGAGAGACTGACAAAAATGTTGCATTGCAAAATATTAATAACATTAAGAATATTGTTACTTTAATTTTAAAGAGAAAATGTGGTGTGAGAAAGATTTAGAGGTTAAAAGAAAATTAAGATATTATAAGGAGGTCATCAACCCTACTCTAGAAGATCAAAAGTATCTCTCTGTTTTAACTAGCTCAAAGAAAAAATTAATATAGCCAAAATAAGAATGAACTCTCATGAGCTCCATAGTGAAACAGGTCGCTGGGCAGTTTCTAAAGCACAATGGGTGGAAACGATCTGCCATTTCTGTGAGAATACGAACATTGAGGATGAAAATCACTTCCTCTTAGAATGCCCTACGTACACGCACATTAGACCTCAGTTTCATAATCTTTGTTACAATACCGGCCTTCCTAGCCTTTTAACATGTCAAAATTATAGTGAACTTGAAACGCTTCTCTCCAAACTCTTTGATCATAGAAGTACAATTTAAAACAAACTAAATAATTCGTTTCTTTAGGTCCAATAGACCAAAATTTGGTCTCAATAAACCGTTAACCATCATCATCATCAACATCATCATCATATATATATATTAATATTAATTTTTAAACTTTTAACTTAATTCATAATTAAAAATAATACCGTAATCACAAAAGCTTTATAGGATATTTTTGTGGAATGAAAAACAACCATTTATATTGATATATGAGCACATACATATGGTTTGAAACCACAAATCAAAAAGTCTTCACAATTATTGGCACTCTCACTTTCTAATATATGACAAGAGGGCGTATGAATTCCATTAAAAAATAGGAGGTAGAAGCAAGTTTGATAGTGAGGACCAAAAAAACCTTTACGCAATTATTGTGGTGTTTTTTATTAATACGTGCTGTGAACTAATTTCCAACTAAATTGGTCTATTAGTTGGACCAATTTAATAAAAAGCACCACAATGGAAACGAAACGATCGTGTCAATCAGGTCTGGAATTTCAAATCTCCTTGCTCTGTCAAATGAAAATTTTATGACATTTTTAAATTTTAAGTGCCCTTTATTTTACGTTTTATTTCAATTATCCACCTTTCATAAACTAAACTAGTAGCATTGGATATTCCATCTTTCCAAAATTCAGCTCTTTTATGCAATAAACAAGCCATAGCTCTATGTTTTGTTCATAAAGATTGAGGATAGAATCATATAGTGCAAATGCTAATAAACTAAATGAGTAGCATTATATCTTCCAGCGTTTTCTTTTTATGCAATAATCCAACCATAACTCTATTTTGTTCATAAGTTGTTCATAAAAGTTTATTTTAAAATCATTTAGTTTACACATATAGTAGTGACTTATCAATATATTTGTAGTGATTCTAATACGCAGTGTGCAACATCCAGCAGTACCCTTGGCCATCCAAGCCTCAGAGTGTGAGTAGGAGTGTGAGTGGTCTATCAGATTAATGGTATGAATTTATAGTAGGACATTTAAACAATGAAATCCTTGCAAAAATTATAACAGAAACTCAAAATTTTTAGATAAAATACAAAAAAAAATTGCAATAATAGATGGTAATTATTCTTAATTTAAAGTCAAACTTTCCGGAGAAATTACAAAAAAAAATTCAATAGGAATATCTTAATACATAGATTCTCTAGTAAACATACCCTATAACAAATTTCAAAGCTCAAGAATCCTTCTTGACTTTGTATCTTTCCATACCTTATATACTGCATGCCAATCAACATTAGATCGTTCTGCTCCATTCAAAGATATTCTCATTAAAGCATCTAGTTTATCCAACCCTAGCCTTGATTTTCTAATGTCCTTGATGATGTTTTGAGCATTTGATGTTTTCTAATTTCAAGTAAATGACACAAATTTGAGCATTAGCTTCCACTGTTGATTTTCATATAGACCTAGTTCATTTTACAAATTTAAAATCTACCATAGTTTGCAATCTACTTGAAATTGTCCCTATGAGAAGTCTGAGTTGTCTAAATGTGTGCCTTCAAGGTGAAATTTTTCTGAGCCTCTACAAGAATGTTCCAGTATATAGCTTATTGGTCTATTACTACGATTCTTATTGCAAAAATATTAGCAATACAATGTTTTCAAAAACACTTGAGCAAGTTACATAATAAATTAATTTAATTATTAACCCAAAACACTCATAATTTTGTTTTGTGGACTAATATAACATGTGCAGAATCATATGCAAAAATTTTTATTATAAATTATTAATGTATTATAACCCACAAAATATTAACAAAATAGAATAAATACAAATGAAATGAAATACAAAAAAAAAAAATTCACACATTTTTCTCTTGAATTTGAAAATGCATCAAAGCTCAAGCTACCACCCTTACCTTAGTTTAAGATGCTCCCCACACTGGTTAGATTACGCTGATCGCAGTAATACTTCGGAGATTAGGCAGATAGCAGTGACACTTCGGATCGAGAAAGAATGCACACTTCAACCACAAATTCTTCAACAGTGCAATCTTCTACAAATTCTTAACAGTGCAGTCGAGTAGGGTAAATTAAAAAATGTATGTGAATTTGTGATATATTGAGCGATGTTAATAGTTACTACTTTTGGCAATTAATAAGTAGAGAAAAGTATGGCGCGTACTGTGCAGTGTGTACATTGTAGATAATTATTATTATTGCTAAGTTATTAGATTGTATGAAATCTAAAATCAAAATTCCGTGTAAATTTAGAAATTCCCAGTAAATTAATTATTGTAGTATGTGAATTATAATATATAATAAATAATTTTGAGAATTTATATTTTAGAATACAATAAAATATTACGGCTTCTAACGTCAAAATGACGGGACTCCATGTATTTCACACGTGAGGTTTGACGTGCACAACTTTTGCGTGACCGTAAAATACGTCCTCAAAATTAAAATACGTCCGGTAGGACGTAAATTTCCAGGCTTGGATAATTGCATAGAGTTTATATATATATATAAAAACAAAACGATCGGGTCAATGTCAATAATTGCATAGAGTTTATATATATATATATAAACGAAACGTGCGGGCAAGAGGTTTGAATCACTTTCTCGGTGGTCACACTTGCGCCGTTTCCGGCAAGATTCTCTATCGCCGTCCCATGTGTTACCATGTTCTTGTCTTTCTATATCTTTTGTTTTTCTATTGCCAACTATTGTTCATTGTCCACAGTGGTCCACAAACAAATGAAACTCATGCAAAGACAAAATATAGAATTGACAAAAAAAAAGTCATGGAATTTATAATTTATAAACAATTCATAAATCGACAAAATAATTTGGTACTTGATGTTGGCAGGGTCTGCCACTGCTTGCAGTCCTTGTCCTTTGTAGCATACGTGTAGCATCCATACGTGTACCATCAATGTTCTCCCCAAACCAGAAAATGAAAGTACATATTTTAATTGTAATAAAATCGGCTACAACTTTCCAAATCAACGCTATGTGAGATTGTGTATATAGCTATCTTGCTTGTCCTTGTCATTCTCATAGGGAATGTTGCTATCTTGCTTTTGTTTATTAAATAACTTGGTTTTTTTAATTTATCAACAATTGTAGTAAAGTTATGGAAAATAAACATTAAAATTGACCCAGTCGTTTCGTTTATATATATTGACCCGATCGTTTCGCTTATATTTGCAATTATCGACACGTTGACACGATCGTTTCGTTTCCATTGTGGTGCTTTCTATTAATACGTGCCGTGAACTAATTTCCAACTAAATTGGTCTATTTTGATTATATTTATTGTATATATATATATATATAATATAATTTTTTGATATCATTTTATAATTTTTTATATTTTTATTTAAATTTAAAATTTTAGAAATGAGATAAATAATTATTAATAAATTGTTAGGTTAGTAATTATAAAATTAAGAATACTAAATTATTATATATATATGGATGAAGATATGTATTTAACTTTAATTCTAGTGGGTACTTGTGATCATCAAATTGAGTTGTAACCATTTTAGGAAAAGAATGGCGTATTGTTAAATAAAAAGTGAATAAGTGTGGCACTCAGTTGGCGTGAGAGGTGTTTATTGAATAGGTAGTTGTGCAATGTGTTAGCCACTTATAAAAAAAAATTCATATCAAATGGTGGCTAAATCTTTTAAGGCCTTCAAGAAATAATTCATGTCAAAATTGTGAGTTCTTGAAGTCTTATGACGATAATTACCCTTTGAGTTAATCTTCACTGCTGTTCCACTATTAGTCCTAAAGAACTTGCTATTCACCAAGAGAAAATTGCTTATAAAACTCCATTTTCCATCATTTCACTCTTCCTTTCACTCATAAACAATTCCATTTTCACCCATTTTTCCCTTTCATAAAATTCCTCAAAATACCTTCATTTGACTTCTAAATCATTTCAAAAACCCCTTTTAAGCCTTATGCCTCCCTTTTATTTGGCTTAAAAATTCTCCTCTCATATATCGGAACTTTGTTTTGGCCTTAAAAACTTTTGTTTTTGGCCTAAAAAATAATCTAAGGCGCTATAATAGTCTTAAGCCCCCGAGGGCTTATATCCTTAAGCCCCTCCTCCATGCGTCCTAAAGCCCTGTAATCGGGCTCTTAAAGGCCTAAAACCTTTTCCGAACCCAACTTTCCTTTGTTTTTTCATTCCCAACATATAATTTTTAAAAACAAATTTAGACCGTTAATCTCTGCAGATCAACGGCCATCGAGCTTTCTATCATCCGCCCATCCATTTATCCTCTGCATCCCTGTTTAAATCTTCACCACCCGATTTAATAGATCCAACGGCCAGGATTTATCTCGACCGTCCAAACTTACCCAACACTCGTCCGCTCCATGACAAAACATCTCACGTCACCGTGGACCCCGCTTAACTTTTAACCCCGTAGCTTTCAACCCCATCGCGTGTGATCCGCACTGTCAGATCTGAGTCCTCCGATCCGACGGTTGACAATGCGTATCGCAAAATTTTTGCGCCCAAGGTTTAATGCCCAAAATTTTGCGAAATAGGCGGTATTAGGAGGGAAAGGTGTCAAGTGATGTATGGTATCGCATTCCAAACGCCAATACTGCCTACCCCCCCAAACAAAATGCAAAAACCATTAATGGTTTTCCCAAAACCACTTCCGCCAAATCGCACCAGAAACGGTTTAAACTGTGTTTTTAGCCCGTTTTTCTCCACAGGAATTCTCCGCCTGCATAATCACCCTTCATTCTCACAGCTCCCGACCACTTCCATACACCCTCCAATGCAGTTTTACCACAATTTGCAAGGTTTTTATAATTAGTTTTTTTTTGTGTTTTGCAGGTTTAGTGGTGTTCGCTTTGTGTATTTCCACAGTCACAGAGAGGTGATCATATGAGTACAAGGTGATCATCCTGTGTCTTATATTCACAAATTAAGGAACCAACAGGGTTTTGGACTCTAAATTGCATCGATGGATCATGGTCCTCAATCCTAGATGAAACCCTCCAACTACATAAAGCCACCTGTATAAACAGAGCAAACAAAGTGTATCAGAATGAATAAATCAATGATAAAGGGATTAAATCTGAAGCTTGAAAATCAGAGTTTTAATCCACCGAAATAAAGAGATAAAGACAATGTTAAAGGATGAAGACCCGAAGACAAAGATCTAAGCTAATTAAGCCCAAACATAGACTAAAAGAAAATTAAAAGTGTTTAAAGGTAAACAGAGAAAAATATCAGTAAAGAGGCCTCCACTACCACATTAGAGATCATTTATCCTTTTCAGCTACCGAAGTGCCACCTGCAGCCCCAATAAATCAAATGAAGGCATAGTTATTGCCCAGTCAGAAGATATTTGCCTAAAGACAGCTGAACAGTTATTTCAAACAAAAAAACATACTTTAAACTGTTAGTAAAATTATTTTAAAAGATAAAAAGAGCGTTAAAGTCAATTTTTCCACCCACTAAGCCTAAAAAGCAAAAAACATAGTTACGAGACAGAGTTGTAAATTGGATGCTTTCCTGCCTTATACCTTGCATGGTTTTCAAGGCTGGGAATTGCATTAATTATAGAATTAATAATACTCAACCCTAGAAACTCTTCCACCTCCTCATTTTCTTATAAAATCTCCTTGAGGAGCACATTGTAAAGGGTTGGTTGTTGGATTTCTGATGTAATAGTTACTATATCGAATCATTGTTGAATGTAAATAAATTCTGAAGCTTTGAAGCTCTGTTAAGTTATTGAAGAAGTTAGGCTGAGAAGAGAAACTGTTGCCGTGATGAAACATTGGACATGTAGTTTGTAGCTGGATTGACATCAATATACAAGTTGATTCTTGGGATCCTGGTCTATATCATTGGTGAAGTACCTCTTACTGTTATTGTTTTCCTTTCATGTATGCCATTTTGTTCACTTTTCTTTGATAAAGAACAACAAGCATAGAGATAGAATTTACTATTAGAAGTACCCTACTCTCACTGATAGGCTATATCTTTATGTTTTCCTCCAATTGTGTATTTAAGAATGACTTAAATTAAGTGTAAACATTATCAAGGAATGTTGGTTAGTCCATGTCTTGAAGTGAAAAACTTGAAAGGAAGTCCTTGAATGATATTTTCATTGCATGCTAAGTAGAGCTAAACTAGAAAAGTTTATGGTTTTCCCTGTCTTCTAGTTTTTTCTCCAAAAGTTGTTTGAAAGTTTCCCTAAGAGTATGCTGAAAGCAAGCCTAGATTTTAATGCATCTGAATTGATCTTAAGTTGCACTTTGTTTCCTTATCTATTTTCATCCCTTCTGAAAGTAGTCTAGTGAGATTATTGGATTGTTGTTTGATAAGTTAGCTTTAATACAAGCTTGTCCAAAGAAGTTTATGGTTAGCCCTGTCCTTTGGTTGGTTTTAAACAGTTGCTTAAAAAGGCTTTTCCTGTATGGAAAGTTGCTAAATCCTTGTTGAAATTATTGGATTTTTCCACTTTCTCAACACTTTTAATGTTCCACTCCATCATTTAATCTAAAGGACCTTTTGATATAGATGACTTGCCCCTTGGACCACTCTTGAAATTGTTGTACAATTAAACCCTTTTGTGACTCCATTTCCCAATGGTTTAAAGTTGCATCATACTAATCCTATCTGCGGAACACTTCTCAATACAATTGCATCTTCACCTTTTGGAACTCTTTCATTTTGTGATATTCCATCCAATTAAAAATCATACCTGACAAACCAAACAAACAAAAAACCCTTGTTCTTAATAACTAGCCTAATATCATATTAAAACCTTAAAAGATAAATCAATATTTGCACTTATAGAGAGATCCCTCTCTGGATTCGAGAGGGCTAGATCCTGGAATCCCAAAGTGGTTTTGAATGTAGTCTCTGCAAAATTTAGTCTTGCCACTCTACTAAATTATAGAGGCCTAACATTTTCTGGCGACCATACTAGGGACTTTCTGAAGTAATAGATAACTTCACAACTCAGATAATCCCATTTTTAACTAATGAACCAAATGTCTGCCTAGAGTGGTTTTGATTGTTGATGGTGAACAAATTTCAAGCCCTGAAATCAAGTAAAAATCCTTCACCTGGTGACTCCACTGAACATCAGTAGGCCTGCTGATTTTCCTTGGTTTTCCAAAGACTCCACTGGGAAACCCTTTATCATAACATCATTTAAACTCAGTAAAGAAACTTTGAGTATATTTCATCTTATAGAACTCGGAATACCCATACATCCTTAGATTGGTTTTATAGTAAACATGGTGGTGGAACCATAAAAAAATTTTACCTCCATAAAAGCTAAAAAATTTCCACCTGGCGACTCCACACTCTACAACTCCCAAAAGACCAAATGAATCCACTGGTAGAATACCCTGAATTGGCTAAATAAGATATAGTGACCTCTTTTCTAATTTACAGAATGATTCCAAGGATACAACGAAGATATGCCCCATTGAGTAGAGAACATATCCCTAGGTTCCCACATAAGATGCCCCAGGTGAATTGGGATGACAACCTTCCTGTCTTTCAAGGTGAAATGTTTGATAACCCATTGTTGCATCTTATCAAATGTCATATACATGTATGGAGGTTGAAAGTTAAATGGCATGAGGACTTCCTAATGAAAATGTTCATGTTAACATTAGAAGGAAAAGCTAGGGATTGGTATGAATGGCTGAAGTCTGGTAGTTTGTTTTCTTTAAAGGACCTTGAATATGTGTTTTATGAGAACTACAAAGGAAACACTACATCATTATCATGGGGTGAAATACATTATGATCCATCACAAAACATCACCCAACACATTATAGACAATGATGAGGATTTGGAAGAAATACATCTTGAAGATCTTTTAACAGTTATTCATGAGTTTAATATCCTATTGAAATATTATAAGAAAATAGATGAATCAGTTGAAGAAGAAATCAACCAAGAAATGATAGACATTCCTCAAGACATACCTAAAAACCCAGATAATGATTCATCATCCCTTATAGCTAAGGCTCATGAAGACATCCAGCCTCAAAATCAGTCTTTACAAGAGACGGAGAACTGTTATACTTATGTTCAAAGGAACTTAGAAACATTTTCCTCTTTGACAGAAAAATAAAGAGATCAGATTATTGATAAACAACCAGCCTATGAAACTTTTTGTAAAACAAACACTCTTGCCTATTCATCCACTGAGCTTTTTTGTACAGATTTAAAAAGTTCTTTTGTAGATCAGAGTATAGAAAGACCTGCTGATAATCCAGTATGTTTGATTGATAATATTACTTATATAAATGATTTTTCTAATTTTGATCTATCTAGTGATGGTGCTCCCCAAACAGAATTTAATCTTGCAGGACCATCATTAGTAGATTTATGGGAGGAGGATCAGTCCCTTCAAAGAAGTGATGAGCCAATGCAGACTACTTATGATACTAATGAGGAGAGTTATGAAAGCCTAGAAGTAAGTGAATATTCATTGAATCTTCTCTCTGCTTCATCTTAGATCATCAGTAATAGTTTCTATGTGATTCAAAATTAGCAGCCTTTCAGCTCAGAGGTTGAGGAGGAAAACAATGAAGAAATTTTTGAGCAAGTTGAAACCAAGGAGCCTTCCCTTGAAAAAGAGGAAGCGAGTGAACATACCCCTGCTCAAGAATATAATAACCTCTTCACAGAGCTCAGTCCATTAAAACAGAACACACCAGGACTTTTAGCGAACAACACTCGATTTTATGATGAATTTTCCAGTTCAAATAACAGTGAAGATGAGGAAGACTGTCTTTATCAAAAGAATCTTTACCTTGATCCAGTAGAGAAAGAAGAGATGATCCTGGTGGAACCATGTCTTCCAAATACTCTTAACCAGGCATTATTTCAAGATCCCTATGTTGATTTCCTAAAGACATCTGAAGAAGGGATAAAGGTTGCAAACAACAGTATATCACCAAGTGCAACAAAATGTTTCAGAGCTGCTGCTAAGAAACAAAGCAGATGAGAGTGCCCCTGTTTGTCTTGCATGCTCAAAGAGATGAGCATAGACCAGTCATGGAACCATCTGATTGACTGGATGTATTGGAAAAGAGAATTTTTCAGCTAGTTATGTAAATATTTCAAGTTAGATTAGGTTAGATAAGAATGTCAATAAAGCTTAGTTTTGAGCATTTATTTAGTTGTTTATTTATGCTTTGAAGAATAAAATGAGAAAAATACAAAAACAATAGAAAATAGAGAAAATAGGGCAGGTAAAAACAATAAAGGTACAGCCCCATACCAAAAAATAGAGACAAAATCTGAAAGTGTGCAAGCTCAAATGCCACTCCTAAAAACACACTTCTAGTTAGTCATACAACCTAATCATGACTAATTAGCTTTTCAATTTACTGCTGATAGGCCAGTGAATTAGATTAGCCAAACAGTACAGTCTTGGCTTATCAGTAAGGTAGATTAGGATAGACAAACAAAGGTTCAAACAAATTCAAAATCTGAACCTATGAATTTTAAAAAGAGAATGGCTCTAATCAATTTAAATCTTGAGCCAAAGATACAAAACAAAATGGTTCCAATATGCTCAAAACTTGAACCAGATGAGAGAGAAGACACAACTCAAACAAATTCAAAACAGAGCTAAAGAAATAATGAAGGATGTTTTAGTTTTCAAATCCTAAGCCTTCGCAATTTTGTTTTACTTTTCTGTAAATAAAAAATCTATGTGCAGCTTGTTTTTATGCCATAGATCTGCAACAAATCAAACTGCTTAATCCTGGCTTTGCTGCTTTTAAATTTCTTGTTTTAGAATTTAGAGAATAAAAGCCTGTTAGACAGTCTAATCTTGACAGATTGTAGTTAGGTAGAGAATTTCTGAGTTCAACTACTTAATCTGAACTCATGGAGAAATAAGAGTAGACTTAGATTAGTTTCCTGTTTTCAAAAGAATAAAATGTTGATGAAGAGAGTTTGCTAGTCCAAATGCACTCTGAAAGAAGAAAAAATGTTAGAATCATTAGGAATGGGTAGGTAGAGATGTTGTTTTGATAGAATTCCATTGTTTCAGATTGTTGCAAAGATTGTCAGATCAAAGACAGATCAGCCAAAAGAAAAGAAAAGAAAAGTTGCTGCCCAATGGATAAGGCACTGGTTTACTGAAAAGCCAAAGATCAATAGCTGAGGTTCTAGACACCTAAAGGACCAGCTGTCCTCCCCAAGTGGAGCCACTACTAGCCACCTATAAAAAAAATTCCATATCAAATGGTGGCTAAATCTTTTAAGGCCTTCAAGAAACAATTCATGTCCAAATTGTGGGTTCTTGAAGTCTTATGATGATACTTACCCTTTAAGTTAATCTTCACCGTTGTTTCACTGTTAGTCCTAAAAAACCTGCTATTCACCAGGAGAATATTACTTATAAAACTCCATTTTCCATCATTTCACTCTTCCTTTCACTCATAAACAATTCTATTTTCACCCATTTTTCCCTTTCATAAAATTCCTCAAAATACCTTCATTTGACTTCTAAATCATTTCAAAAACCCCTTTAAGCCTTATACCTCCCTTTTATTTGGCTTAAAAATCCTCCTCTCATCTATCAAAACTTTTTTTTGGCCTTAAAAACCTTTTTTTTTGCCTTAAAAATAGTCTAAGGTGCTATAATAGTCTTAAGCCCCCGAGGGCTTATATCCTTCAGCCCTTCCTCCATGCGTCCTAAAGCCCCACAATCGGGCGCTTAAAGGCCTAAAACCTTTTTTGAACCCAACTTTCCTTTGTTTTTTCATTCTCGACATATAATTTTTAAAAACAAATCTAGACTGTTGATCTCTACAGATCAACGACGATCGAGCTTTCTATCATCCGCCCATCCATTTATCCTCCGCATCCCTGTTTAAATCTTCACCACCCGATTTAATAGATCCAACGGCCAAGATTTATCCCGACCGTCCAAGCTCACCCAACACTAGTCCGCTCCAAGAAAAAATATCCCACGTCACCGTGGACCCCGCTTAACTTTTAACCCCGCAGCTTTCAACCCCGTCGCGTGCGATCCACACCGTCAGATGTGGGTCCTCCGATCCGACGGTTGACGATGCGTATCGCAATTTTTTTGTGCCCAAGGTTTAATGCCCAAAAATTTTGCGAAATAGGTGGTATTAGGAAGGAAATGTGTCAAGTGATGTATGGTATCATGTTCCAAACGCCAATACTGCCTACCCCCCCGAAATAAAATGTGAAAACCATTAATGGTTTTCCCAAAACCACTTCCGCCAAATCGCACCAGAAACAGTTTAAATTGTGTTTTTAGCCTGTTTTTCTCCATAGGACTTCTCCACCTGCATAATCAACCTTCATTCTCACAACTCTCGACCACTTCCATACACCCTCCAACGCAGTTTTACCACAATTCGTAAGGTTTTTATAATTAGTTTTTTTTGTGTTTTGCAAGGTTTAGTGGTGTTCGCTCTGTGTATTTCCACAGTCACAAAGAGGTGATCATATGAGTACAGGGTGACGATCCTGTGCCTTATATTCACAAATAAAGGAACCAGCAAGGTTTTGGACTCTAAATTGCATCAATGGATCACAATCCTCGATCCTACATGAAACCCTCCAACTACATAAAGCCACCTATATAAACAAAGAAAACAAAGTGTATCAGAATGAAGAAATCAACGATAAAGGGATTAAAGCCAAAGCTTGAAAATCAGAGTTTTAATCCACCAAAATAAAAAGATAAAGAAAGTGTTAAAGGATGAATACCCGAAGACAAAGATCCAAGCTAATTAAGCCCAAACATAGACTAAAAGAAAATTAAAAGTGTTTAAAGGTAGCAGAGAAAAATATCAGTAAAGAGGCCTCCACTACCACATCAGAGGTCATTTATCCTCTTCAGCTACCGAAATGCCACCTGCAGCCCCAATAAATCAAATGAAGGCATAGTTATTGCCCAGTCAGAAGATATTTTCCTAAAGACAGCTGAACAGTTATTTCAAACAAAAGAACATACTTTAAATTGTCAGTAAAATTATTTTAAAAGATAAAAAGAGCCTTAAAGTCAATTTTTCCACCCACTAAACCTAAAAAACAAAAAATAGAGTTATGAGATAGAGTTGTAAATTGGATGCTTTCTTGCCTTATGCCTTGCATGGTTTTCAAGGCTGGGAATTGCATTAAGTATAGAATTAATAATACTCAACCCTAGAAACTCTTCCACCTCCTCATTTTCTTATAAAATCTCCTTGAGGAGCACATTGTAAAGGGTTGGTTGTTGGATTTCTGATGTAATAGTTGCTGTATCGAATCATTGTTGAATGTAAATAAATTCTAAAGCTCTGAAGCTTTGTTAAGTTATTGAAGAAGTTAGGCTGAGAAGAGAAGTTGTTGCTGTGATGAAACATTGGACATGTAGTTTGTAACTGGATTGACATCAATATACAAGCTGATTCTTGGGATCCTGGTCTATATCATTGGTGAAGTACCTCTTACTGTTATTGTTTTCCTTTCAAGTATGCCATTTTGTTCACTTTTCTCTGATAAAGAACGACAAGCATAGAGCTAGGATTTATTGTTAGAAGTACCATACTCTCACTGATAAGCTTTATCTTTATGTTTTCCTCCAATTGTGTATTTAATAATGACTTAAATTAAGTGTAAACATTATCAAGGAATGTTGGTTAGTCCATGTCTTAAAGTGCAAAACTTGAAAGGAAGTTCTTGAATGTTATTTTCATTACATGCTGAGTAGAGTTAAACTAGAAAAGTTTATGGTTTTCCCTGTCTTCTATTTCTTTCTCCAAAAGTTGTTTGAAAGTTTCCCTAGGAGTATGCCGAAAGCAAGACTAGATTTTAATGCATCTGACTTGAAAGTTGCACTTTGTTTCATTATTTGTTTTCATCCCTTCTCAAAGTAGTCTAGTGAGATTACTGGATTATTGTCTGATAAGTTAGCTTTAATACAAGCTTGTCCAAAGAAGTTTATGGTTAGTCGTGTCCTTTGGTTGGTTTTAAACAGTTGCTTAAAAAGGCTTTTCTTGTATGGAAAGTTGATAAATCCTTGTTGAAATTATTGGTTTTTTCCACTTTCTCAACACTTTTAATGTTCCACTCCATCATTTAATCTAAATGATCTTTTGATATACATGACTTGCCCCTTGGACCACTCTTGAAATTGTTTTACAATTAAACCCTTTTTTGACTCCATTTCCCAATGGTTTAAAGCTGCATCATACTAATCCTATCTGCTGAACACTTCTCAATACACTTGCATCTTCACCTTTTTGAACTCTTTCATTTTTTGATATTCCATCCAATTAAAAATCATACCTGACCAACCAAACAAACAAAAAACCCTTGTTCTTAATAACTAGCCTAATATCATATTAAAACCTTAAAAGATAAATCAATCTTTGCACCTTATAGAGAGATCCCTCTCTGGATTTGAGAGGGCTAGATCCTAGAATCCCAAAGTGGTTTTGAATGTAGTCTCTGCAGCATTTAGTCTTGCCACTCTACTAATTTACAGAGGCCTAACACAATGTAATGCAAGGATTAAATTTTATTGTTAGGTATATGACACAAGACATAACAAATTTCACGAGAAGGGATAAGAAAATGAGAAACTCATTCTTTACTTAGTTGAGTTGAGTGTATCTAAACTTGTAGTAATGCATAATTGAAAAGTAAACTATAAAGAGTCAACACGTGTTCTTTCTTGTAGCTTGGCACATAATTTTAAATTACAAATTTCACATAAATCCATATAATTTATCAAGTGAATAATTGGAGTTGTGATAAGTGAATATGCATCCACAATGGGAAAGAACACATTTTCTCTCATTACTCTCATAACAAAGAAGGATTTGTTGTTTTGATTGCAACTTGGAAGAGAGAGCAAGGAGAAAGTGAAGCCAAGGTAATTCAATTGTTCTTTTTAAAGAGAATTGTTGGGTGATAGGTATTTAAGATTGTCAACATTTTATATTGTGCTTCAAAAAGATGTCAAATACTAAATTGATGGATTTCTTTTTAAATGAATGAAATAAAGTAGAACTGAAAATTTCAAAGATTGAGAATTTAAGGTGTACACTTTAATGGATGGGTGCAATGTTTGGTCAATTCATGTGGATACAAAGCTACGCCGATAGCATTGGAGCCTCAATTCAATATTGAAAGAGAATAGGAAACAAGGAAATATCCTCTTAATAATGTTTATAATATATATCATTCCCCATAAGGGATTGAAAAATATCCAAGAAACATGGGAGCTACTTGAAGGTTTGTATGAGACAACCCATATAATAGTATGTAATGATTTTTAAAAGTAATATTCTCTCAATAAAATGGAAGAAAATGAAATATAGTAATTTTCTATCTAGAATTAAAATGTTGAATGATAAACTAGTCGACAATGGTGAGAAGATATCAAGCACTCATTTGGTTAATATTACCTTAAAATGGCATGTTGGATGAATATATGATATCTATCACTAGTTTTGTAGCAAGAGATAAAGTACCTTTAATTGATGATTTGACATGTATACTTTTGCAAGAAGATGAATGGAGGAAGAATACTAAGAATAGGTTTTGATGTAGATATGCCATTAATGGCCAAAGCGAGAAGCCCATACATGGGAAACCCATGGGAAATGAATGTCGAAGACAAGTAGAATTTAAAACTACATAAAGGTGGGGTATCACCAAGGACAAATACAATTGTGAAAGAGAATGACTCATGTTACTGTTGTGGTAATTTTGGAAACTATGCAAAGGATTGTAGAAATAGGAATTTTCACAAGTCTAAATATAGAAGAGATGGAAGTAATGATCTAAAAAATATCAATTTACATACTTGAGATGCAAATTTATCAACAAAAATAAATAATTGTAATGCATGGTGTTAGGTCACTGTAATTTTTCAGATTGGTAAGACCAAATAAACAAGGGCAACATCAAGCCAGCTTTGGAGTCCTAGGACCTAGCTTTCCTGGACTCAGAGAAGGCTCTCTCTATATTTGTATAAAAGATATAACTTGATTGATTTAGGATGTTGATTTTAGGCTAGTTAAAATGATAGGGGTTGTTTGTTTTTCTTTCTTTGGTTGGGTTGCTTGTTAAGAAGAACAGATAGAGTAAGATAAATTCAAACCATTGGGCTATGGACTCTGTGAAAGGTTTGAAGGGTACAAAAACAAATCAAGGGTGTTCCACAGGGCAAGTTAACAAAGCCAAATGGATCTTAATAGCTTATGTGCGTGTGAAATGAACATTAAGTTGTGAGTTTAGTAGCTTAAAGGGCAATTAAGAATCCTTTAACATGTAATAGAACAAGAAGAGTCTTTAGGATCACTATTCTTAAGAAAGAACCAAAGGACATGGCATACCATAAACTTCTTTAGCCAAACTTTGCCAAGTAAACTTTAAGACAACAATCCAGCAAACCCTAGAGAGCATGGAACTCCTAAATTCTCTAGCTATATACTTACAAGTCACAAAGAAAACATTTAAGATAACAATTTAATAATGATTAAAGAGCAAGGAACTCCTAAGTTATTCAATCAAACTTCAAAGACCTTTAAAACGAATTTTCAAGATATACCAAAGGACATGGAAAACCATAAAATTCTTTACCCTAAACCCTAGTAAGCAAACTTCAAAGAAAGCCATGAGAACAACATTTCAAGCAGAACCAAAGGACAAGGCAAACCATAAAATTGTTGTGAAACCAACTCCAAAAATAGAAGAAAAGAGATATCAACGTCTTAGAAATAAGCCACTTCGAGGGGGAAACCTCCAATACATTACATGAATGAAAAATTCTTGGAAGATACAAATGACAAAACCTCCTTTCTATATATAAGAGTCCATGGGGCCATAATGTAATCCTAGCCGACCTAACAATAATAATGTAAGTGCACATTAATAACAATATGGGCATTACATGGGTACAACAATAACAATAAGGGGGGCTACACTAACATAATAAGGGACTACACTATTAATATAGGGACTTAACATGCCCCTCTCCTTCAAACAAGTGTTGTCCTCAACGCTTGATTATTTCTTGATTCTTCTCTATGAAATTCTCATCCTCCCATGTGGAATATTCTACAGGAAAGTTCTTCCACTTGTTCAGATACTTTGAAATAGATTGTCTTTGTTGAGTTCTTGTTTCTATGACTAATTCAGAACTTCTTTCGATGTGATGGTGATCTTCCTGTTGTTTCATTTGATTATGCACCAAAGTTAGGTTACCCTTTGAGAGTTGGAGAACTTGTTGTTGATGCTCGATGTGATCTTCCACTGCTTTAACATCCATATTAGATTTTATTTGATCCTTAAAACTATCCAAATTAGCCTCCATTTCTGCTTTTAAACCATCTATGTCATCTTCAGTTTCTCTTCGTAACATCGAAATTTGTTGCACTTGGTACCATAATTTTGATATCTCATACTACAATTCTTCCTCTTCAGGCGTCATAGTATAGATTTCTGAGGGCTTAATGGGTATGGAATTATTTTTAGGTGGAGTTTTAGAACCCAACACTGATATCTATGCCTCAATATGCCCTAAGAATCACTTCAAACTGATTTTTCACACAAGACTTATGCAATTTTAAAAAACAAATGCACACTTTTTACTTGCTTTTGAGGAGCTCGATATTGAAATTAAATTATCTCTATAATTGCGGATCCGTAATATCTAAAACTCAGCTCTATCGTAGCCCTCTGAAGCTTCTTTCAAATGCCATAGGTCTGATCTGATTTGGATTCTTCAAGGCAAAGTTATGTCCAATCTCCCACAATGACCCAATTTTGGACTAGTTCAGTAGAGCGAACTTGTACGACTTGCCACATATCATTGTTTCCTCCTTTGACTCTGACGTTGATAGAAAAAAAAACTACAGTCCGTGTACTTGCGGCCACTTTTTATAGCATTCCAATCCGATGCTCAAAGAGAGAGCTATGAAGGTTTTCCCACGATCACCTCTTTGAGATGAAATTCAAAAGCCTTAAAAAGTCCTAACTTCCACAGATCATATCTCCGAAAATATTGCGAACCAATATCTGAAATTTTGTGAAGATGTTCCTCAGGATTTTAGCTTCACACTCTAAAAATTTCAGCTTCTGAACCTTCGTAGAAAGAAAGTTATTACGAAAATACCACGATGGCCTGTTTAGGTTAAATTCAGGAGCCTGCAAAATGACCTAACTTGCACAGATCATATCTCTGAAAATATTGTAAAACAAGCTCTGAAAATTTGTGACGATGTTCCTCAGGATTTTTTCTTCGCACTCTAAAAATTTTAGATTCTGAACCTTCGTAGAAAAAAAATTTATAGTGAAAATTCCACGATTACCTGTTTGGAGCAGCGAAACCCTAGAATCTCAAAGCTCTGATACCAAATGTTGTGAAACCAGCTCCAAAAATAGAAGAAAAGAGATATCAATGCCTTAGAAATAAGCCACTTCGAAGGGGAAACCTCCAATACATTACATGAATGAAAAATTCTTGGATGATACAAATGACAAAACCTCCTTTCTATATATAGGAATCCATGGGGCCATAATGTAATCCTAGCCGACCTAACAATAATAATGTAAGGGCACAATAATAACAATATGGGGGTTACAGGGGTACAACAATAATAATAAGGGGGGCTACACTAACATAATAAGGGACTGCACTATTAATATAGGGACTTAACAAAACTTCTTTGGCTAGAATATACTGAGTTAATCTCAAGAAAACAAACTAGATGGAACTGGAGAGCAAGGAACTCCTAAACTCTCCAACCAGACCCAATAGAGGAAAAAAATTAAACAATAGAAAGAAGACAGACTTAAGGTGCCTCTAACATCATATCTTAACCTCAATTTTTTGTTCTGTTACAAGATAAATTGATATACAAAATGGAAAATATAAGGAAACAATTACAAAATTAGAATAACATCACCATTTAACAAAGTCCATGAATCCTGTGAATGTGCTTGTTCCATTGATATTCAGTCGAAAACAATTATAATGCTCCAAAGCCAAACTCTTTACAACTCAAAGTTTGTGAGGTATTCAGCTCAACAACCAGCCAACGAAAAACATGAAGCATACATGCAGTATTTATCTGCAAAATGAGGAGGTGATCCTAAGCTAGGGTTTCAGATTTGTATTTATTACATTATTACAAAGGTAATGCATTTTGACATTTGAAACCATTCAAGGCCCAAGGCAAAATATCTAAGACTGATTCATTGTAATAATAACTCCTAACTTAACTTCTGAGCTAACTTTGGAATATGTTTGACTTTAAGGCTTCTCAAAAAAATTTATAATAACTCGTGGTAAGGGTTCAATGCCAAGGTACAGGGACGCAGTGTCGGTGCAAAAGCACAGCGCCATGACAGAAACAATGGCCTATCTTGCAGACAACTTTTGGAGGCCTTCTCGATGTCCAAATGAGCTCCAATATGGCTCATTGGAAAGGTCTCTGAGTCTATTTTCCAAATATGCTTTCACATTCCAAAATGGTTCCCATCTACCTTATCAAAAACCTTTTCTCCCAAGACTGGTAAATGTGCAGTGCCAAGGCCAAAAATAGGGCAAAAACATGATTTTTTGATGGTTTTTGGCCTTTTTGAGGGAACAATTTTGTTCCAAATCTCCTGAAACTTTTTGAGCTTGATGTACTTGTCATTGGGAACATGAATATGTTGACCATTTTCCATTTGGATGGCCCAAAAAAGAGCTCACCACCAATGGCGCTACGTGTTTGGCACAATTTTTGCATGTCAAACTGTCAAAAAATCAAAATGTGCACAAAAGTGCCAAAATTGAAATTTTTATTGTTGATCAATGTCTAGAGGCTTGGAGGGGCACCTCAACAAGAATTTCTAACTTCCCCTTCTCCTTTTCCTTGGCTAGGGGTTCCTTCAATTTGTTCTTCAACTACCTGATCTTAGCATCTTTCTCTTGGATGATCAGTCTTGAGTTGTTATGGTCATCTAGGTCATCCAAGTCCACCAAGTCAAACTCTCTCTCTTGATCATGATGAAGGTCGTCCTCTTCTTCCATGTTTCAGTTGTGTTTTGGGAAAAACACTTGAGAAGAAGGGGAAGGGAAATGCAGTAGGATAGTGGCGTTAGGGAGTTGGGATGGCTAAGGGAAAATTTAGAGAAGTAGGGAAGGGAGTTAGGGAGTTGTGAGAAGTGATGGGAGTGAAAAAGTCTTAGGGAGATAGGCTAAGAAATAAAATTACAGCGATTTTGTTTAGGTAGCTAGGAAATGCCACCTAGATTTAGTGTTTTGGGAATAGAGCTAGGGAAAAGGGATTGGCGGAGTGTAAGGGAAAGGAAAGTGTCTAGGGAGTGAATTAGGGTGTAAGGAAGGAAGAAATAGGGTCTAGGGCAACAATTTAGGCATGTAGTGGTGGTAATTAGGGTTTCTTTGCTCAACACTTGTGATTGTAAATGGAGAGAATTTATATCATAAACATACAATTGTGAAATGAGAGGAGGGCATAAAAGGGTGTCACTTACTTGTTTGGAGGTGAGGATGCCTTGAATTGCAGGTTGAAGGACTTGCAAAGGAGCTTGGGAGGATTTTTGAATTCATTTGGGTTGCCAGATCACTCACCAACCTTCCCTGGCTAGGCGCGCAACGCCTCTGCAAGGGCGCAACACCAAGCTATAGGCATGCAGCGCCTTCAAAAATCTCGTTGAAAATTACTTGTAAGGGCGCAATGCCAAAGTCTAGGCGTGCACTGCCGGTGCAAACGTGCAGCACCAAGGAGGCAGAATCTTCTAAACGCACTCCACTATTCCTGCACCTTTTTGCAGACAACATTTTGAGCCCTTCCCGGTGTCCAAATTGGGCTCAAGATAGCTCATTGTAAATATTATCTTGTCTAATTTCTAAATATACCTTTTTTTCTGTTTCAAGTTTAGTTTCCTTGTCAAAAGTTGATTTTCCCAAGACTGGTCAAAAAGTGTTGAATGAGGGTGCAGAAATGCAGAGTGCTGGTGCAGGAAACGTTTGGAGGCCTTCCCAAACTCCAAATTGAGCTCAGGATATATCATTAGAAATATCTCTCTGTCTAGTTATCATTTGGCTCATCAAGAAAGTCATTTGGACACTCCAGCTATGTGAAAACTTGAATTTCCCAAGGTCACTCCCAAATTGCAGCAAACCTCTTGTAGCACTTGTAAATTTGAAATTTCTCCCAAACCATGATACTGTTGAGAATGCAGCAAGATGATGGAGCTTAGTGAAATGAAGTCGCCTTCACTAAGTGGGCCCGCAGGCAAATTCTGGCGCAAAATCTATTTTTAGACTATGTCTATTTTTAGACATATGGAGCATGGTCCGGGGATTGCATGTATGTTATTCTTGGAGTATGAGTCATGTTGGTAAAAATAGATGGGACTCTATTTTTTGGACCTATAGGTCTAAGTCTATTTTTAGACTACCTTTCCTTAAAATATGGAAGTCAAATATTATTTACCCTTAATAATATTTGGACTATAAACTTCAGTTTACTCTCTTGGAGCACTTCAGTTCGAGCCTTGGAAGTGGCTCATGCATCTGACAAAGGAATTACACTATTCCCAAGGGTTTGATGGCATCATGCATGGTTGACTTCAGTTAGGACTTCAGTGGCAGAATTTTGGTGGAGTTAATGAGACAGCTAGTGGAGTTGTGTTCTGTTTATTTTAGTTGAACTAGTTGAGAGTAGTTTAACTAGCTAATCAATTAGTTATGAGTGGAGTGAATTAAATATTATTTAATTCATTAATTAGTAACTCATTATTCAACTCAAGAACACATCAGTTCACTACAGTGCATGATCAGTTCAGTGGAGACCAGTGAAAGAGGCAGATGAAAGGGTGGAGTTAGCTATCAGTGGCGACATCAGTTGTGCATGAGATTTGCACCACACTTGGAGGAATTTCCCATGATGATTGCGCTGTCAAGCCAAGGGGATTCGAACCTTGGATCTCTATATAGACAAGCCATGATTGCGCAATAGAGGCAAGGCAATTAGTGGTGAGTTTTGAACCAGTAACCTGTTCAAAACTAAGCTAGTTTGTGTGTAACTTTATGAGAAAGTACTGAGTACTTGTGAGGAGTATTGTACTGAGTTTGTTACATGATTTCTCCATTATAATATACACAATAGCTGCGGGGTTTTCAGCTATAAGCTTTCCCCATACATACCGTGTTAATGTGTATGATGATTTGATGTGTTATCGCTTGATTTTATTTCCGCATGTTTGATGATCTGAGTGGAAGAGATTATGTGTTGCATATAAATTTGAATTGTATGTGATCAGGATAGTCTCGGTGGATAATTAATCATTATTCAGCAAATTTCTACATGGTATCAGAGCTATTGAAGTTCATATTGATCATCACAGTGATTACAAACTTATTTCGGTAGACAGAGTCTGCATGCGGGCCAGGTAGCCTCCGGATTCATCTTTTCTTCTGAAAGTGAAAGGTCCAGTAAACACCCCTTGCAATCAATCTCCGTGCTAGAAATAATTTGTTCTCACGTATCTAGAGCGGTTGAGCTTTGAAGTGGAATTCAAATTTTACAACGAGTTTTGTTTTCTTGGTGCCGTGTTGAAAATGTCTTTCAATCGGTCTTGCGACTCGAATATGCTCTTGAAGGCGGTCGAATTATGTTGCATTGAAGGATCGCATGGAGCGTATTAGAAGATAATGGTCTCGAAGGAGTTCATAGATACGGATGTCCAAAAGCCCATTGATCTTGTCTAAAGTCGAATTATGGCAAAAGAAGATGGCGTAAATGTCGAAGGATCCGTTGGAGGGCGTCAAGGATCATATTGTATCCAAACTCGCATGGAAAGGCTTCTCCATTTCTAATGTGGAAAGCTTTGACGGATCTATTCCGTAGTAAGAGCGACCAAAGGAAGCTAGCGCTCAAAGATAAGCTCGTGAACATCAAGATGGGGAAAGGCGACAAGTATCGCCAAATACCTCACGAAGTTCACTCAATGCGAGATGAGCCGGGAAGTGTGGGGGTGACTCGTCGAAGACGAGGACATGGTCGACTTGGCTCTCCTTGGTCTCTCGAAGGCTTGGCACTCATATCAAGATAGTGTCAATGGTCGGGAGAAGTCGCCAAGATGGGAGCGCCTTGGGCGGATCTCATTCAGGAGGAGATAAGGGAGTACTACTGAGATGGATCTTCATCAAAGGGAGTTGATGAAGAAAACTGCACTTGGTTGCCAAAGCAAAGAAGGGGAAGGGTAAGAAAACCTCTCATTCTTGTGCAAAGGGAAAGAAGCGAGGATATGGCGAAAGTGAAGTGTTTTCACCGCCATGATCATGGACATTATGCTACCAATTGTCCAAAGAAGAAGAAGAACAAGCAAGCGGGAATATCTGTAGATGGAGAAGCTTTGGCTTCAGTTCGAGCTTGATTTTTCACCGATCGCATGCTTGGTTTCAAGTGTGTTGGGATCGGTGTGGTTCTTGGACGGCGGTGCGTCATTTCATATGACGGGAGATCGGGAGTTGTTCTCAAATCGGAGGACAAAGATTTGGGTGTGCACATCGAGATGAGCGATGATGGTAGATACTAGGCACATGTGGTATCGGTACCATATCCTTTAGAGGAGTCCGGTAAACCCTTTGTATTGAAGGATGTCATGCATGTACCGGATTGAAGAAGAACCGATTTCAGATGAGCGATGTTGGAGGATAAGGGGTATGATATGGTCTTCGCCGAAGGAAAAGCCTTCTGCGCAAGTAAGACTACTCGGAGAGACCCTGGAGGATAGGGGTTCGGACCAAGAACCTTTATCGCCTTTCGAGTAGATGACTGCGCAGACTATGGCATGTAAAGCGGGAGAAGTGGTGAGCCGGGATGATTAGGGCGACCCGGGCACGGAGATTGGGCCACCTTCACCATGGAGCTTTGAAGATTCTGCAGCATTTCTACTCGGACTTCCTAAGGGCACTCTTGCGCAATCGGATCGTTGTAAGGGGTGTACTTTAGGGGAAGTATGTGAAAGCCACCTTTCACGAGAAGGATAGTCACGCCACGATGATCCTTGAGAGAGTTCACGTACGTGTGTGGTCCTTTTCTCGCTGCTTTCGACAAGAAAGCACAAGTATTATGTGATCTTTGTTGATGATTTCTCTCAAAAGTGCCTTTGGATCTTCTTCATGCAGAAGAAGAGCGATACATTCGTGAAGTTCCGTGAGTTTAAAGCACCGGTCGAGAAGGAGTCGGGGAAGAAGGTGATTGCTCTAAGGAGTGATAACGGTGGTGAATTCATCTCGGGCTTGAATTCAAGGAGTTCTCGAGCGCAGTAAGGGGATTCGGAGAGAGCTCATCGCACCCCCATAACCCATAGCAGAACGGGGTGGGTCGAGCGGAAGAAATCGTAACGATCGTGGGTGTTGCACGAGGGCGATGTTGCATGATCGTGGCCTACCCCTTCACTTGTGGGCCGAGGCATGCAATACAAAGGGGTATATGTACGTAACCGTTGTCCTCACAAGGTTCTTGGCATGAGTACACCCGGAGGAGGCTTATCTCGGCAAGAGGCCCGATATTTCCCATTTGCGGATTTTTAGTTCTCCCGTCTACATGCATGTGACGAAGGATGCGAGAAGGAAGTCGGGATCCAACCGCCGAGGTTGGAATATTTGTGGGGTATATCGATACACCTCACAACTATCGAGGGTGTATTTGTCGGACGATCGCAAGATCGTTGTGCGACGGGATATCAAGTTTCGAGAGGAGAAAGCCATGCGATGTGTTCGCTGAGAGGGAGCTACACTTGCATGCGGATGAGGGAGCTATTAGTTCCTAAGGAGGAGCTTTCGGATGTGGATCAGCCACAAGAGGAGGTTCAAGAGGTGGAAGAAACCACCCATGTAGCGCTCAACCATCGAGGGCGCATGCACACTACAAAAGCCGAGCGATCGCTCGGGATGCAAAGAAGGTTGTAGGACCACCTACAAGACACAAGTGCAGTAGCAGACGACACTGATTGGTACACTGGATACATGGCTCTTGTGAGTCAATGTGTTGTGACGGAGCCATCCTCTTTTGAGGAAGCTATGGAGGAACCCGCATGGGTAGATGCCATGATCGAAGAATATGATTCGATCGTTATGAACAAAGGCATTGGAGATTGTCCCTAGACCGGTGGGGAAATCAGTGGTGGGTTCGCGATGGATCTACAAAGTGAAGCAAAGTCGGGCTGACGTGAGTGTGGAGAAGTACAAGCGCAGATTTGTCGCCCGGCTTTCACGGATCGAGGGATCGATTATGAGGAGACTTTTGCACCTGTCGCAAGGTACTCTTCCATACTGGGACTGGTCCTTGCTCTCTCAGCCGTAGATGGGGTGGCACATTCATCGGATGGATGTGAAGACTCATGCTCTAAATGGAGTTATTGAGGAGAAGGTGTACATAGAGCAGCTCGAAGGTTTTGAGATCTTTAGCGCGTGAGTCGCATGTGTGCCGACTCAAGAGAGCACTATACGGGCTGAAGAAAGCACCTCGCGCTTGGTACACTCGTGATAGACGAGCCATTTCCACGGGCTTGGATTCTCCAAGAGTGAGGTGGATCCCTAACCTGTACCGCATTGTGGTGGAGGGGAAGTTGCTGATCATCGCATCGTATGTAGATGATCCGATTTTGACCTGGTGATAAGCGATTGATACTTTCATGCAAGGAGGATCTTGCACGAGAGTTTGAGATGAAGGACTTGGGCATCCTTCATTATTTCCCGGGATTGGAGATTTGGCGCCAGCAGCGAGGACCCGTTTGTTTCTCGTGGCAAGTATGCTCGGGAGATTTCGGAGAGGTTCAACATGCAAGGCCGCAAGCCTCGTTGACACTCCTCTTCTTGGTGGTTGGAGGAAGGAGGATGCTACTTCAGCGAAGGTAGTGGATGCCACCTGTCTATCGACAATTGGTGGGGTCGCTATGTATCCCGGGTCAATACACGACCCGATATATGCTATGCAGCTAACAAGCTTTTTGCAAGCTATGGTTAAGCCTACCAAGCTCTTTTGGAAGCGATACAAGCATGTATTGCGCTATATTAGAGGCACATCGGGATATGGTCTATGGTACGGACGGGAGGATGGAGCGAAGCTCTGCGGCTTCACCGATGCGGATTGGGCAAGGAGTCCAACGGACCGGGAAGAGCACATCTGGAGGAGTTTTCAGCATTGGGTCGACAGATACTTTCGGTACAAAGCGAGAAGCGAGATCCGTGGCACTCGCTCAAACAGAGGTCGAGTACATGGCGACTAGCTTGGTCGCATGCGAGGCTATTTGGATGAAGAAGATCCTCGCAGGATTGTTCGAGGTTGCATTTGAGCCTACGATGATCTCATCGTGATAACCCGTAGCCGCATCAAGCTCTCAAAGCTAATCCAGATTTCATGATAGGTCCAAACACATCAACATCGGGTACCATCATATCGAGATTGTGTTCATCGGAGAATCATGATGCTTTCATATGTTCCCACGTGAGGATCGGGATGCCGACATCCTCGACGAAGGCGCTCACCGAGAGCAAGTTCGAATTCCACGTGAGGCAGGATAGGGATTGCAGATAATCCATATCTTGCTGAGAGGGAGTGTTGAGAATGCAACAAGATGATGGAGCTTAGTGAAATGAAGTCGCCTTCACTAAGTGGGCCCACATGCAAATTCTGGCGCAAAATCTATTTTTAGACTATGTCTATTTTTAGACATATGGAGCATGGTCCGGGGATTGCTTGTATGTTATTCTTGGAGTATGAGTCATGTTGGTAAAAATAGATGGGACTCTATTTTTTGGACCTATAGGTTGAAGTCTATTTTTAGACTGCCTTTCCTTAAAATATGGAAGTCAAATATTATTTACCCTTAATAATATTTGGACTATAAACTTCGACTTACTTCTCTTGGAGCCTCTTCAGCTTCAAGCCTTGGAAGTGGTTCATGCATCCGACGAGAGGAATTACGTTATTCCCAAGGGTTTGATGGCATCATGCATGCTTGACTTCATTTAGGACTTCGATAGGGCGTAAGTTTGGTGGAGTTAATGAGACAGACTAGTGGAGTTGTGTTACTGTTTATTTTAGTTGAACTAGTTGAGATTAGTTTAACTAGCTAATCAATTAGTTATGAGTGGAGTGAATTAAATATTATTTAATTCATTAATTAGTAACTCATTATTCAACTCAAGAACACATCACTCACTACAAAGTGCATGAACAAGACTGATGGAGACCAAAGTGAAAGAGGTAGATGAAAGGGTGGAGTTAGCTATCGATGTGCGACATCGCTGTGCATAAGATTTGCACCACACTTGGAGGAATTGCCCATGATGATTGCGCAAGTCAAGCCAAGGAGATTCGAACCTTGGATCTCTATATAGACAGAGCTCTGTATTGCGCAATAGAGGCAAGGCAATTAGTGGTGAGTTTTGAACCAAGAACCTGTTCAAAACTGAGCTAGTTTATGTGTAACTTTATGAGAAAGTACTGAGTACTTGTGAGGAGTATTGTACTAAGTTTGTTACACGATTTCTCCATTATAATATACACAATAGCTATGGGGTTTTCAGCTATAAGCTTTCCCCATACATAATGTGTTAATGTGTATGATGAATTGATGTGCTATCGCTTGTTTTATTTTCCGCATGTTTGATGATCTGAGTGGAAGAGATTATGTGTTGCATATAAATTCGAATTGTATGTGATCAGGGATAGTCTCGGTGGATAATTAATCATTATTCAGAAAAATTTCTACAGATACTCGGGTAAATATTGAATGAGGGTTTTCTTCCCCGACCTATGAGGGACAAAAACCTCTCTCTCTTTTGTTAATTTCATCTATATTTGGTCGTAAACATAGTTTGAAGCAAAAATTTCCCTATGTGTGGCAAATGATTTGTCCCTTGGAATGACTTCTTGAAAATGATGGAGGCATGATGTTTATGAGTTGGTATGGCTTCATATTTACTGATATGACCTACCATATGGATCCTCTCGCTACTATGCCTCTTTTTTCATAGCAAACCCTAGCTCAGTTGGAGAGGAAATTAGTGTTTAGTGCTTGTGAACAATGATGATTGGGGGCAAACCTTGGAACAAGACAACTCCCTTTGACATTTGATCAATTGCTGAAGTAAACACTTTTTGTATTTGAAATTTGATGTGTTGGCATGTGGAACTCTGATTTGGCTTTGAAAACCCAACTTTCTAATGGTTTGAAGTCTTCTTCCTTTTCTCACTTGTACTCTTTGACACATTTTTGCTTTGTGTTGTTGAAGTCATGGAGTTGGATTTTCTTTTACTCATTGAGGCTTGGGATAATGGCTTTGAAAGCTTGGTGAGCATAATCAATCCTTCTTTATATGTGATAACCTCATTGGAATGAAAGTATGACCTTGAAAAAATGAAAAAATCCTAATGACCTAACGGGAGTGCTTTTTTGACCCGATTTTGAATGAAATTTGACTTAAAAAACATTCAAGTGAAAAGAGAATTTCCAAAAGTGCTATTATGCTCAAGGGGACATGGGAATGAGTTAGCAACAAGAAATCCTAGAGGGAGGGTGGAGTTTTGTAATATTCCCAACCGTTTAACCGGTTGGACCAAGTCTTAATGGTAGAAGACTAATAAATAAAATAGTAAATAAGCGGCTCGCTCATGGTTTTTGCTTTTAGAATGTTTTGACCCCGGTATTTGCTCTTGGTTTTTTCCTTTGATTGTTTTGACCCCGTGTATTTACCCTAGTGGTTTTTTCCAAATAGCCCTCTATAAAAAGAGAAGGAGGAACGAACGCAAGACATGGAATTTGATCTTCTCTTATTTGATATTTTGAGAGCTCAGTGAGTTTTCAAGTCGTTGGTTTCGGGGAGACCCTCAAATCTCCCTCTTCGGTGAAACTCGATTTCACCCTAGTGGGCAAACACAACTTTGGTGATCTCTCTTATCACCCTAGTTGGAACATTTTCTGCATTTTTGTTTCTTGAAAAGGGTTATGCATATTATAGCAAAGCTAGTTCCAGTTTATGATTTAAAGTATCCTCCCATAGAATTTCTTTCGCTTATTGGAGTATACTAACGCACATCGCCCATTATCTAATTATCAACGGGCAAGGAGGATTACCTTATTCCAAGGCTCGGTTGAACGCAGGGAAGGATGTCACTCGCACCGATTGAGCGAGGAAGCAAGTGCGAGTACAACACGCTCACACAAAGACTCCAAGCGATCTCTGTCTCGCGCTAAGTGCCGGAGTTTGTTGATCCGCCTAAGCAACGTTTCGTGCAATCCGACCAAATCCCGTCACCACACCAGGTCTGTAGCTCAACTATCCACCAAGATATGCTGCTGAGTAGCGCTACAGAGCCGTGGCATCCTCGCGTGCAAATTTGCATAGCTACCAAGCAATCTCGATCCGCGCATGACGATTTGAGAACTACGTATGATCATTTGTGCATTGTTCGACCTCTATTGTAAATCAAGCGGTGCCGTCTTTATTTGTTGCGGGCCCTCTTATAATTCTAAGTGACTATGAGAATTGGCTATGGGCCTCTCATCTAAAAATTCGTATGGCGCAATGTGCATCGTGTCAGGGCAATTTTTAATAAAATTTCAGCTTGGTTCTCATTGGAAGAGTTATCATTTATTCATGTCTCTGCTCACGCGTTGATATTTGTGAAACTTTATTCTTCAACGATTTAGTGGTTACCCCGGTAGAGAATATTACAGTGGTATCGAGCCCTCATCTTGGCTAGTCGTGGGATGCCAAGGAAGGATAAACAAAAGGGTATTACTGTTAATTGGGAAAGAAAAAGGGCTAGGAGTCAAGGAAAAAATGAAGGGGAAGAAAGACCCATGGGTGATCACGAGAATACCAAACTTGAAGATGCTTTACAAAAGATCGTTGGAGGCTCAAGACACCATCATAGGACTCCTTAGAGCACAGAATGGGCAACCTAATGTGCAAAGCAATAATGGGGAAGGAGGTTCCCATTCGGGTGGGGATGGTCCACCACAGAGTATATCAATGTTCATAGCAACGGTCCCATTCAACACTCGGAGCAACCCTTTTAGTAGGCCAACCATGCCTTCATTTTTGGATGACTCCTCTAGGGAGCAAGACCGCCCTTCACATATTGCAGTAGACGACATCTCTGGATGAAATAATATGATACGTTGCCTCCCAACGTAAAGACAACCCTCGAGTCTTAATGACTTTTACTATATGAGGAGCAAACAACAAAGGAAGGCAACCAAATATAGGGGCCATCGATCAAACGTAGATTTGCAGAAAGTTGTGTGGAAGGTAACTCTTCCTTATTTTGATGGATCGTCGAAGTGTTTAGCATGATCATGGGTACGTAAATTGGATACATATTTCTGACTCAATCCCATGCGGGAAAAGGATGCCATCAAATACGCTACACCGCATCTTGATGGAGAAGCACACGAATGGTGGCAACATGGTATGACCACTCGGGACATGCCAACATCATCTCTTATACGTAATTCACACGGTGGTTAATAGAAAGATTTGATAGGAACGATCCCTGAGATATACTTCGATGAGCTAACCCAGCCTCCGTATGACGAGGGAACCTTGAATCTTATGTTGTAGAATTCCGGAGGCTTGTAGTAATGGTCAACGACCTCTCCATGACTAGGTTGATCATGCTATTTATAGAAGGATTGTCGAACCCCTACGAGGATGGGTTAGGGGCCTACCAACCCGCCACCTTGCAAGATTCAATCAACCGTCCCAAGGGATATGGGTGATGCGCAGCCCAAGAATAGATTCCTACCTAAATTTTTCTATTCCTCAAAAAAAGGGAAGGAAATCAAACAAGAGGCAACGAGGAGCCGCTTGGTAAGGGGAAGTCGGATGATGAAACCGAAAAAGATCTCGAAGGAGAAGGCTATGCTTTTCTTGTCAAGAACCGTGGGCATCGGGGCATTGGTGTACTAAAGGGAAGGCACAATATATTGAAGTATTTTTCTGAAAGCGAAGATGAGGAAGAGAATCCGAGTTCGATCAAGGGGAATCACAAGGCATGGGAGCAATACAGAAGAAGTCCGGGGTGAAGGAGTCATTGCCTTTCTCATAGGGGTCCCAAGATATCACACCCTCCGGGTTAGGGGGCACCATACAAGGACAAAAGGTCATAGGCTAATTGATGGTGGGGCCTCCCACAACTTTATTGATGCAAAATTCGTAGCTAGAAGGGGACTAGCCACTAAAGAATTTGAAGGCTTCACAGCTTTGATTCCGGGAAAGAAAGAGCACAACCGCATGTCCTACACTAAGATAGTTCCTAACATGAGCCTAGCAATGGGAAACTACAAAGTTACAGATAACTTCTTTGTCATAGACCGCCCTGTACTCTCATGTAGTATTGGGGGTACAATGGCTATATTCCATCGGAACTCATACAAGAAACTACCAAGACTTGGAACTCGCATTCACGGGACCCGGATGGTAAAAATGTGAAGTTGAGAGGAATGCATGCATATCCTCCAAAGGTGGTGACATCCAATCGAATGGAGGCGGATCTCCGACATGGGGATATTGTATGGGCAATAGAGTGCCGAATCATGGAGAAGAAACCAAGAGAGCAACACAAGGAGTACCCACTGATATTTTGGCACTATTGCAAAAATACCGAAGGTCTTTGGAGATATTCCTCCAGGACGTCCACCCGACGAGGATTTGAGCACATCATCACACTAAAAGAAGGGGTCCAAGTTGTCATCACTACCCCTTATCGGCACTCCCAAAGTGTATAAGGATGATATAGAAAAGGCAATAAAGGAATTGTTGGCATTAGGACACATTCGGCCGAGTTCGAGCCCCCTTTGCTTCATCGATGAGTCTTGGTTAAGAAAAAGGATGGGTCCCCGAGGATGTGTATAGATTATCGAGCATTGAATAAAAAGACCATCAAAAATCGATATCCTATCCCTCGGGATCAACGAGTTGATGGATGAATTAAAAGGGAGCCACATACTTCTCAAAAATTGACCTTCGCTCAGTGGTACCACCGAGATCGGGGTTCGTGATTAAGACATTCCAAAAAACATTTTTAGATGCCACTATGGACATTATGAGTTCCTAGTGATGCCTTTCGGGTTGACCAACGCCCCTGCAACATTTCAATCATGCATGAACCATATATTCAACAAGCAAAGCGCAGTAAATTTTTTTTGGTCTTCTTCGACGACATCCTAATCTTTAGTAAAACATGGGAAGAAAGCATCTACGACACTCGGACGAGGTCCCTGCGGAATATTGGAGGGCACAACAATTTTATGCCAAAATCTCTAAATGTGAGTTTGGAATGACAGTAAATGCTATACTTGGGTCACATCATCGGGAGCCAAGGTGTTAAGGTCCACCAAGAGAAGATTAGAGGCCATTCTCAATTGGTCAACTCCCGTAAATGTAACAGAGTTAAGGAGCTTCTTGGGTATTTTCACTTATTACGTAAGATTTGTAAAAGGATATTCACAACTAGTAGCCCTGTTAAGTCCCTATATTAATAGTATAGCCCCTTATTATGTTAGTGTAGCCCCCTTATTTTTTATTATTGTACCCCTATAACCCCCATATTGTTATTATTGTGCCCTTACATTATTATTGTTAGGTCGGCTAGGATTACATTGTGGCCCACTAGGATTATATTGTGGCCCTCATGGACTCCTATATATAGAAGGAGGTTTTGTTCATTTGTATCATCCAAGAATTGTTCATTTATGTAATGTATTGGAGGTTGCCCCCTCGAAGTGGCTCATTTCTAAGGCGTTTACATCTCTTTTCTTCTATTTTTGGAGCTGGTTACACAACATTTGGTATCGAGCTTTGGATTCTAGGTTTCATCTGCTCCAAACAGGTCATCGTGGCATTTTCGCTATAACGTTTTTTCTACGAAGTTTCAGAAGCTGAAATTTTTAGAGTGCAAAGCCGAAATCCTGAGGAAGCTTGTCTAAAAAATTTCAGAGCTTGGTTCTGCAATAGTTTCGGAGATAACATCTGTGGAAGTTAGGTATTTTTTCAAGCTCTAAAAAGGTCATCATGGCATTTTCGCTATAAAAATTTTTTCTACGAAGGTTCAGAATCTGAAATTCATCTAGTGCGAAGCTGAAATCCTGAGGAAATTCTTCAAAAAAATTTCAGAGCTTGGTTCGCAATATTTTTGGAGATATGATCCGTGGAAGGTAGTGTTTTTTCGAGCTCCGAATTTCATCTCAAAGAGGTGATCGTGGGAAAAGTTCAATAAATCTCTCTCTGGGAAGTGGATTTGAGTGCCGTAAAAAGTGGTCGCAAGTACACACATTGTAGCTTCTTGGATATCAATTTCAGAGACAAAGGACAAAACAGTGACACGTGGCAAGTCCTACAAGTTTGCTCTCATCGAACCAGTCCAAAATTAGGTCATTGTGGGAGATTGGACACAAATTTGTCTTGGGGAATCTAAATTAGATCAGACCTGTGGCATTTGAAAGAAGCTTCGAGAGGTCTACTATAAGGCTGAATTTCAGATATTGAATATTTTTAATTACAGAGATAATCCAATTTCAATATCAGAGCTCCTCAAAAGAAAAGAAAAAGGTGTGTATTTTTCCAAATTGCATAAGTCTTGTTTGAAGAATCAATTTGAATTGATTCCAAGGGCATATTTTAGAATTTTTATCAGTATTGGGTTCTATAATGCCTCCAAAAAATAATTCCATACCCATTAATCCCTCAAAAAGCTATACTATGACACATGAAGAGGAAGAGTTGCGAGTATGAGATATCAAAATTACGTGTACTCAAGTGCAACAAGTTTCAATCTTACGAAGAGCAATTGAAGATGAAATAGATGGTTTAAAATCAGAAATGGAGGCTAATTTGGATGGTTTGAAGGATCAAATAATAGCAAATATGGATGATAAATTAATGGAAGATCACATCGAGCATCAACAACAAGTTCTCCAACTCTCAAAGAATAACCCAACTGTGCGTAATCTAATGAAACAACAGGAAGATCAACATCACATCGAAAGAAGTTATGAACAGTCATAGAAACAAGAACTCGAGCAAGTACGATCAATTTCGGAGTATCTCAGAGCAAGTGGAAGAACTTTCTGTAAAATATTTCACATGGGAGGATGAGAATTTTATACAAAAGCATCAAGAAATAATCAAGCGTTGAGGACAACACTTGTTTGAAGGAGAGGGGCATGTTAAGTCCCTATATTAATAGTATAGCCCCTTATTATGTTAGTGTAGCCCCCCTTATTTTTATTATTGTACCCGTTGTAACCCCCATATTTTTATTATTGTGCCCTTACATTATTATTGTTAGGTCGGCTAGGATTACATTGTGGCCCACTAGGATTATATTGTGGCCCCATGGACTCCCCTATATATAGAAGGAGGTTTTGTTCATTTGTATCATCCAAGAATTGTTCATTTATGTAATGTATTGAGGTTTCCCCCTCGAAGTGGCTTATTTCTAAGGCGTTCATATCTCTTTTCTTCTATTTTTTGGAGCTGGTTACACAACATAGCCCCTCTTCATCGACTTGACAAAAGAGGAGCCTTTTTATGGACAGAAACGACCCTGCGGGACTTTTGAGCAGATGAAGGAAGTCATGAGTTCGTGTCCGAGCTCTAGCCTTGCCCAGTACTTCTCTTAGCCCTTTGTTTTGGAGTGTGATGCTTCGGGGAAGGAATTGGGGCCGTTCTAACACGAACCATCATCCCATTGCTTTTGAGAGTAGAAAGTTGCATAGTTATGAACGCTCTACTCCATTTATGATAAAGAAATGTTGGCTATTATGCATGCATTGGCCAAGTTTCGTCCATATCTAGTGGGGAATTGGTTCAAATTCAAAACCGATCATAATAGTCTCGAGATACTTCCTTGATCGAAGAGATTAAATGAGAGGCAGAGAAAAATGGGTCACGAAGATCCAAGCCTATGATTTTGAGATTGAATATGTCAAAGGTAAAAAACAATGCCGTTGCGAGATGCCTTGTCAAGGAAACAAGCTACCTTCTCTCTCATAGACATTGTAGATGATCTGAAGTCCCATCTTTTGGTGGAATACTCAAAAAAATCATTCGACTTGTGAGATCCTTTGACGGATATCATCGACATCCGTTATAGAGTTGTCAATGATATTATCTATTATAAGGATTGAATCTATTTAGTACCCGAGTCTCAAATTAAGATGAAAATCTTACAAGCACTCATCGACTCTCCTTTAGTCAGGGCATCAGTGCTTCTCGAAGACTTATAGAACCACCAGGGGAAAGGTTCACATGGAAGGGACTCAAGAAGGACATTATCAAATATGTTCAAGAATGTGAGTACGTGTCAAAGTAATAAAAGTTGAGCATACACATCCGGCATGTTTATTACAACCACTACCTATCCCGAACAAAAATGGGAGAGTATATCCATGGATTTCATTACGTGGCTACCTTTTCACAAGGTAAAGATTGTATTTTTCATGGTGGTGGATCGTCTCACCAAGTACGCTCACTTCTTTGCAATCCCCTCCAAAAGTTCCGCATCTCAAATAGCTCGAAATATTTTTCCAAGGGGTATTTCGTCTACATGGTTTGCCCAAAACCATTGTGAGTGACAGTGACAAGAGATTTATGGGAGCATTTTTGGCAAGAATTATTCAGAGATGACTGGAACAGAACTCACTCCTAGTACCGATTATCACCCACATACCGATGGACTGAAAGAAGCAGATGAATAAATGGGTGGAAGGTTACTTACGAGATTATGTCACGGAGACAACAATGAGCATGGACCAAGTGGTTGTACTTAGGAGAATACTACTATAACACCACTTATCACATGTCCATAGGGATGTCACCTTTCCGAGCCTTATATGGGTACGAGGCACTATCTTTTGCAGATACAATGTTTGGAGATATTAGAGCACCTTTGGCAAGGATTGGATCCGGGGAGTGTCGGGGATATTTCGAGAGCCCTCAAAGACACTTTGCGGACGACACATAATCGACAAAAGTTATATGCGATCGTCAAAGGATAGAGAGGAATTTCAAGCGGGAGATGTGGTTTATCTCCGCCTTTAGTCGTACATGTAGTCTACTTTGAAGCGAATGCAGTAAAAATTAAAGCCACGATTCTATGGGCCCTATCGAGTTGTCCGAAAAATAGGAGAAGTGGCTTTATGAGTTAGAGCTTCCCGTAGAGAGCGGAATTCATAATATCTTTCATGTCTCCTATTTGAAGAAAGCATTAGGATCAAACATAAGATCATCACCAAAATTACCGCCACTGAGATGAGGAGGGCCATCTACAACCGGTTCCCGAGGAGGTATTGGAGGTGCGGGAAAGAAAGCTTCGGCGTAATCATCCGCGAATATTTGGTACGATGGAAAGATCGCTCGTTGAAGATGCGACTTGGGAAGGAGAGCACATATTGCAACATTCAACATTGAAATTGCTTTAGAGGGCAAACAATTTTGGGCGAAGGGAAATCAGTAATATTCCCAACCGTTTAACCGGTTGGACCAAGTCTTAATGGTAGAATACTAATAAATAAAATAGTAAATAAGCGGCTCGGCTCATGGTTTTTGCTTTTAGATTGTTTTGACCCCGTATTTGCTCCTGGTTTTTCCTTTGATTGTTTTGACCCCCGGGTATTTGCCTAGGGTTTTTCCAAATAGCCCTCTATAAAAAGAGAAGGAGGAACGAACACAAGACATGGAATTTGATCTTCTCTTATTTGATATTTTGAGAGCTCAAGCGAGTTTTTCAAGTCATGGGTTTCAGGGTGAGACCCTCAAATCTCTTCTAGGGTAAACTCGATTTCACCCTAGTGAGCAAACACAACTTCGGTGATCTCTCTTATCACCCTAGTTGGAACATTTTCTTCATTTCGTTTTCTTGAAAAGGGTTATGTATATTATAGCAGATAGTTCACTTTATGATTTGAAGTATCCTCCGCGGGAATTCTCGTCGCTTATTGGAGTATACGAAACTGCGCATCGCCCATTATCCGATTGTCAACGGGCAAGGAGGATTACCTTATTCCAAGGCTCGGGTTGAGCACGGGGAAGGATGTCACTCCGCACCGATTGAGCGAGGAAGCAAGTGTAGTACAACACGGCCGCACGAGCACCCAAGCGATCTCTATCTGCGCTAAGTGCCGGAGTTTGTTGATCCGCCCTTGACAACGTTTCAAGCAATTCAAACCAAATCATGTCACCACACTAGTCAAAATCGAGTCAACTATCCACCAAGCTATGCTACGGAGTGGCGCTACAGCCGTGGCATCCTGCGCACAAGATTTCCATAGCTCCCAAGCAATCTCGATCCGCATGAGATAGATCCGAGAACTACGTATGATCATTTGTGCACTGTTTCGACCACGTTGTAAATTGGGCGGTGCCGTCTTTATTTGTTGCGGGCCCTCTTATAATTCTAAGTGACTATGAGAATTGGCTATGGGCCTCTCATCCGAAATTATGTATGGCGCAATGTGCATCGATGTAGGCAATTTTTAATAAAATTTCAGCTTGGTTCTCATTGGAAGAGTTATCATTTATTCATGTCTGTTCATAGTTGATATTTGTGCAACTTTATTCTTCAACATATTTAGTGGTTACCCGGTAGAGAATATTACAAGTTTATTAACTGAGGGAAAATGGGGGAATGAGGGTTTTCGGTAGGAAAGAAGGATGAAAATTAGAGGTATAAGTCCATAAGGAGTCTTTTAAGAGAAACAGTGGTGACTTTGAGATGGCAAACCGATAAATAGGGACAAGGTTTTATGAAGATAATGAAGGCGATGGAGATTTTTGAAACTCAAGATATTCAAGGAAAATTGTTTTTGGGAAAACTATAACCACTCTATAGTCATCCAAAGATAGTGAAAAATACTAATGATTAATAGTGGTTCCACTTGGGGAGGGTAGATCCTTTAGGAGGTGTCAAAAACCTCAGATCTCTCGATTTTGCAGATGAAATGCCTCACATGCTTGCTCGATTTCCTTCATTTTTTCAATGTTGATCTTGCTACTATTCTTTGAAGATATGATCTTAAAATATGAAAAACATGATTGCTTCAACTCATCTCTACCTACCCATCATACCTTTCCTAGCATTTTTTCTTCATTTGGGTGCATTTAGACCGGAAAACCCCGGACATCATTTTTTTCTTTTGAAATCAAAAACTAGCTACTTCTACCCTTATATCATTCAAAGGCTCGTATTAGACTGATGATCCCTTTTATTCTCTACCTAATCTACTTATCCGTCAAGATTAAAATGCGTTTGATAAAATTTCATTCTATAATCTATCAACATAAAATTTAAAACATGACCAAATCAAGGTTAATCTATTTGATTTGTTATAAGCTATGGAATTTTGGACAAGTTGCACACAAATTTTATTTTTTGTACAAAGTAAAAAAAACCGAGGGCTATAATCTGGAACTTGTCACTCATCCCTCTCTTTTCTTTGGTTCATGTTTGAGCTTTTTGAACCAATACCTTTTTCCTAACCTAATCTACTCGATAAGCCAAGTTTAAACCATTTGGAAAATCTTCATTTTCTAACATATCGTCAGAAATTTAAAAAATGCAGCTTTCAATCATGATTAGGTCGTATGATCGAACAAGACTTTTCCTTTCTCAAAAGTAGTGGCATTTGGACTTGTACACTTTCAAAAAACATTATTTTTTGGTATGGGGCTTTCCTCTTATTTTTTATCTGCTCTATTTTCTTCTTTTCTTTGTTTCTTCTCCTTTTGTATCAATTTTTTCAGAGATCTCTTTGGTCCAACAAAGTTATACATAATGAAAAACTTAAAACTAAGAAGATTCTCATAGTAATCGAGCTTATTTTCACACCCACCTATCCTAGTCTAACTTGGAGATTATATATACACTAGGTCAACTCTTTTCTCCAATGCAACCAATCAAGTAAATGACTACATGATGGATTTTTTTTCAGCCCTTTGGGTATGTCGAAAAGAAAAAAGGCACACTCCCATCTCACTTGCTTTTGAACAACGATGTGTTTCAAGATCTTCTTTACACTCTACAACAAACCATTCCCTGCATAACATGTTCCTTCTCTTAGATGCCTCTAAGAAAACAACAAAGGGATCTTGAAATAATACTTTGGCTCGAGGATTTGAATAATTAGCTATATCCGGGATCATTCCTTGTTCTAGCTTGTTAAGCTTAGGATTCTTTTGAGAAAGAATTTCTTCCCCATCTTCATGATCATCTCTCTTGGCAGCCTCATAATATATTGCAATTTGGTCCTCTAGAAACCCTGATATGCTCCGATTGAGTGAGATGAGTTCGCTCGAAAAGCCATCATTTCGATGAGTAGGGAGCATTCTCAAGAAATAGGTCTTTTTGAGAAGGTAGTACAACACCAATATCGCAGACATGATCATTTGTTTCCTTATGAGGACAAGCTACGCATACACAAGCCAGTAGATGGAAAAATTAGAAATAACTTCTTTATATAAAGGTTTAGAGGATGGCCGCATGCTCAAAATACGATTGATTCCTTCTTCAATTAAAGGAGGAGGCATTTTTTGCTTTCTTTTAGATCAGAAACCCGCTTTCCCTCTTTCTCTTGTGAAAGTTGGTCATATGTGTCAATTTCTTCTTGAGCCTCACACAAAAGAACAAATGAATCATCCTTTCTATCTTCGGAGGGATCTCGTGTATTTTTTTTATTTCCTCGATTGTTTTCCTTCTTAACACATTTTCTCTTGATTTTCAAGATATTCATCTTGAGCATGAGATTCATAAATTGCCTCGATAGATCCTTTGGGTGCTAATTAATTTTTATAATCCGAAAATGAATCAAAGCATAAGGGTAGAGATTCTAAATGTGTTGAATCCACCTCTATTTTAGATTATGTGATTTCAAGATGACCTAGAAGGGTACTTCTATGATCCAAAAAAGGGATTTGTATCATCCATTTCTTCAGACAAATCCTTTCACGAATTCCTCCTTGTTTCTAGTTGGAACACTCTCTGCAATTCTCTTAATAGGGAAGCACAAGATGTAGGAAGGGAACTTATTCTTTCTTGATGAAGCTTTCCCCGCATTTTCTTCTTTGTAATATTGTTCGACATGCACATTTTGATGGTTATCTTTGCATTGTAATGACTGAGCTTGTTCTTCCCAAGAAAATAAGAGTGGTTGTTTTTAAATAGTCGACTCCAACCCTCAACATTTTACTCTTCCTCTTTCCTCCTACTAATCATATGCATTTCTTTTTTAATCGTTTTTGTCAACATCTCTAGTTTTATCTCCGAAGATATCAGCTTTCTTTAACTACTTTGTCCTTCTCTATTGCTCTTCAGCTTTGCCTCTCTGTATAGCATGTTGACCTCCACACAAACTACCAACCTTTTCATTTCCTCCCCAGGTTCAACTCGTCCTTTCTCTTATCTATAATTCCATCTCTCAGGGCAAAGGCATCTAGGTAGTGCAAGAGATCCCACCCTAGGGGTGGCTTTGTCTTAGCAGTATTGCATCGTATACTTCTATTGAAAGCGGCTAAAAAAGTGTTGTACCGTCTCCCGGTTGTCTTTTTAGATGTTTATTTTCTTCCAGATGAAAAAAACATTTCCCGTGATCACCCACCTATCTAGGAAGACTTGAGTGAATTGATGAAAATTGCTAATGCTTGAAGCTAAAAGATCTCTTAACCAACTTTTAAATTTTTCCTTGCAATGACAGCAGAAAATTTTTTTGATACACACGTCATATTCTTCTACCCTCAAACGGATCAAGGAAGTCCTCAAGATTTTGAATGTGCTTTTTAGCAGTGGCTTTTGAGTTTTCTACATCAAATCTGGGTAGTTTGTTTATACAATTTATGGTGGGGGTCATGGAGGATAGGAGGCAAAACCAGAGGCTTGTATCTGTTCGAAATTTTTATAGGTGTAGGTAGTATAGAAGGGAGGTTTATAACCTTTTGAGATTTTAGCAAGAGTAGGTGAGATAATATGAGGCTCATGTTTTTCACGGGTTCTTCACAAGTGCATAAAGGAATGTGCACAGATATAAGTATGTACAAGATCTTGCAATTTGGTGGTTTAGCCCTTTGAAGCTTATGAAATTTCCAATGATCAATGTAAACCTCGAGTAGCATATTCTTATTGGTCAGCTTAAATTAAGATAGAAGATAGTTAGAGAAAAAAATTCTCTCTTAGATAAAATTTGAGCTTGTATACCCTCTCTTTTTAGGGTCGACATACCATGTTTCGAGTTCTTCCATAGTGGAGTCTTTGTATAGAACTAATCTAAATTTGGGAGTTGCTAGGTGGATGATTTCAACTTCCTAAGGTCGTATGTTGTCAACCATCAATAATTAGATACCAATCTTGAGATATTTTTGGGTTTTCGAGTTCTTTATATAGCACTAAGATTTTCAATGAGTGTTTATGTTCTCAGATGGAGTCACTATTATGTTAGGGTCCTTGTAATTTGTCAGATTAGGAAGACCAAATAAACAAGGGTAACATCAAACCAACTTTGTAGTTCTAGGACCTAGATTTCCCTCGGACTCGTAGAGGGCTCTCTCTATATTTGTATAAAATATATAGCTTGATTGATTTAGGAAGCCGATTTTAGGATAGTTAAAATGATAGGGGTTGTTTTTTTTCTTTGTTTGGTTGGGTTTTTGTTAAGAAGAACGATAGAGTAAAATAAGTTCAAACCATTGGGCTATGGAGTCTATGAAAGGTTTGAAGGGTACACCAACAAATCAAGGGTGTTCGCAAAGGAAATTTAACAAAGCTAAATTGGATCTTAATAGCTTATGTGGACGTGAAATGAACATTAAGTTGTGATTTTAGTAGCTTTAAAGGGAAATTAAGAATCATTTAACATGTACTAGAACAATAAGAGTCTTTAGGATCACTATTATTAAGAAAGAACCAAAGGAAAGGAATACCATAAACTTCCTTAGCCAAACTTCACCAAGTAAACTTTAAGACAACAATCCAACAAAACCCTAGAGAGCAGGAACTCCCAAATTCTCTATCTATTCACTTTCATACAAAGAAAACATTTAATATAACACTTTAATAATGATTAAAGAGTAGGGAAATCCTAAGTTCTTCAATCAGACTTCAAAGACCTTTAAAATGACTTTTCAAGGTAGACCAAAGGACAGGAAAACCATAAACTTCTTTAACCCTAAACCCTAGTAAGAAAAACTTCAAAGAAATCCTTGAGAACAACATTTCAAGCACAACCAAAGGACAGAGGCAAACCATAAAATTATTTGGCTAGACTATACCTGAGTTAATCTCCGAAAAACAAACTAGATGGAACTGGAGAGCAGAACTCCTAATCTCTCCAACTGGACACCAGTGAGGAAAAAAAATTTAAACAACAAAAAGAAGACAAACTTAAGGTGCCTCTAAAAAAATATCTTAACCTAAATTTTATGTTCTGTTACAAGAGAAATTGATATAAAAAAAGGAAAACATTAGGAAACAATTACAAAATTAGAATAACATTACCATTTAACAAAGTCCATGAATCATGTGAATGTGCTTGTTCCAAAATAGTTACAATGCTCTAAAGCCAAACTCTTTGTAACTCAAAGTCCTGTGAGGTATTCAAACTTAACAACCAACCAACGGAAAACATGAAGCATACATGCGCATTTATCTGCAAAAATGAAGAGGTGATCCTAAGCTAGGGTTTCATATTTGTATTTATTACAAAGTTAATGCATTTTGACCTTTGAAACCATGCAAGGCTCAAGGGAAAAAATATCTAAGACCGATTCATTGTAATAATAACTCCTAACTTAACTTCCGAGATAAATTTGAAATATGTTTGAATTTAAGGCTTCTCAATAACTTTTACAATAACTCCCGGTAAGTGCGCAATGCCAAGGTACAAGGACGTGCTGCAGCATAAAAAATGGCCTCGTCTTTACATCAACTTTTGGAGGCCTTCCCGATGTCCAAATGAGCTCCATGATGGCTCATTAGAAAGGTCTCTGAGTCTATTTGCCAAATATTCTTTCACGTTCCAAAAAAAATTCCCATCTTCCTTGTCAAAAAATTGTTCTCCCAAGATCGGTAAACGCTGCATCACCAAGGCCAAAAATAGGACGAGAAACATAATGTTTTCGATGGTTTTTGGCCTTTTTGAGGGACCAGCTTTTGCTCCAAATCTCTTGAAAATTTTCGAGGTTTATGTACTTGTCTATTAAGAAAACGAATATGTTGACCATTTTCCATTTTGATGGCCCAAAAAAGAGCACAACACCCAATGGTGCTATGCGTTTGGCATAATTTCTGCATGTCAAATTGTCAAAAAATCAAAATGTGCACAAAAAGTGCCAAAATTGGAATTTTTGCTTACCGATCAAGGTTTAGAGGCTTGGAGGACACCTCGCTAATAATTTTCTAACTTCCCTTCTCCTCCTTTCCAGGGCTAGGGTTTCCTTCAATTTGTTATTCAACTACCTAATCTTGGCATCTTTCTCTTCGGATGATCGGGCTCTTGAGTTGTCATGGTCATCTAGGTAATCCAAGTCCACCAATTCAAACTCCCTCTCTGCTCATGATGAATGTCTTCCTCTTATTCCATGTTTCAGCTAGTGTTTTGGGAAAATCCCTTGGGAAGAAGGGGAAGGGAAAGGGAGTAGGATACTCGCGTTAGGGAGCTGGGATGGCTAAGGGAAAATGTAGAGAAGTAGGGAAGGGGAGTTAGGAGTTTTTGGGAAGTGATGGGAGGCCAAAAGGCTTAGGGAGATAGGCTAACAAATAAAATTACAGGGATTTTTTTTAGGTAGCTAGGAAATGCCACCCATATTTAGGGTTTTTTGGAATAGAGCTAGGGAAAAAGGGGATTAGAGGAGTGTAAGGGAATGGGAAGTGTCTAGAGTGAATTAGGTGTAAGGACGTAAGAAATAGGTCTCAGGGAAAAAATTTAGGCATGTAGTGGTGATAATTAGGGTTTCTTAGCTCAACACTTGATGGTAAATGTAAGAATTTATGTCATAAACTTGGAATTGTGAAATGAGAGGAGGTGTAAAATGGTGTCACTTACTTGTTTGGAGGTGAGGAGACCTTGAATTTCAAAGTGGAATACTTGCAAAGGAGCTTGGGAGCGGCTGAATTCGTTTGGGTTGCTAGATCACTCAACAACCTTCCCTAGTTGGGTGCGCAATGCTACTCGGTGAGCGCACAACGGCTGCGTACAAGGCGTGAACTGAGCCTAAGCCACAGCATGTAAACTTCGAAAAAATCTTGCTAAAAATTACTGCAAGGGTGAAGCACCAAATTCCAAGCACACATCACTCAGAAATGGCACGTGAAACAACAAGGAGGCATCATCTTCTAAACGCGCAACGCGATTCCCCGCACCTTTTTGCGCACAACATTTGAGGCCTTCCTAATGTCCAAATTTGGCCCAAGATATCTTGTTAAAAAGTATTATCCCGTTCGATTTCCAAATATACCTTTGGTTTTTTGTTTGGAGTTCAAGCTTTTCCTTGTCAAAAGTTGCTTTTCCTAAGACTAGTCAAAAAGTGCTAAATGAAGAGTGTAAATGCGGTTACCAGTGCATGAAACTTTTGGAGGCCTTCTCAACTCCCAATTGAGCTCATGATATATCATTGGAAATATCTCTCAGTGTAGTGATCATTTGAGTCATAAAGAAAGTCATTTGGACACTCCAACTTGGAAACCTTGATTTTCCCAAGGTGCATTTTAGAAGTGCAACAATCTCTTGTAATTCGTAAATTTCAAATTTCTCCAAAACCATGATACGTGTAAAACTAAGGATCTTCCTCTTTCCTATGAGGGAAACAAACCTCTTTTTTTGTTAATTTCATCTCTATTTGGTTAGAAACATAGTTTGAAGCAAAACTAGCTCCTATGTGTGACAAATGATTTGTCCCTTGGAATGACTTCTTGGAAATTGATGGAGGAATGATGTTTATGAGTTGGTATGGCTTCATACCATGATATTACCTACCATATGCATCCTCTACTCCTATGCTTCTTTTTCATAGCAAATTCTAGCTCGTTGGGAGAGGAAATTAGGTTTGGTGCTGTGAACAATGATGACTTTGGCACCCTTTGGAACAAGACATCTCCCTTGAAATTTGATCAATTGTTGAAGTAAAAGATTTTTGTATTTGAAATTTGATGTGTTGGCGTGTGGAACTCAGATTTGGATTTGAAAAAATCCTTTCTAATGTTTTACAGTCTTCTTCCTTTTCTCACCAATACTCTTGATACTTTTTACTTTGTAGGTTGACAAGTCATGAGTCGGGCTTTTATTTTACTCATCGACGCTTGACATAATGTGCTATTGAAATCTCGTGATCATAATCACCCTTCTCATGTGTGTGTAAACTCATCGGAATGAAAGGATTACCTTGAAAAATGCAAAACCCTAATGACCTAGTACTGGGAGCGAATTGACTTGGTTTTGAATGAAAGGTGGGCTTAAAAACTTTCAAGTGAAAAGATAATTTCCAAAAAGTGCTATTATGCTCAAGGGGACATGGGAATGAGTTAGAAACAAGAAATCCTGCAGGGAGGGTGGAGGTTTATTGATAGAAAATGAAACGATGTTTTAGGTGAGGAAATAAGGATGAAAATGAGAGGTAATAAGCCGCACAGAGTCTTTTAATAGCAACGAGAAAGTGACTTTGAGATGGAAATACGGTAAATAGGGGAAAATGTTTTATAAAGGATGAAGGTGGTGAGGTCGCAAACTCAAGGTATTCAAGGAATATTGCTTTTCCAACAAAACTGTAACCATTCTATGAGCACTCCAAAGATAGTGTATATCGATTGACTAACACAACGGTTCAATATTCAAAGTGCTTCTATACATATGACATGTCGCTGCAGATTGGTATGAAACTAATCAACAAAACTAATGGCGGTAGGTTAGAGTTAGGTGAGATGACACATGTCATGAAATGGAATGTTGTGGTAATGTATTTGTGGCTCTCCTCAAGTGGTCATTTGAAAATATCAAGGAGCGCAAATGTAAGTTCCGAGGATTAAGAAAAATTGAATCTCAATTTCAATGATTATTTATCATATATTAAAGGTTGAATTTATGAAAGATTAGGTTTTCTTAGGCGTAGGACATCGTGCGAGTGTTAATGTATGTACCTTCCTCCCACATTTACCTAATACTGACGTCACGGTGGTAAATATGCGATGAAGAGAGTTTCTGTGAAAATGATTTAACTCCCCAATTATGGTTAAGGAAGTGGGAAATCAACAAACCAAAAACTAGGCCGGTCTTCCTCAAGAGCTACGAGACCCACGAGGCTGCTTAACCACTACAGGGTGCACAACCCCAAGTTACACTTGGCTTTGTGGCTCGAGCGTTAACCTCTCAGTCACTCTAACATTGAGCCAGTTCTTCATGAGTAAGACTCAAACCCTGGGTCACTCCCATGAGGCCTTCTTCCCGATGACTGGTATTTTGTAGCTAGCATTATGTTAGTGACTCCGTAAATTTAAGCCACTTTTTTCATGCTAGGACCCAAGTTCTCTTTGCTCAAACCTCGATGAAACTCTCACGAATGATAATTAACAAGTATAAAAGAGCCTCTAATACAAAAATTGAACAAGGAATTGACCCAGCGCTCATCCTAACAATGACATGCATTTTTTTCAAACGCATAATAAACATGTGTAATGCACAAGTCATATAAACACACTCGAACATATGAACCTCATGGTTATGTGAGATTCTTCAAGGAGGTATGTTTCCCTTTGAAAATAGTTGCATTATCATCTGTGTGGGCCCACACAGATCATTAAAAATTTCATTTTCTAAACAAAACATGATGAGAGCCATAACCTAAAATCTTGTCATAAAAGAATGCTTATAACCAACATATTATGATAGGAAACCATTAAAATCACGTAATAACAGAGAAAATTTACTCACAAAACTCAAGAAAAAATATTTTTATTATTCATATGCAAAATCCAACCAAGTCGGGATGTTCACATGTACCACTTGACCATAGATTGGATGAACGAAATCTTTCTGCTCATCCAATCACTTTGGTACTGCCATATTCTAAGCATGAATGGGAGACTCACAATAAAGCGACTCATGTTTCTCATACTTTACCGCATATCTTGCCAAAACCGACATGGATTTTTGGGCCCAAAAGCAAGCTTCCTATACAACCGAGTTTTATCGTGTATCCAATCTAAGGGATGTGAGGCCCAAACTAAGAAAAACAAACTACACTGAGGATTTAACGGAAAATCACCATATACCGAGTATGGGACTCACCAGGGCCTATACAAGCATGGATCTGGCTATGAATGTCTCGCTAAATCGTGAATAATTTTCTTGTCTCCACCCTTTCCGTAATTCTATCGCACATCGACTTTCTACTGGTCTAGGTGTTTCCAGGACCTTTGGCAATTTTCACCATGAGAACCACACCCACACGGCTTTCCGAAACTACGTCCGGCTTGATCTATCTCTGCGAGCAAGAAAAACCCATCACACCATAAATATTCGGAAATGGAAAATGAGCATGAAAAACACTATCTCACCGAAAAAACCCATGCCAATGACAACAAGATAACCAGAAATACACACATGCATTTACACATGCATGCCAAAAACGAGGCATGGAAATCATACGTGCAACTTTATACTTCAAGTAATCTCATTTGTAGCCACTTGATCTGGCTCTTCCTCGCTTGCTTTGCCTTTATCTGTTACTTTCTACTGCTTCCTTTTGCTTCCTTTCTCCAATGCTAGAGTGCTCGAGAATGTCTCTAAGTGTGCAAGGTATGAGTGAGTAGAGAGAATAGAAGATAAATATGTAAGCCGACGAGAGTCTAAACTAATCCTTGTGAGCTCTATTACATGGAAACTTATATTTTCTTTAATTTCATCATTTGCTTTTCTTCAATTTCCTCTTCGGATGAACACCCGTGACATTTCACCTTCCTTTTCTCCATATTTCTGTTATTTTCATACAAAAATACCATCTCTTTTCCTTTTCAAATCCTTTCTGCTATTTCTAGTTCCACTTCTTTAGCCATAACCGACCAAAGTGAACACCACTGGGATTTTTTTCCGATCAGTCATCTTGGAATACCCGTGATCTGGGTGGATTACGGTCTCTTGGGAGGTTGAAACACCAATTTCAAAGCTAGAGCCCCATAGTTTTCGCGCTTCATCTCCCTAGGGTTAGGCTTTGTGGGATGTTTCGGGTTCTCCATTGTCTCAACAATAAACAGTCACTCGCGCCTCATTGTAACTGGCCCGAGGGCTCCGTCGCCGCCACATCTCTTCTCGCAGACAGCTACCAAAGGTGCCAGCGACTTAGTTTTACTTTCGTTCTGCTCCGTAGCTTAAACTTTCGTTTGGATATTCAGGCGGCTTCACTTACACCTTTTTCCACTTGGGCCTCTACCTATCGTCTCTTTCGCTTTTCAGCTAGTCGTCCACTTACTGTTTTAAGCAGCTGGGTCCCGAACTTCCGGAGCCGTTTTGAGGCTAAACCGACGTTGGGTACGGGACGACCAGCACCTGATCATCAGGTTCGCCCCGAGAGTTGTGGTCCCTGAGATGGGCTTTCTAATGATGTATCATGTGCGTCAAAGCGGAGAATAGTATGCCAAAAGTTAGACGCCTCGGGAAGTTGAAACACCGCCATCTGCAAACCGAGCTCCATAGTTTTGGTGCTTCATCTCCCAGGGTTAGCTGTGGGATGTTGGGGTTCTCCATTGTTTTCTCAGCATAACAACGAGGCCCTGCGGGCCTCATTGTAACTCGCCTCGCAGGCTCCCAGAGTCACCGTCATCTCTTCTCGCAGTTCTGTCACGAGCGCCTCAGCTAGTTTTACTTCCGTCTCGTCCGTGCTGCCACGTTCTTTCGATATTAATGAAATGAAGCATTATTTCCGCCGCATCTCTCGTATTTATGGTTATGTGTTTATTCTCGTATGCGTCCTCGCACCGTCCGAATCGAAAGGGTGCATCGTGAGCGGATCCGTCTTTTCTCGATCCTTCTTTGCATGTCAGCGAGGGTGCGGGCATAAGGAGCCAGGCTTGGTCCGAGTGGAACCTTTGCAAGACTGCGACCTCGCAAAGCCTCGCTTCGAGGACACCCGCGACGAAAAGAACATGAGGGAGCGAGGAGAATCCTACTCAAAGATGCTGCAGAGGTGCCTCAGAAAAACAAAGGAACGCAACGATGATGGATAAGCGTGCCAGTATCGTCAACTTGCTACCCACCTACGGCGCATGATTCGCATCCGGGCAGAGGCCACTGCTGGGTTGCCGACTCGCTCTGAGGTGCAAGTAAATTTTGACATCTCCCATATTTGAGGATCAACAGACATAGGAGCAGTAGATAGATGGTTAAAGTCTATTAAGGATATTTATCGGTTCATGACTTTTTTTAGACCGGGAGAAGATTATTTTTGCACTCCTCAAAGCTACGCCCCATGTTGAGGACTCGTGGAAACCTACCGTGAGAACAAGGACCGGATTGCTGACTACTCTACTGTTCTCCACCGTACTCAACTTGATATTCTTTCCAAGACGCGTCACAAGGAGCAGTACTATCCCGATGGAGGAGCTATGAGGACAAGTACACACAATGGACCACGCCGCCGCGACCTTACAAAGGGATGAAGATGTGCATGAGGCGACGTGAATACGTTCCCTACCCTCGCGCACAAAGTTGGGTGTCTAAAAGATTCGCAGAAAGCATTTTGGTGCTAAAGTGTCGCGGTATGCCCGCACAGATACATCTCGAAGGAAATAGAGTTCCTCAAACGATCTCCCTCGCTTGGTACGGCACGCACGGTATGCTGCCAAGATTGAGCAGAAATTCAAACAGAAGAGAGCGAGACTTTTGGATCTGCGACAAAAAAGCGAGGAAAAAGTGCTTCCAAACCGTCGCACGAACAAGGATAGAGGCCGAGAGGCATGGTGGCTAACATACACCCGTCAAAGCCACAAGAAAGAGAACAACACCGTAAAGCCCAAAGAAGGACAGGGAAAAGCGGTGCCAGGTTCCATAAAGAGCTCCACTCACCAAACACAGGTGTCGAGGTCGAGCTGCGCCGCTAGGTGGCCGAGATGATGGGCTTCCGAGTCGGTTGCGTGCTCCGGCTACCGAATCGACCTGTAAGAAAGGTCAGAAAAAAGCGAAACGCAGTTGATCGAGTCGTGTAGCCCCAACGCCACGCGGCGCTACAAAGGTCCCGAAGGAGGAACCGGAAGATCCGCAGGGAGGAGGAACGTCTCTTCCACTCCCGTGGCGTAAAGGGCTCCCCGTCTGGGCTCATTGTCGACTTAATGGGAGCCAAAAGAACTCTCATTTCGGTCTTGTTTGTGGGCAGTTGGGCTATCGCCGACCACGACTCACTCCACATCCGCACACCCTCTGGTGGCTTCACCGAAGGGCGAGATCTACTGCGCCGCGCACGGCGGTCGCCTTCTTCCTATAGCATCAAGCCCTTACGCCTGATGAGGTGTGTGTGAGACGTTGCTCACTATTGATGTTTCCTGTGTGTTATTGTGGACAACCATGCTTGTGGAAGCGTCATGTCAGCTGTATGAGTGTCGACCTCGTGCCGTGTTATTACTTTGGGAAATAAGTTGCACGGATACTCGGAGGTACCACCTCCCAACGACTATCTCTTTCGGTTATCGCAAAACACGCGATGAGCTCATTTCCCAGCAGAAAGGTACGTTTTCACGATGATCCGCAGGGCGAGAAGAAGCCCCGTAGCACGACCTCGCAGCCCTTCCGTGCCGACAACAACAAATGGATAAGGTCATGGAGGGCAGCGAGACATCTTTCACCTCACCCCATAGTTCCCCTGCGCATTGCTGCGCCGAATCAAGCACCCGGTCGATTCGACCGGATGCACTGCTGCCTGACGGACCCGGTCTGTCGACGTCCGTTTCCGAGCGAGTGACAACCGCAGGCGTATTCGGTGAGGAGTTGTTCTGCGTAAAGGTCACATCGGACCAAGTTCATCGCCCGTGGCGAGGCCCGATCGTGGCGTGCTGTGTATGAAGGATGCAGACGTGGAGACTCATGTATCGACTATCGGTGGCTTTGAACAAGACCGACACGGCACAGTGTCCAATCCCATGGATCGATGACCTTCTCGGGACCAACTCTGAGGTGCTAAATATTTCCCGCAAGATCGACCTCGAAGTGCGGGTATCACTGTGTACCACCTGAACCTCTACGAGTGTGGAGAAGCGCCTTCAAAAGCTAGGAAGGCCTTTTTTGAATGGTTGGTCACTTCCTGCCTTTCGGGTTAAACGTCAATTCTCAGCAACGTGATGATGGGCGACATCAGATTCGATGGCCATTCACCAACTCGACCATTCGATAGGTGTGCTTGGATGACATTCTCGATCTTCGACGAAGACTTGGGAAGAGACGCCTTCATCACATCCGACAAGTCCTCCAAACGCTGCATAGCTAGCAAAAAGTTGTGTGCCATGATTGGGAGACGCGCACGTTTCGCCGATGACCGTGTTCAACTATACTCGGATACGGTACCAATGATGAAAAGTCATGCGTGGATCCGCAAGATCCAAGTCGTCGGGATTGGCCGAAATTTCCGAAACTACTATAACGAGAGCTTTCGCGACTCCGGGTCTCGCTAATTCTCTGCGTGGATTCATGTTGGGATTTCTCCTCATATCACTTGGCCCTTGAGTCAGGTCGCAAAGGAGGAGCGAAAGCAAAATTTTTCAGGTCGAAACCTCGATCGTAAAGGCATTCAAAGAATTGAAAAGCGGCTTCCGTTCGCCTCAATTATGCGCACCTTGCGTGCTTGCGCACCGTTTGAGATCGAGAGCGCAATTTCGACTATGCTGTGGGGCAATTCTTACCTCGCGACGTCCGTGCTGGCATATCGCGCTGAGAGACATTGTCGGAGCAGGCTACGCGTTATCACCTATGACAAAGAAATGTATTCCATCAGTCTTTGCATGTCGATACGTGGAGGCATTACGGTTTTCGAAGGAAACTTAATCGTCCGCAGAGACCAATTTCCGCCCTGCGTAGCTTCATACGTACTCAAGGAAGGTCGGGTGTCGCCATCGGCAGTGGTCCACAGACACGCAGTGTCAATTTCACTTTGGCCATCGAGCACAAGAAGGGTAGCACGATAATGTTGTGGTACCGGCCACCTCGACCACCGATCGTGGCGCTCACCACCGTGCTCAACTCTTGTGGGCAGGAGACTCTCCGATTGGCCACTTTCTCACGAGAGTGGACCGAGGGTCCAGCACACCTTACAGGGCACTCTCGCATGCAGTCCAGAATTTTCGCCTCCAAGATGCACTTTTGTCACGCTAGGACACCTTTGTGTTCCGCTTCGAGCGAGCGTGCCAGATGATATGGGAAGCACGCTGCAGTGGGGTCGTTGGGCACTTCGAGGTCGAGACATCGAGCAATACTCACGCAGCGTTCTGTCGTACGAATCCTTCGAAAGGAACGTCAAGAAAGCACGCCGGATCCTTCATCGGTTGCGCCGTCGCCAAAGCGGGCCATCAAGAAGCAAGGCCTATATACTCCACTACCTGCTAGTCGACCGTGGAATCCATCTCCATGGATTACATGTCGGGCTCACCCTCTACCAAGGACGCAGTGACCGTGTTTTCGTGGTCGTTGCCGATGTGTACTCGAAGATGGCGTGTGGCGGCCGTAAGAAGAATATTTCCACAACGTACGCCATGCGCCCGGCTCTTCTTCTTTGAACAAGTATGGGTGCACTTTGAGATCCAGGCCTGTCCTGTCGATCGAGATAGACGAGGTTCCTCAGACACATTTGGTCCCGATCCTGCGGTCAATGATGGACTAAAGCTCACGCAAAGTCCTACAGACTTTTCCATCCCCAAATCGGATTGCCGGACGAGGTGCGTCGACCGGAGCGATTGTACACAGTGCCAGCAGCCTGTACAATTCAAAGCATCCCACGACGCATGGGACGAGAGCCGTCATCAGGCAACATATAGTTATAACCTGTCTCTCCACAATTCAGTCGCCACAGCCTTTCAAGTGGGCTCGGGATTCCACCACTATGTCCCATTGACGTAGCCACGCCATTCTGCAACTTTAGCCAAAGCCGATTCAAGACATGCGGCCCGGTGCCTCAGAGTTGACAAAGCAAATGATCGCTTCCTCGAGCAGCATTCGACACATCGTGGCCAAAGTTTCATGATACTGTGGACGAGGAGCCAATCGCGGGTACAAAGCAACGCCACGATGCAACATCAGTGCCACCACAACTCTCCGGTGGGCGACAAAGTATGGTCTCCCGTTTCGAGGTAGGAGCGCCTCACTGAGACCTCACCGCAGCTTAGCTTTCGCCCCTCCGATGCGGGCCATACACCATCACCGCCGTAGGGAACAATGCTTTCGAGCTTAGTATTCCACCATTCCTTGGTCCGCACCCGCCCTCAATGTGGATCGCATCGTCGCTTACTTCCACCTCTCTGTCGGGACACTTCGATGCATTGCACGAACAACTCACACCAACAAAGTTAAAACCTGTGGCGCTGGAACAAAGCAATTACGTAGTTGTATCATGGCACGCACAGGTGAGGACACTACGCCAACGGAGAGGAATCCAAGCGTGTCGGGTTTGTCTGGGCCGACCAACTCTCGCACCAAGGAAAGTGGTTCACCGTGACTAAGTTCCGCCCAAATTTCCTCATCACGTGGAGGAACTTTAACGCAATAGACCGTGCTTCCTAAAGAGGAATGATCCGAGAGTGGATATTGGTGGCACACCCACCTTTCCACTTGGGCCCACAAACGCTGTCTCTTTCGCCTTTTCGCTTCGCACAGCTTAACTATTCTTTGCGCTTTTCGGGTCCCGAACTTCCGGAGCCGTTTTGCCAAACGATCGTTTTTGGGTACGAGATCACCAATGAATTTGATCATCAGATCGTCCCGAGAGTTGTGGTCCTCGAGATAGAGGCTTTCTAATGATGTGTCATGTACGTCAAAACGGAGATAGTATGCCAAAGTTACATCCACCAAGGAAGTTGAAAACACCAATTTACCCAAACGGAGCCCATATTTTGGTGCTTCATCTCTCTAGGTTAGGTTTGTGGGGATGTTTAGGGTTCTCCATTGTCTCTCACGCAACAACATGGCCCTCGGGCACTCATTGTAACCCGACTCGTAGCGCTCAGTCGCACACATCTCTTCTCGCAGACACTGACTGCGCGCTCTAGCCAGTGTTCCACGTTACGTGCAGCAAGCAAATTTCAGGTATGTTGACGTTAATGAAATGCATTATTTCACTTTGCGTGTCTCCGTATGTGGTTATGTGTTTAGCCTAACAGTAGCATCTCGCATAGCAATCCGGATCAACATCGCACCCACACCTTGGTCTTATTTTAGCATTTATTAACTCTATCGCATGGTTTTTTAACCTAGTTCTACATATTCAATTTAGTCAAATCAACTCGGCAAGTTTGGAGATGTTTGAATATACTTTGTAGTTGACATATCAAGATGATGATTTGTGTTTTCTGTCACTCGTTAGGTCCAAATTGATTGGGTTGCTTAGATGATTAATCTATTTCAATCGCCATATTTACAAGTATACATTTCCGCATGTATAAGAAGAAAAATGCAAATGCTGAAAATTGTGTGTTAATATAAAGAGGTGTTAGTTTTGGCCTGTCACTACATCTTGTTCTCTTTCATTCTCTCTTCACATGTGTTGCATGTATCTCTTTACCATATAGTATTGACTTGGTTTTCCGAATATGTTTGCAACACTCAACATTAGTTTTATTGCTTACAGATTATCTAAACTCGAGATCGAAAGCTAATAATGTACACATAGATCTTGAGTTTTGGAAAAGATGCAAGAATTGTAGGAAATATGTTTATCGAAGAGTCTCTGGGATTATATTAATTTTGAATATCACAGTCTGTACAAGTATTATCTTTCATAATATCAAAGAAAATGCTTAGGATTATCTTGGACTCAGGAAAAATATGTTTTCAATTGTTTTATAATGATTAATATTTTATATGTTTTTAATTAAAAGTATGACTAAGAATATGTATTTTCTCATAGGCAAAAATAAAATAATAAATTTAAATAAAAAAATGTCTTTTAACAAATAAAAACAAAGCGTTAGAGTTTACCTACATCAACAACACCTTAAAGGTTGAGATATAATTATCACACTCTGCTTATGTACCCATTTATATTTTCACTTAAAAACGAGTTATGTGAATTTGTGTACGTAATAAGAAGACTAGAACCTATGAGACTCGAGAATAATAATATGATTCGTAAGAAACCTTGTTATTAAATCAAAACAAAGAAAAACACTTTGGTAGAAAGGACCAAGAAGTGCATCTGCGTGTACGTTGTATAAGTAATAAGCGAGGTGAGTCATATATATCAAAGAGTTAAATCCTTTCACCTCGTGCACTCCTCGAAAGATATTGTGATGTAGAGAAATCATGTTAAAACGTTGATCGATGGCTACAAATATATAACTCTTTACTCACCGAGGTTTCACTCAATTAACTTATATTGTGCATAGATGCGATGTTAACTTTACGATCACCGCAACCTCTAAGAGCGCTAACAGTATCCCAACGAGCTGGGTACTCCGGAAAATTTAAATTTGAAAAATGAAACCAAATCTGTCCGTGCGAATATACAAAATATTGTAATACACTGCGATAACATGCCAAAGAAGAAAGGGTGAGTATGAAGATAAACAAGTGAGGTTGCAAAGCAGCAAGTCCCTACCAAGCTGAGATGTGTTTGACAAAGTGCTAACCTCATCACTGATGGCTCACGCAGGCTGGGATGGATATGCATTATTGACAGTGATCGGACACAGCCGGTGAACTCGATTCCCTTATCTTTGTCATGGCCCTCGGGTCTAGTAGAGGAAAGGCGTGAAAATCCAAATTAGTTAACCTATATCTAAGCCAAAAATTTTATGTAATTACAAAAAAAACTAACATAAGGATCATTCGCTCCCCTAAGAACCTCTGAGAATCTGTGTTCAAACTTTGTAAATATTCACAGTTTCAAAAGTATTCATATAGAAAGTTCCCACAGAAACCTACTCAGAATCTGCATTTCTAGGCATAAATATTCGCAACACAAAAATATTCATCAAAGCTATCACTAAACATGTGGGGTTATTAAGACACAGAACTTCTTATTACATATGGTCATTCGATTAGAGAAGGTAACTCTGATCCGCAGGCCTATTTTGTGAAAAAGGAACAACTATCTCATGAAACAAAGAGCAAAAGCCTCTACGCTGAGAATATCTCAAAAGGATGTTGTAGAGATCTGCCATTTCAAAGTGGTCCATTTGTAGATAGAGCGAAGTACCTACTTGCACGAGTTTGACATGTGTTTCCTGATGAGCTGCACCGAAAGTCAAAGAACAACTCTGAATAACTTGGCAGACATGTTAGTAAAAGTTCCACAATTTATCGAGTTAAAAATCAATGATCTCTACCACTTAAAGAAAGTGCTTTGTAAAAATGTTGAACTACCTAGCTGGTAATTCGAGGTCAGAGAAAATCATTGCATTCTCTACCACCCAAATCATAATTACAAAACTTTCACCGTGGAGAATCCACAAGTAAGACCCACAAGCAATATGACACATCTTTTTTTATTGGTACTCAGCCTCAGCTCCTCATGGGGAATTATCATACATGAATATGGGGAACTTCAGAGTCGTAAATCAATGCTTAAGAAAGCCATGTGATTCGTGACTCGCAATGATTCTCTATAAGTGAGGATATGTAATTAAAATATATGATCGGGCATAAATTTGTCCCGAATATTTACTAATAACCTGAAGAGCAGAGATCCAGAATGAAAATGAGTAACCTGGATCCACAAACCGCAACAAGGTTGTAATATAACCCATGAGCCAGTGAGAAATGAACTCAAGAATACGCCGAGATGATCTTACCGAGTATGAGAATTCCAATAGATGGCTTCACTTTAGGTTGAGCTCTACACCATTCGAATGTCAGCAATGTGTTTGTGGCAAAATATGGAAATAAAACCCAATTGAACAATTTCAAAGTAGGGTTGCAAAGAAATCCAAATTATTTGGGAAAACATATATTTCTTTTCTGCTCTATTTTGCAATACCTGACGACCTCTTTTGGACTTAAAAATATCTAGGGTTACTGTGATAAAAATCCACTGCATACTTTTTAAAATCTAGTTACTATGGTAAAAATCCACCATAAAAATATGAGCTACTGCTGGGATTTGGACATGCGGAAAGAAAAAGCCATGTAAAAAAAAGCTAGCAGAAGAAAAATTAGAAAAATAGTTTTTAATGATAATTAATAATTTCCTATATCGTAAAAGGTTCAATAATCATCTTATAATAAAAATTAATTGGAAAGTGATATTACGTGAATACGCGGATGAAAGATGAACTCAGGATGGACTTCAGCAAAGTTTCTGTTTATGAATGCCACTTGTCTCATTTCCCCGAAAGCCACTTATCTCATTTTCAATCCGCGTTATGCAAAAACGCAACAAAATCTCGAAAATAACCCATAAACATAGAAATATAGCGTAAATAAAGGAACTTCAATTTTCATTAATATCAAATCATAGAGAAATATGCTACACAAACATAGGTGGAAATGATATAGCTAGGGTGTCAGTGGTGAGATCTCGCGAGAAGAAGATGTGGCGGCTATAGACCTCTCGTTTCGGTGGTTTACAACGAGGCCGAAAGGGTCATGTTGTATGAAACAATGGAGAAATCTAAACATCCAAAAAGCCTAAACCTAAGAGATGAAGTGCCAAAACTAGAGCTGTCATGGCAATGAGTGTTTCAACTTCCCTGGGATGTAGCTCCGCCAGCTATCTCCGTTTTGCTCAAAAGTGGCTCCTAAGTGTAGACACAAAAACTCAACAAAAATAGTAAGGAATTGTGAAAAAATGAAAGAAACAATAGGCGCCTCATTGGAATAGGTGGGTGGCCACCAATATCCACCCTGACATCATTCCTGCCTTCGGGAAGAAATGGCTCCCTGGTGCATCGAGTTCCTCCATGAGATGAGGAACCTATCTAAAATTGGTCCCTCGCGAAATCCGACGTGCTTTGGTGTGCGTTTGGCTCGCCAGCTGTCGACGAGCACGGCTGGATCTTATCTCGGCAAGTGTTCTTGATTTGCATGTGCCACGATACTGCCTTGTGGTGGCCTGTTACGTGCGATACGCCTCGTTGGGCCTTGTGAGTTCTTCTGCAACGTCGCAGGTGTCTAATAGAGGAGGTGGGAAAGTAGGGATGAAAGGTAGGTACCACATTGAATGACTGTGTGCGTAACAAGGAATCGGTGGAGACACTGTGTCAGGCATTGTTTCGGCCAGCCTTTGAGTGATGGTGCGTGCCTGCGATCGCGGCGGGAAAATCTGGTGGGCGTCCTCGAGGCGCGCTGCTCGCAAAGTGCCACACCTCTCGCCCACCCGTTAGTTGTGGGCACCCGATGTTGAGTCATGTGGTTGTTTGTACTTAGCATTGGCTCACGTCAATACTTGTCACTGAATACGATGACGCTGTCTTTAAAAGATACTGCACTGATGAAGTTGTTTCGCTTTGTCATATTCGTAGTGGACACGTAGCCTGATCGAGCGTGAAGTGGCTACGCAAAATGGCATGGTTACGTTAACGGGACATAGTGGTGCAGAATCCGAGCCCGACCGAAAAGATGGCGCCGTTGTACTGAGCTGTGGAGCAGCCTGCTATTTACTGTTGTGTACCAGGGAAGGCTCTCACGTCCATGTGCGTGGATGCTTTGAACATACAGTACGCACCAATGTGTACTATGATCATCCGATTGACTAGAGGCTGGACCAAAAGTGTGTCTGAGAAACCGCTATTTCGTGGATCCGAGTATGACAGGACTCATGGGGATCCCAGAGTGCACCCACACTGCGTTCAAAGAAAGAGTTTCGAGTGGCTTCTACTTTGTGATATTCTTCTCGGCACCGCCTGGACAATGGCCATCTTTGAGAATTTGTTTAGCAACCATGAAAAGCTTATAATCGTTTTCCATGCTTAGCCAGAAGGAATGGCCCTAACGTGCAATCCATGGACTGATTCCCAGCATCGACTAGGTGTGTAATGAGATGCCACTCGTAGCTGTCGAGTGGTCGGTTTGGAAATGGCACAAGGAAGTGTGGGATGCGAGGTGCTTTCGACATCCTATCGAAGGTCTAGCGGTAGAAATGCTTCTCTGTGATCGCCACCGTTTTCTAGCCAAAAATTCCTCGGCCACTCGACTGTAGTGTGCTTCCATAGTCACATCTTGGCGTCGCTCATGAAGGAACACAAAGGTGTCAGGCGACACAATAGTGCATCTTGGAGGTGAAAATTTGGAACTTGCATAACCTGCAAGAGTGCCCATATATGGTGGCTTTGAATTATGGATCGCTCTTGTAGAGAAGCGGCCAATGATCTCTTCTGAAGTTGAAATGGTGGTTGTGGAAGTCGGTGAGTCGGTGAAAGCGATACGAAACATTATTGACATATAACACTGTACTTGATATTCAAGTAGAAATTGCTGAATGTATTGAACCATACAATAGTAATCGTTCTGCAATTTCACTTGTGTGCTGAGCCGCGAGAGTCGAGAGGTGCATGGATGATTGTCTCTTCCCCAAAATACAACGTGCTTCCATTGTCGACAAGCCTACACAATAGGACACATTTATTTTCATAAGTTGGATATACCATTGTGTGGGACAATGTCTCATTGTGATATGCCATTAAGATGCCCATGACAGAGTGAGCTTGCTAATAACTGGTAGAAGCGCCTATCTTGATAAATGGTTGTTACCAAAATATGTGACAATGTTGTAGAACGCCAAAATTAGAAGCAAGAGGGTAATGTTTCAGTTCTACAAGCTTTGCTCTGCAACGGGATCGGGCTCAACAAAAAAATTTTCTTTGTTCCTCCCTTGGTGGCTTGACTCAAGGGCCCAGTGATGAGAGAATGCAACACTTGAACCTGCGGTGAAAATTAGCAAGACCCAGGAAAGATGCCAAAAATGCCCCAAGGTCACGTTTCAGGGGTGGCCAATCTCGAGATAAACTTGGATAATTTTAGTTTTTTGGTGGATCCACCTTTTTATTTTGTCAATAATCATATCCCATATGTTGAACTTTGGGTCATGCCAATGCTTCTCCAAATTGGCAAGCAACATGTGCATGGGTGTTTAAGGAGAGACTGGCAGATGTGGTGGAGGTGCTCTTCCCAGAGTGCGGGCAAAGATCAATTTCATCTAAGTATATACTACAAATGAGTTGGTGAATAGATGCAAATGTCATCCATCAACATCATAGAAGTTTACGAGGCATTTTCATCAAAGGCATAATGAAGCATTTGAAAAGCCTCAACAGCAGAAACAATATTCCATATCAAGGAGGTTAAATTGGTACTGGTGATACCAGGACTGAGTCGATCTTGTAAAATATTTTCTACATGGTTGGTCCAAAGATCATCAATGCGCGGGATCGGTACCTATTCCATAGTGATCTTATTGAGCACGATAAATCAGCCCCGAGTCTCCAAGTCACATCATCTATACCTTCTTCAGCCAGGCTCTGCAGAGCGATGAAATTCGGCCAAGATGCTGACGCTGCCCAGCACTTTGGTCACCTCTTGATTACATCATTCTCCAGAACGAAATTACTGAAGATCATTCCATTGGTGAAAATACCAAGGTCGGAGTCGACAGGTGCTGTACGACGATAATTGTAGAGCACCCACAGCAGGTGAGGGTGAAAGATGTCCATTGCTCTCAAAACCTTGTCCATTTGTTTTCATGTAGAGAGCCATGTCTGGAGAGTTGTGCTTCTGATGTTTCTTCTTTCAAAGACGAAGGATCACTTCGAAAAGCAGAATTTCCCTAATTTGGGAAATGTGTTTATTACATTTTGCGATGGCAACAAAGAAGATAGTGGGAGGCGGTCGTGCTTCTAGTATCACGTATAATATGCTTCCCAAAGTAACAAAAACAACGTGAGGTCGGGACTCATACACGACGTATCGCTTCACAAGTATGGTTGGCCTAATAATGCATCGAAACATCAATAGGAGCAATGTCTTACCACAATTACCTGCTAAGTAAAAGAGGGCTTGATGCTGCAGGAAGGCATTGTTGGCCGACGTAGAGATCACATCCTTGGTGAAACCATGATAGTGTGGTTGTGGGTGCGCTACAATCGTAAACCCAACCGCTTCACCTGGCTTTGCTGGAAAGCCAGGGTTCTTTTAGCTCCCATTGTAAACAATGAACCATGGTGGGAACCCCTTTACCCACATGCAGGGTGGAAGAGACGTACCTCCTCTGGATGCTTGGTTCCTCACTTCTGTCTTAATGGTAGCAACGATGGCGACAGAGCTCACATCAATAATGTCTGCTTCCCCTTGGTCATTCACCTTGTCGAGTTAAGTTCGAGTGAACGCATACGGTTCGACCTCATCCTGAGCCACAGTGACATGGCAGAACACTAACGTGACGCGGGTGAAATGTATGGAACTCACCGCCTGCGCACCTTCTTCTTTGAGCTTCGCGGTGTTGTTCTTTGTTGGTATCGTTGGTAGGTTGTCTTCGGGTGTATACTGGCTTTCCTTTATTCTGCGGTTTGAGCACCTTTCGCTTACTTTTGATTAACGGATCCAAAGTCTGGCTTCTTCTGGCTTTGATATTCTATAATCTTGGCGACCCTGCGTGTACCCTGCAAGCGAGAGATGTCGAGAACTCATTTTCCTCCTAAGTATCATCTATAGAACCAACCGTACTTTAGCACAAATGTTTCTCGAATCTTTGATACCCAACTTTGTGCACGGAGGTATGGAACGGTTGTTCGCTCATACACATCTTGATCACTTTGTTACGCAACGTGGTCCATTGTATGTACTTGTCCTCATAGCTCCCAGGATAATGTTGTTCCTTGATGGCATCTCAGAAAGAATTCCAAGTGGTATGGTTTGAGAAGCAGAAGAGGTTACATGTCGTCCTTTTTTCTCATTAGAGTTTTACACCTTGACATGAAGGAGGTAGCTTTAAAGGAAGTGCAAAAATAATCTTCTCCCGATCGCTTCGTCGCACGTGTAGAAATATCCTTCTGTCGTTCAACCATCTGTCTGTGGCACTCTGCATCTGTTGACCCTCGGGCTCGGAATATCAAAGAGACACTTGTACCTTAAAAGGGAGTCACGCTACGGTGCTGCTGGATGCGGATGCGCCACCGTCGAAGCGATCGTTGGCGAGATGTGGCAAAGTTGTTCGTCATCGCGTTGCTTTGTTTTTAAAGGGCCTCCTCGACAGCTATTTTGATGGGATATCTTGCTCCCTCATGTTTCGTTTCGTCCCCCATGTAGGCGTCGCCCGAGGTTTGGGGCCCCGGTCTTGCGAAGGTTCCACCAAATGCGGGCACTACTGTTATACTAACCTCATTTGGGGACATACAAGAAAAGTTGAAAAAACGGTTAACAAAATGCCATGATCCCGGTTTGTAAGGGCCCACAACAAAATACGAAATAGCCATAAGCAAAAATATGTAAGCGGAAGCAAGGCTTCATTTCATTAATGTCAAATCACATAGAAATATGCTTGCAAACATGATGGAAATAAAATAGCTAGGGTGTTGGAAGCGAATCACAGCAACAAGGAAGCTGCTGCTAGCAAAGTAACTCTGGGACCTAAGGCATGTTACAATGAGGCTTGAGGAAACCTGTTATTATGGATAACTCAACATCCAAGGCTAACCTAAGGATAAAACACCAAAACTATGAGTTGTTTAGGTGAGTTGTTCAACTTCTGAGATATAACGGCATACTATCTCCGTTTTGAGGCACAAAGCAAACTCCAAAGAGATTTAGGACCTAAAAAATTACTAAAAATAGTAAGTTGACAGAAAAAAACAGAAAGAAAGTGGTGGGAGCCCCAAGTGGAATGGCGGTGGCCACCAATATCCACACAGATCAATTTCCCCAGTGCTACCTAGTTTTGTTTCAATACAAGGTCAATGAACTCTTGGATATTAACTTTACTTGCAACAATTTCAGGTTGTGTTCACAAACATAATTACTGTCAGGCGGTTTCTAATTCTACTGGGTAAAAAACAACAACACAGCTTTAATATGAAGCTAAGTGCGGTTTACACCAAGAACACAACTTCTTGGCTTTAATGATACCCAAAGCTTCTTCTCGAAGGAAGACAACGAGGAAGAACAATGGGTGGAAATAGGGTCACACAAGGTCTGATTCAAAAAGTAAGGCACGGCCATACCACTTTCGAGGCCGAACACTGAGTTGAGAAAAGAATCGAACGACTTGGGTTAACGAGTTCTGCAAGCTAGAATTCAAGTTTAACAAGGCGTGACCATGGTGGCCGCTATTCAATCACATATGAATTTGATGGGCGGTGCCGAGACTCTATTAATAAGCACAAACTTCTGACAGCGAACAAACGCCGAAGTCAAGGGTTGGCGTCGAGAATAAAATTCAATAAATGAGAAGAAAGAGGTTATTAACATTCTCTGGAGAAAAGGCGGTGAAAACGTCAAACATGATCTTGGGTGGTTTAAGTAGCTTTGTCTGATGAAAAACAAAAGGTGCTTTTCTTACACGATTTTGAGAAACTCTTTGGCCATCTCAAAAATAGACGACGATGGTAGGGACGAAACTGTTGTGATGAGAAAGAAAATGCGACCATATTTGTGAGTAACTCCTTTAAGAGCACGATGAGAAGGCGGTATCGATTTGAAAGATTTAAACGATTGTCCATGGAAAAGGGTCAGGCAATACGGTCCTAATCCTTCTCTTACGATGAGATTATGAAAATTAAACGGAAAAATAAACCAACAATAGCTATTGTGGCGTACGCGCGGTGGGTGGGAGGGCAAAGACGAGGAAAAATAGAAATTCATATCGAACATGACATTGGTTGCAAAAGAAATGTGTACTGTTCGGCATACAAGGTCTATAAAGTTGTTTTATCCGAATAACCCGGAAAAGGTTATTAGTAGCGAATCACGATAATTAAATAGCTAATTTTGTGATTTTTTTAATAAAAACAATCGGTAAATAATCATAAACAAAAACATATATGTAACATGGAGGGTAAAATATGCCACTTTCTCTGAAAACCATTAAACCATTACATATATTATTATAGTTTCGGACCTAAGAGTTAGAACACGATCGGGTTATTCTTTTGGCATTACGGTTAAAGGTCATATCTAATGTTATCCCTATCATTGACAAGTGAAACTGCGGTAGTATCATCCCGATTTAGTAACCGGCTTGTTGCTAAACTCATTCGACATAAATTCACCTTTTAAGTTCTAATACGGTAATTCACTATAAACCAATTTGAACTCATTTTCATACAGTTTAAGGCTCACAGTTCTATTACGGTAATTCACTATAAAACAATTTTGTAAAATAATTTTAATCTTGCTTGAATGTTACGATAAAGGAACATCATTGTAACTAATTTGAAGTTTATATTCACAGACCCAATTATCATCTGGTCTACTCCAATAGGAATTTATGCAATTTAGTGTTTGTGGTCATTGTAATATACTCGTTATTGTTTACAATTGAATAAGTATAAAGAAAAATTACAATTTTCTATTATAGGTAGGTTTTCATTAATAAATAGTTTTATGCAAGTAGGTATACCTACGGAAAAAGCCAAGAAACCAACCTAAGATAAAAATGATGAAGTACCATTGACATATGAGTCTGTTTAGGAAATGTTGAGCACTCCTCAAAGACAACATGACTATTAAGATGTATTATATTGTTGAATAGTGAGAAGCCACATTGGTCTAACTCACCTTCCTCCTTGGTCGAAGATAGTGCATTGAAGAAAGCCATCCAACTATCATGTTCTTCATGGTCGAAGGTGTGTGCCAAGCTGTGGCATATGTATCTGAATATTGATGTTCACCTATGGGACAAGATATGTTGTTGTTTGCATTGGTTCTTTTTTGCAAATCATTTTCTGTCGCTCACTGATTTTACTTTTAAACTTGAGATTTTACCCTGCGGAAAGCTTTTTTCTGCTGAAGCTTTCTCTGTAAACATATTTGGAATTTGAATATTTCTCATAGGCTTGACCTTTAACTGCAGAACACTTTTTATGAATATTTTTGTAAACATATTTGGAGATTTGAATCTTTGAGAGAAGCAAGAAGTGAGATGGCTCGGATAGCTCACCATGAAAACAAAGATGGCTCACTATGAGAAGCAAGGTGAAGACAACCGATTAGGTGGAGAGACAAGTGGAACATTAGGAATGTGCCCAGGACAAAGTGTGTGTTTAAACATGTGTCGATTATTTTACTCAAACCACTACGTACCCTTGTAAACATATATAATAAGTATACATGTACTTTTAAAATAAGCAGAAAATGTTACGAATTAATATATAGGTGTACATGGTTAGAACTAAACTCTAAATGCTCATTTTACATTTATTTCAAGTTTCATAACATTTTGCTAAATGTAGAATGACAATACCTCAAAGTTTTCTGTGGGCACGAAATACTGACGAGAAGCTCATACGTTATTGGTGTTACACATGATCTAAATTTAAAAAACATTGAGTAAATTGAGTTTATAAACTTTCGTTAACATAGAATAGATTAATGAAAAAGATACGATTTCAATTACAATAATCCTTGCAACCCGAATGGCAGGGACTAATAATAAAAGAACATACACTTAAAGGTACGGTCTATAAATATGAGCCCATGTGTCTCTGTACTATTACGCGTATTTTTCGTTTTTCTATCGGCCTTCATGTTCATTTGTCACTTAGAAATTAATTCACTGCTGGAAAAACATAAACGTGGTTATACAATAATATCTGTAAATATGTGGTCTTAAAAACATAATAGGACCAACAACACGGAAAAATAATATGAGCTGACACTAAATAATAATGTGATTGGGTCAATCGGAAGAAACTTAAATTTGATACATGTTCTAAGCAGTGAAACAAGTGATAGTGAAAAAACGATCTAGAGTTGTTTAAGAATACCTAAGTATGTGAACAAACAATACAATAGCCTCTTTATTTATCGGTAGAGTCCTATTAATTTTAAAATTTGAATTGAAACTAACACACATCTGTTTTTTTCCTTAATTAAGCCTCAAATCCCAAAATCATGTACAAGTGAAATCCATCTTTGGTGATGTGGACTTAGAATTTAGTGAACAATTACAATTTTTAAAATATAGGTTTTGCATTTGTAATACTTATAAATAAGTATAATGTTAAATTGTAAAGAATAGTGGTATATCGGCCATAAATATTTTGGAGACTTCCTAAAGTTAGGAAGTTTATGAGCAGAGACTTGGACCAATAGCATTAAGATTAGAAATAATATATTAAAATTTTGTTGGACACTAAATGGTTTTTTAATAATAATAAAAATTAATTAATTTATTTCTAAAAATTAATATTACTTTTAGCATAAATCAAACCTAAATTAATATGATAGAATTACACTACGCAGCTAGGAAAACTAAACTTGAAATTGTGATATGATCAAATTGACTTAGATTGTGTTAAAAAACAATATTTGGGACTACATCCTTACATTAATCTTTAAAATTATGAATTTTGTCTTTTTTAAAATTTAAACAGTGTACCAATTTAAATAATTGTTTACTAATAAAATGTTTCAAATTAATTTAAAATATAAATTAATATTAAAAATAAATTATATTAAATTCAAATTATAAAAAACAAATTAAAATAAATTATTGAATGTAAATTCACGGGGTTTTTATGTCATAAATTTTTTTTTTTTTTTTCAGGTTAAAATATATAACGAGAGTAAAATTCAAAATTGTTAAACACACCTTCGCGAGGATAAAAAATATTTATCTCACGAGGAGTGAAGTATCGGCAAATATCATTTCAACCTAATTACATAGTTTAGTTCTTTAAAACTATTTTCTATATTAATGATTAAATTAAATTATGTTAAATAATTAAATTAAATTAAATATAAAAATTATAATCAGATATGATTAATTGAATGAGAAAACATTAAAACTAAATAAAAATATCTTAGAAATCAATTCAATTCAATTAAATATCAAAAAAAGCTTGCTGAAGATAAATTTTCTTTTTCAAATTTACAGCGAAATGGTTTTTTAATTGTGAGAAGTGTGATTAAATATTAAATTTAATAATAATTATTTTAATTATTTTAGTAGCTCAATTAGTGGTAGCTTTAAAAATAGTATTGTACGATTGAATTTCAAGTCCATATTTCTCAAAATTTACTTGTGGGGTTGGATACTTGAAGGAAAATGGTTCACCTGGGATTATGATAATACTTCGATCATATTAAAAGCCATATATACGATGGTACAAATAAATTATAAATAATTTTATATTTTAAATTATCATAAATAAATAAATAATATAATTTTAATATAAAAAATAAAATAAAAATTTATGATAAATGCTAGATGTCATAATTGGGTTTCAACATAGAACATAGTTAGATTTCAAGTCCAAATTTCTCAAATTGCTTCGCCAGGGTTGGATATTGAGAAAGTGATTCATGGAAGTTGTAGTATTAGCGGTCATAACAAAAGCGCATATCACGGAAGCACAAATGGTATATAATAAATTATAATATAAATTATCATAAATAAAACTAATAATATAATTTTAATATAAAAAATAAAAATAAGGAAATTATGATAAATTATAGATGTGTCCTGAGTGGGTTTCAACATAGAACCTTGTAGAATTAAATTACACAAATTAAACATTATAAAATATAAACAAATCAACTAGTTTTACATTTCATAAGTATTATAACTCATGAAAATCTACGAGGCTTCACTTAATGAACCTATCATATCATGTGAACTGCGGGCATAATCGCTATACATAACCATTTCATTTAGAAGAAGCCACACTCTACAAATAGCATTACTTTAAACCCTATCAGCATAGACCCCGATACATCTTTCCAATTAAACCCCCCCTCTCATCTCGCCCCTTCATAGATATTGTAGGTATCCATTTTTATGCTCACCAATGTAAACGTTTGACCCTCTATTATGTGCTCAATATGTAATGTCATTTTCCTCAATATATATCTTTCAATCGAATAGAAAATGGTGGGGAAACATTTAAATAAAATTAAAAATTTTGAATTGAATTGCAAGTTCTTTATGTAAATACAATGCTTGGTATATTGTATTTAACATAATACAAGATAAATTAAATAGGTGTAGATAGGGTTTGCTAGAATACCATGAGCCAATACCATTACTTATCAATACCACATTTTCAACAAACCATAATCATTTCATGATCAAAATATTTTATATGTTTTCACATTGGGTTTAATATTATAACTTGTGTAATTAAATTGAAAAAGATAAAAAAACATAATTATATTTAAATAAAGTTCAATCTTGTTTTCATATATATTTTATAGAAAATAAAAATCTCTATCTTTGATATAGTTTAGGTGGGCCTATTAGAATGAAGCATGTGTTTCCTCCTAAGAGGTCACGGTTCAAAAACAAAGGGGTAGAGTATGTATGCCTTTATAAACTTAGCAATGAAATCGTTATTAAGCAAAATGAATCAGGTCCCACAAACAAGAAAGTCTCATATACCAGTTTGATGTCTGGCCATAACCTTACAATTAGATGTGTGTTAATTATTCAATTAAATTTAAACTCTAAAAATTTTGTTAAAAAACAAACAAAAATCAATTTTTTTTTAAATAAAATAAAAATCATTTAAAAATAAAATAAAATAAGAAACTAAATCCCTATCATGAATCCATTTGTTAATTCTTAATGATTAGGGAAATTTAAGTTTAAGTTATGTTTTTTTCCACGGAAAAAATTGGACTTTCTATATATATTGAAGTCTCATGGCATATACATTGCATTAAAAATCAACTTAGGTCTCCAACCCGGTGAGGAAAAGCGATCCACTGACTTCCGCCCAGGTACCCTGCTGACATCCCTAAGACTGCAAAGCTAAAAAGAAAACTTCTCAAATAGGGGGCACTTCCAATCACCAAATCTCTGGCGCAAAGGCGCCGACGAGAGATGGTAGAAAAGACGACTTTTCCTTCATCATACGTAAGAAAAACAGACACTGTCAAAAAAGTATATTCTTGTGGAGGCAAAGGCGGGTGACACTATTCTAGTCTCCGTGTTACTTTTAAAAACAAGACGAGAAAAATGTTTTTTGTGAAAGCATGTCAACGAACCTCCTCAACAAGGGGAAACGAAGCCCTAGGAAAAGTAAAACATCGATATGAAAGTAGTCCAAAGTTTTAGGAAGGAAGACATAAGCAGTTGTAAGTTCGAAATAAAACTAAAGTAACAGCAGCAGCATGATAATAAGTAAAAACTCAAAGCAGATCAAAGTCATCCAAAGACTGGCTGATCAATAGGATTGATCACCCCCTTGTCCATCTTTGTTACTGACCAGGTCCCCAAATCTTGTTGTACACTTGTTTTAGATAAGTTATCTGCCTCCTGGTTTCTTTCCCTGTAAATGTGGCAAACAGTGATTTCATTAAAAAAGCTTTTGATATGCAGAATCTCATTAAGCAAAGGAAGCAAAATATAATTTCTGCAATGTTGAGTCCTGTTGAACCAATTCACAACATTCTTTGAGTCACCGAATATCTGAACCTGTCTCAACTATTTCAAGGATAGCCAGCAAAGAAGGTGATGTAAAGCCTTGAGCTCAGCAAAATTATTAGTCCCCTGCCCAAGGCCAATTGAGGCACGAAAAGATTTTTCAGGATTAACATGAATGACCAAACCTGCTCCGCACCGTCCATTTAAGTCTGCTGCCCGATCAAAGTAGGCCCACGGAACAGATTCCCTAATAAATTCAGTCTGAATAGAGCGGTGGATGGAATGACCAGATGAGGCTGGGATGCTGTCGAATATTGCTGCCCCTTCCACAGCCAGTTTTCCAATAGGGAAAGGAAGATCTTTGAAAATTACTTGGTTCCTTGCTAGCCAAGTGCCCCAGGCTATTAGGAGAGGGATGGAGCGGACTTTATCATCAGAGGCCTCCTGCCACCACCGGAGCCATGCTTGCTGGATACTATCTCCTTCCCACCTGAGGGGAGAATTCATGAGTCTCAAGGATTCAACCCAAAGGCTGACATTGAAAGGGCATGTGAGAAATAAATGCGTTGTTGATTCCTCATTTTCTTTGCAAAGAGAGCACCATCCTGGGCCTATTTTCCCCCTTTTCTGCAAGAAATCCCATGTTGGCACTTTTTTCTGAAGGATGCACCAGAAGAAAAGTCTGGTTTTTGCAGGGCATTTCAACTTCCAGAGAAGTTTTGTCCACCATGCAGGGTCTTCCCAACCTTGTTGGGACATCAACCATTTGTAGCCCATCTTAGGTGAGTAGCTTCCTGTCTATGCATGGACCCAAACTAGCTCATCCCTTGCTTCTGAAATCCTGAAAGAGGAGTTTTGGAGGTCCAAGACAAAAAGTCTCCATTCCTCCCTCCATCTCTCCTCCAAATGAAGGTCAGCTTCTGTCAACCACCCTTGTCTCCAAATGGTAGTAGTCCTAGGATTGGCCACCTGATTCAGAAAAAGATATCCCCGTTCAGTTAAAAATAATTTCAGATCATGAGATAAGGCATATCTTTCCGAGCACCCAGCCCAGGGATCACATCCAACCCTCACCTGAGTACCATCCCCCAATTTCCATGCCAATCCTTGTTCAATAGTGTGAGCCGAAGCAACTACTTCCTTCCAGACCACCGAGGAATTTTTGGAGGACTTTACAGGATTGCAGACCCATTCCATAGCAGTGGCCGGAACTATGTACTTTCTTTTTGTAACAGTAGACCAAAGAGAATCAGTCGATATAAATCTCCATGCCAGCTTGGCTGCTAAGGATTTTGAAAAAAAGGACAAATGCTTAATTCCCCATCCTCCCCATTCTTTCGGTCTCGAAATCTTATCCCATGCAACCCAGGGAGTCACATGTTCTACTTTAGATCCAGCCCATAAGAATCTGCTACACAGTTTGTCTATGGAGGCTAGTATACCTTTAGGTACCCACATGAGACTAGCCCAGTAAACAGGAATTGCCATCAGAACTGACTTTATTAGGACCAGCCTCCCTGCTCGAGACAACCATTTATGACTCCACAAATTGAGTTTCTTTTCTATTTTTATCAGGAGCCATTTCCAATCCTGTACCCGGTAAGTATCAGGTTTCAACAGGAAGCCCAAGTATTTAAAGCTTTCCTGCAGAGATTTGATTTCAAATGGAAGAAGAGCCCCTACTCTACCACTTTCCTCCAAAGACATACCCGATATTGTAAGGGTCGATTTCTGCTCATTGATTTTAAGACCTGTAGCTTTAAGAAAAAGGTCCAGAATGCTCTTTAGAGCTCTACAGTCCTCCACACTTCCATTGCTGAATAAAATGATGTCATCTACAAAGAGCAGATGGGTTACCCACAGATTAATAGCCACTTCAATTCCTCGGAGCTCTCCTTGTCTTTTTGCCCTACTAATCATCAGACTCATCCCCTCTGCAGCCAACAAGAAAAGAAGGGGGGACAAAGGGCATCCTTGTCTCAGCCCTCTCTCCGGATTGAAAAAATTTGAAGCTGCTCCGTTGATTAATAAGGAGATAGAGGATGAAGTAATGCAGCTCATAATCCACCTTACAAAATCGAATCTGAAACCAAGGTGAGTCAACAGAAGGCGCAAGTACATCCAACTTATTCTGTCGTAGGCCTTTGATAAATCAATTTTAACAATTGCCCCTTTCTTACCATTCCTCTTTAAGCTATGCAGGGTTTCTTGAGCAATTCCCACTGCTTCATGAATCTGTCTTCCATCCAAGAAACCAAACTGCTCTGGAGAGATGTGCCTAGATAAGAAGGGTTTCAACCTGGAAGCAATGATTTTAGCAATAATTTTTATAGACACAGGTGCATAGGGAAATAGGCCGAAAGTCATCGAAAGAGGCTGGCTGATCAGATTTGGGGATTAGAGCCAGAAAAGTTGAATTGAAGGGTTGATAGATAGATCCAGAGGATCTCGATTCATCCACAATTGCAACCATATCATCCCCCAGGAACTCAAAGAAATGAAGGAAAAATTCCACTGTCCACCCATCTGGCCCAGGACTCTTGTCCTTCTACATATCCTTGAGAATGTCCTCCACTTCCTGTTTAGAGACAGCTTCCATAATAGAGTCATTGTCTTCTTCCACAACATATCTTGGAAAGAATTGAGCAACTCTGATGACCTCCGCTATGGATACTTCCTTCGGGGCTTTGAAAAGATTCTTGAAATGGTTTACACCTAGAGAAGCCAGTTCTTAAAAGGATTTTGCCATTTCCCCGTCCTCTTTTTTCAATTCCCAAATTGTATTAGCAATCTTTCGGCCCTTTGCATAATTCTGGAAAAACTTAGAGTTTTCGTCTCCCGCTTGCAGCCAAATGGCTCTGCTTTTCAATCTCCAGCTTCCTTCCCTTAACTGGAGAAGTTTTCACCGAGATGCTTCCAATTCTTTAATTCTGTTTCTTGAATCCAAGGACTATAACCAGATCCATCCAAGTTTTCCAACAGATCTAATTCGAAGTTTATACTTTTGAGCTCCTCTTCTTCCTTCAGTTTCTTCTGATGCGCCCATTCTTTTGTCGCTTGCTTCATTCTCTTAATATTGTTCGACAAGTGGATTCTTCTGCTTCCCTCTTCATTATGATTGTCCTTTCTCCATGTATCATGGAAAAGAGCTTCAAAGGATTCATCCTTCAGCCAGGATGAGTTGAATTTAAAAGGGGATCCTGGTTTTTTTGCATCTTCTTTCAATTCCAGGAGGACCGGGAAATGATCAGAGTGACCCCCTTCCCCGACCCAGTGTCTGAAAACTGATAGAAAATCCACCAGAGGCTCACAGAGAAGGAAGCGGTCAAGTCTTTTGCCCACCCAATTGACTCCGAGGTGTCTGTTTCTCCAGGTAGGGTGCACTTTGATCAAAGGAGCATCGACTAGGTGGTGGGAAGCAATTTTATTCATGAAAAAAACAGAGAGGGGGTCCGAGTGGGAATTAGCACCCCAAGATTCTGAATCCCCCAAAGAGAAGTTCAGGTCACCTCCAATGATGAGGTAAGGATGGGAGAGGCAAGAGAGGCTGAAGAAAGAGTTCCAGAAGCGTTCCTGCTCCAGACAGGGCCCATAGATATTCAGGATGAGGAAGGATATACACAACTCTCCAGAATAGAGTTCCATTGCCAAACAGTTTTCAGAACCCCAAGATGAGACTTCCTTGAGCTTTCTCATATTGTAACCTGTAACTACACCCCCCGACCTGCCTTCAATGTCGAGAGCTGAGAAGGCCCACCCAGGCAAAAACTTTTGAAGAGTACAGATAACATCGTCACTTTTCCCCAATGTTTCTTGGAGGAGAATAACATCAGGGTTATAGGAGTGCACAAGGTTTTTGAAGGATAGCTTTTTCGGCTGGCTAGCTAAGCCTCTGCAGTTGAAAGAGAGTAGAATCATCAAGGAACAGGGGGGGTGGTGGCTCCGCTCTAAGCACCCCAGGAAAAGTTTTCTACTTCCCGTCAGCGATATCAATGATAGCTTTGAATTGGGATTTTGAGAGTAAATATTTTCTTCCCCTTAACTTCCTTGGCCCAATAACCACTGGGTCCAAGGCAATGCCTCCTACAGCCTGTCCCTTACCCTTTCTATTGGCCAAAGGGCGAAGATTATAAGGTGGGTTATCCAAGATATGAACACAGGATTCGGCAGAAGTAATAGCAATCTCAGAGGGTTTTGAGGCATCATCAGAAGGAAGGGAGACCGAGATAATAATACTATCAGAGGAGGCTTTAGATAAATTCAGCGCAGAGAAATCATTTAAAATCTGCCTGGAGGGACCAGGCCTTTCTGAGAGAGACTGTAAAGAGAATGCAGAAGAACATTCGCAAAAAGGAGGAAAAGAAGACGTACCCGCCATGGACGCCCCAGCAAGCTCATCAGGTAATGGAGCCAGGGTGGCTGACGGATTAGTTTGTGCGACAGCTGCATTTTTACCGTCCAAGGTGTGATCCTGCTCCATTAGATCGATTATTTCTGAAGCCCTCGACAGGTCTACTGCTTGCACTGAAACCCTCTGCTGAGCCCCCCCTGCTTCCTGTACAAGAGCCCCTTGAGGTCGAAAGGATTTCATCTGACGGCGACGACGACGATGTCCCAAAGGACATTCCTTCGCAAGATGTCCATACTTATGACACCGAAGACAATGGAAAGGGAGGTTTTCATAATCCAGGGTTTGAAGGAATTCAAGGTCCCTGTATTTTAACGTCATCGCATCCGCCAAACCCTCCCTTGGATTTAGGCTTACAAGCACTCGAGCCATACTCCTGTCCTTGGTTATGATGTAAGAGTTATCATAATCCAGAAATTTACCCAGGGTATTACCAATAGATACAAAGACAGATTCCGTCCAGAATTGTAAGGGGAGTCCAGGGAGCTTTACCCAGACAGGGGACTCCGCCAATTTCTCCTTCTGCGCATCAAATAATGGAGTCCATCTGCGAAAAAGAATGGGACGCTTTCCAAAACACCAGTTCCGTTCAAAGACCCAGTCCGCGTGTGATTTGCTGTCAAAATGAATACTAAACCAACCCCTTTCCAAAACAAGAATCTCTGATGGCTTGCCCGGGGCTTCTTTCCACTCGGATTGGACCCAGTCCGCTATGTATTCGGCCGAGTACTTCCTTCCTCTTACACGGCCAACCAGAATAGTCTCAGTTGCGTCCATTGTTTGTTCTATGCTGATATCGACCCCCAACAAACAGCACGGACGAAGCTCTTTCTTCTTGATGGACTTCGATTTCTTTCTCTTTGCCCCCACGACTTCCTCGAAGTCCCCTTCTGCTCCCGCAGCATTTGGAATAGAAGCATCCGGCGCAACCGAAACAGGCGGCCCTTGACCCCCTCCTTCAGGCACAGAAGGGACTACTGCTTCGTCCGACCTCCTCTGCTGGTTTCCTTCAGCGGTCCCAACCTCCTTTGTGTGAGCAGCAGCCTGAGGGATCAGATTAGAGGTCGAGGTCCTAGGGTTTCTGTCAACCCCCCCACAAGATGTGGCCCAGGGTAGTCGATTTATGCAAGCAGCAGTCGGAATGGAGCTTAAAGAAGGACCTCCGCCACCGTGTGAGGCTTCTTGACCCTGGTGTGCGAAGAGCAGAGGAAAAACTTGCCAGGGGCTAGCTTGACCTTGCGAGACTCCACCGACATGAGCCACTTCTCCTATAGATTTAGAACCTGAAAAGCCTTGCAAACCATAGCTTCCTAAGATATCTTCCAAGCCACCAGAAAGCTTAAGACGGAAAGGGTTACCTTGTTCCTCTTTCGAAGAGATAATGCGGGAGAAATGCTTCAAAAATTCCGCCCGATCTTCGACTGCCCGCAGCTGCTCGTGGTTCTCCACAGAAGTAGCGCCCGCCCGCCACACACCATTCCAGACACTCGGGAGGTTCTCATCTCGTCGACTTACCCCATACTGTGAGCCTCCCGCAATCACCTCTTTACTGGGACCCTGGATGTTTACATTCTTTGGGAAAAACAAGTCAAGGTTCTTGGAGGAGACCTCGTGTCCCCAACACGTCAAAAGGTCCTCTGGCGCAGGCTCAAGCTGTCCCATTCCCCAATGCGAGATCTCCCGATTTTAAAAAAAAGATTTTTTAGATTAATTAGTTTCTCTAGTTTTTGTAATTTAGTGTAGAAACTTCTTTTAGTAATTCTAAGGTTTTTTTTTTGCGGTCTAAAGTTTTTTAATTTAGAAATTATAGTAGGGTTATTATTTTAATTTGAGAGTTATAGGCATTAGCTTAATCAATTAGTAATTTTCTTTATATAAAGTTTTATTAGGGTTTTTATTAGTTATTAGTTATTAGTTTCTTAATTATTAAGCTTAGTTAGGAGGTATATTTTAGAAATAGATCTTTTAGGATTGTTATAAGATTTAGTTACTTGAGGTTTTGTTTTAGGTTTCTTTTTATATTAATAATTCTATATTTAAACATTAAAATAGGGTTATTAGTAAATTTTTAGTTCGAGGGTTATAAGTATACGCTTAATCATTTAGTAATTTTGTTAATAATAAGTCTTATTAGGTTTTTAATTATTAATTATTAATTATTTAATTATTTTTAAGCTTAGCTAGTAGGCTCTTTTTAGAGATAGATCTTTTAGGATAGTTATAAATTTTTATTTTTATTTATTGATTATTTTTTTTTTGTCTATAGATTTATTAGAATTATATAGGATTAATATTTTAATATTGTTTTATATTTAGAATTTAAATAGGATTATTATTTTTATATAGTTTTTTTAGAATTTAAATAGGATTTTTAGTTCAATATAGTTTTATAATATTTTAAATTAGTAGAATAGGATTTTCAAAATATTTATTAGAATAATAATTTTTATTTTTTTTTATAAATGTTAGACATAAATTTATAATATTATTAATTAAGTAACGTTTAGATGGGAATTATTAAAATTAACATGTATAGTTAGTAAAAATAATAATTAAATTAAATAAAAATTAATTATTGAAATTAAGTTTTTATCTTGAGTTGATGTCAGCTCCTCTCATCATTTACCCTCACTATTTATACCTTTTCCCCCCTTCTTCCTTTCATTTTTCATTCATTCTTTCTCGTCCTCATGATGGATCCCCGTTGGGATTCGAAACATCAACCGGTGTTCTATGATACCGTGGATAACTGTTTCTACTTCAGCTGTAGACCGTGTTAGTAATGCTCTTTCTTTGAAACAGTAAGTTCTCGCCTATAAGAAGATACATTTTCATCGATTGTTTTCCGCATCGACTCCATGAGCCCAATGGTAGTGAAATCTATCGCATTTTTCACCTGCAATCAAATACACTAAGACACTCACAGAGTTAGCCATATGTTTTAAGACCTAATTGAGCAAATCATTAGATAAATTTAGAGAGCCATCTCAGGCTGAAGAGGCTAATCCTCAGTCAAAAGTTGGTTTGAAAGAGTTAATCTAAGTTGTTTGGTGGAGCATCCCATCAGGAAAAATTTAGAGATAACAATAGCCATGAAACTCAATGGAGTATCTGAAGAATACTGTGTAGTTAGGTTATTCCCTTATACTTTCCAACGATCAACAGGATCATGGTACTTTTTGTTACCATCAAGTACTATTATTGGTCAGATATATTTGAAGAGTAATTTTTAACCAAATTTAAGATTACTAATCACATTTTATAAATGATCTTTTTCCAATTGAAAAATAAATTCTCGAGGAAAAGGTCAAAGATTTTAACCTTTTATTTAATAATTTTCTAAATAAAATACCAACTACATCAAAGCTCCGGTGTTGATGTACGTATCGAATGGCATATTTCTCTCTTTCCTTCCAATATCACAATTTTTGCAGACAGAGCTAACAAAGCCAATTTGGTTGAAAACATGAAGGAAGTTCTATCAAAAGAAGGATAATTGCATTATAAACAAAATGGTTGAGGAAGAAAGAAAATCAAATAATGTCACATTCAAGGATGAACCAAAAAGAAAAAATCCAAAAGGTCCTTTTGATATTGAAGGATTGCAAAAGGTCCTTAAATCCATGTCAAATGAGATGGTATAAATAAAAAAACAGGTAGTTGAGTCTTATTCTAAAAAACCTCTTAGATATTTTAAGAAAACTCAAACATCAAATCCTCAACCACCCAATATTATATCCAATGTCGAATTTGATCAGGATGAGGACGAAGATGAAACAACATTATCTGCTAAAGAATCTCAAGATGAGGAACTTTTTGAAGTACATGGGTTATGGGATTTCACACTCCCTACTTCTGATAATGAAGATGGGCATGAAGCCTTACCTGTTAGCACCAAAAGTAAAGGTCTTACTGATTCATCACAATCAATCCATAAACAAAAACACTCATCCCCTGCTGCTAAAGACAAATTTGTCAATAAGAAGTCTCCTTCCACACCTTCTCAAAAAACCCCATCTACATCAAAGACCTTGATAGTTTCAGATACCATTGAATACAATATAGTGGAGGACATGAAGAAATTCAAAGCAAACATCTCCCCAAATGAGGTAAGTAAGCTAAAACAACAACACAAGTTTTTACTAAAAGAATTGAATGCAATTCCCACTTCTCCTCTCCTTGTTGCTGTCACATCCAAAGATTCAAAAAGAGTAGGTAAACCTCCTAGTGATTCATTAGAAAATATTGATTCCACTGATGTTATCTTAATTAGAGATATATCTAATTCACATACTCCACCTTTCCTCTTGAATTTTGAAATTTTAAATAAAAATGTGCACAATTTCCTAATAGACTCTGGGGCTTCTTCAAACATAATGCCATTTTTAGTCTGTCTGAAATTAAACATCTCACCCCAAAATTCTTTTTTTCACATTTTTCAACTTGATAGAACCAAAGTCAAGGTTTTAGGAGAAATGAATTATGTCCTAATTAGGCTCGCTTCTAATTCAAAGGTCTGTCAAATAATTGACATATTAGTTGTTTATATCCCTGACTTTTATGGTTTGATTCTTAGCAGAGATTGGTATGAAAAACTTCATGGTTATTTTGCCACAGACCAGTCTCATAGGTGGCTTCCTCACAATGGAAAGCCAAATCAAATTCTAATTAACTGTGAAAAACACATGAAATACTCAGTAACTGATTTTGAAGATGAAAATGAACCAAGGACCTTTAACAATAATATTCTTGGAAACTACTATATTGAATCATTCTTAGATATTTTTAATGCACAAGAGTCACCCTTTTCGAACAAATCTGTCACGTCTCAAATTGAAAACTTTTCACAGAAAGATTTTTCTAAATGTGCAAATGTTGTAGAAAAAACATTAGTTAAATATGTATTTTGGACATTATATTTTGATGGGTCTAAATCCAATTATGGTGCAAGAGTAGGTTGTATATTAATTAGTCTAGAAGGAGAAAAAACAATTCTATCATGTAGATTAGAGTTTGAATGTACAAATAATATTATTGAGTATGAGGCACTGGTCTAAGGCTTGTATAAATCAATAGGTCTTGGTTTCAAATACCTTCAAGTGTATGGAGACTCTGAAATTGTTATAAAACAGGTGAGAAACACCATTCATTGTGTCTCTGGTCATTTGAATCATTATCAATCATTGGTTCAAACCCTTAATTCACATTTCTTAGCATTTAATATTTCTCCAATCCCTAGACTTCAAAATGCTAGTTTGGACCTTATGGCTAATATAGCATATAGACTTATACAATCTAAGGATTATAGTCTAGATAGGTTTTCCATTGATATATTTTTCGAAAATCCACTATTGACAATGTCATCAACTAGCGAGTGTTTAATGATGACGAAGAAATTCTAATATTTTTAACATCTAAAGGATCATATGACGATGAAATAATTGATGAGAATGAACATGAGAGACAGTTGAAGCAAAAAACTGATGAAAATTCTATACCTAAATCTGTAGTAAAGATTGAAGATCTTTAGGACCTAAAAGACATATTTAAGAAGGTTACTAATTCCAAACTGCAAAGTTCAGCATTGATATTTGAACTAGTAAACCTTGGAATTGATCTCAAACCCCAAAACATCAATCTAGGTCTAGGTCTCTCACCAGATGAGAGATTAGCCTTTATTCATTTATTGAAAATATATAAGAGTGTTTTTTCTTGGAGCTATGAAGATCTCAGGACATATGATAACTCCATCATCCAACACATTATCCCAATGATATCCAATGACAAGCTTGTTCATTAGAAATTAAGGAAAATTCACCCCAATCTAGAAAATCAAATCAAGTCTAAGTGGAATAAAATCCTTAAAGCTAAAATAATTTTTCCTGTTAGACATTCAAAATGGGTTTCAAACTTAGTACCTGTCAGGAGGAAAAATGGTCACATTCACATTTTTTTATAGATTTTAGGAATACGAATAAATATTTTCAAAAGGAAAATTTCCCATTGCCACCCATGGAACAAATCCTACAATCAGTTGTTGGTTCCAAATTCATGTCTTTCCTTGATGGTTTTTCAAGATACAATCAAATCCTAGTTCATCAAGATGACAGGTTGAAGACTACATTCAGGGCCAAATGGGGAACTTATGCCCACCAGAAAATGCCTTTTGGTTTAATAAACGCAAGGGAAACCTTACAAAGAGCCATGGACGTAGATTTTAGAGGTCCGATAAAAATTTTTTGTTGTTGTTTACTTGGATAATATAACCATATACTCAAGAAAATAATCAAATATTTTCATGATTTAAAATAGATCTTTGAATGTTGTAAGAAGTATGGGATTTCATTAAATCCAAAAAAGTCATACTTTGCTCTCAGTGAAGGAAATTTTTTAGGATTTATTATATCCAAAGAAGATATTTTTATTGATCCTCATAGGATAGAGGAAATTTCTGAAATATCTTTTCCCCATAACAAGAAATCCATGCAGTCCTTTCTAGGGTAGATAAATTTTTTCAAGATGTTTGTTCCTGACTTTTCCCAAATTGTTTACCATTACAAACCATGATCAAGAAAATTTCAGCCTTTAAGTGGGGCCAAAATGAAAGAAAAGATTTTTATTCAATCAAAAATCCATTATAAATTCTCACTATCTAACCACTTCAAATTTTTCTGATCATTTTATTTTATATACTTTCGCTTCTGAAACATTTGATGTTGTTGTTTTAACACAACTTAATCATCAAGTAGAGGCACCCATCTCTTTATTTAGTTCAAATTTTCAAGGTGCTGAAATGAATTACTCAGAGGTGGGGAAACAAGCTTTTGCTATTTTCAAACCTATAAATAATTTTAGGCCTTATCTCCTAAAAACACACACCAAAGTAATAGTCATATTCCAAGCTGTGTGACATTTACTTATACAGAAAGAATTAGGAGAAAAGAGGGAAAATTGGGTTATAGCTCTGCAAGAATATGATATTGACATTAAACCATCTAAAATTGTCAGAGGACAAGGTTTTTTCATATTTCTTATTGGAGCTTCCAACATACCAACTGATGAGGACTCAAGTAAAAATGTGCACATATCTAAGGTAATCCTAACTGATACTGAGTCCCAATATGTTGATATTATTTTTTACTTAACTAATGGATATGCTCCTCTTGAAATCAATTATAAAATAAAAATATCTTTAAGGTTAAAACCCAATCGATATTAAATCATTAATGATGTGTTATTCATAAAAAACTATGATTTTGTATTATTAATATGCCTTGAAAAGTCTGAAGCACAAAAGTTTTTGCAGGGGCTCCACGGTGGACTAGCTGGTGGAAAATTTGGAGGAGATACCACCGCTGATAAAATCATGCATGCATGGTATAATTAGCCAAAATTATTCAAATATACCCATGCATATCTAAGGAAATGAAAGATTTTTCAAACTGCTACAGGAAGACAAAAAATACCAGCCTTACCTCTTTAAATGGTCAACATTGAACAACCCTTTGAACAATGGGGACTTGACATCATAGTTGGGATTGTTCCTCACTCTTCCAAGACGCATAAATATATCCTTACTGTTATATACTAATTCACCAATTGAGTGGAAAAAAATCCACTAAAGGTATCCAATTATGATGCTATTATCGAATTCATTGATCAGTTCATTATTACCAGTTTTGGCTTACCAACTGCATAGTATGTTTGACAATGCATCTTACTTTTAAATTAATAACATGATTGAATTTTCTCTTAAGAGGGGATTTAAAATTAGATACTATGCTAAATACTATCCCCAATGGAATGGTTTTGTAGAGTCAACCAATAAAAACCTCATAATAATTATTAAAGAATTATTGATCAAATCCAAAAGAATTGGCACTATTTTCTCTATGGGATGATTTAATAACCCATAAGGCATCCATAGGTGGTACTCCCTTCAATCTGGTATATGGGAAAGAGGCTATCATTCCTTCAAACCTATCCCTTCCCTCATTATCCCTAGTCTAATTCATTAAAGAAACACCTTCCTCTTATTTTCAGTGAAGAATGTCCCAAATCCTTAAACTAGAAGAAGAAAGGGAAAAATCCAAGCTTACACATGCTCACCATAAAAAGATAGTTAAATATTATTTTGATGAAACTTCTAATACCCAAAAATATTTTCAAGTTGGAGATCATGTCCTCAAATGGGACAAGACACATGAGGAAAAAGGAAAGCATACTAAAATCCAGAAAATGTGGCTTGGACCATTCCAAATTGCTGAACAAGTAGGCCCATCAACTTTCATATTGCAAGATCTACAAGGAAAGAGAGATTATCTTCATGTTAATGGGATTATTTTGAAACACCATTTTGTTAGAAGAACATTTCTTCTACTATATATATTTTTGTATTTACATATTTAGTTCTTTTAGAAAATAAATGAAAGTTTCCTTGAAATAAATTTCACCCTGCTCATTTCCCCTCCCTAATCCTGAAGTGCCCTGTGACAGGTCTTGTATAGTATATTCACCTTGAAAATACACAAATATATACTCTGAAGAATCAAATAAATTTTCCTTGAAAGATCACTTGAGAGACTTGGAAAAAACCTAAATTCCTGGGTCAGCATGCTTCCTTAGTGGCATGCCCGTGCTGATGGTAGGTTGAAAATTATGGAATAGTGTTGTTAGCACTATTTTTCTTGGCAAAACCATGATGATCCATTTCTGTCAGTGTTTCCTCAAATGGAGGAGAAGATTCGACCTCTAGAATCTCCAGGGTAGCGAGTTGGTTGATATTCGGTGGTGATAGGGTCGAGCTCTCTGATTTTAGAGCTTTGATCTTATCGACGGGGGTTTATCCCTTAGAAAGTGAACCTTCCTCCTCCTTTCATGGGATCCCAACCTCTTTTCCCTACTGGTTGGTCATTGTTGGGATGGTAAGATCATTCATTCCCTTTACAATCTTGTATTATGATAACGCCAAAGATATTTGGGAGAAGGAATGCTTTAGAGATTCAGTGAAGGACTCATACATCACCAAAGGGAGGCCTCCAACATCAAGGCTTGGGTTGTAAGCTCCCTCTTCTATATTCATTAATAAAACATTTGATGTTTTCTTTATATATTTTTCTAATCATTTGTGCAAATAGTCTAATGTTTCTTGATCTATTAGATATTTTATGTTCATGAATATTATTTATTGGATTACATTTGATGTTGCCTCTTGATCATCCATAGGTATTCATGTGCCACCAGTAGCAAGGAGATATCCTAAGGGATCGTGGATCAAGGCCATCATCAAAGTTTTCAAGCATAGCATCAGCAAAAGGTACCTCTATCTCCTTTCTTGTCACATTTTGAATATTATCTAAAGAAGCTTGCATTAGAAAGTCTCACAAGTTGCTAAACCCACTCTAGGGCTAGAGAGATTGCCTCTGTCCACAGAGGGGATTTATCTTCACAACACTAGGACAATGGCCTTTTAAGTACTTTTATATATATATATATATATATATATATATATATATATATATATATATATATATATATATATATATATATATATATATATATATATATATGAATTTATCTCTAAGGATTGCAATCATAAATGGATGGGATACTAGATCATTGATGGTTAAAAGGTAACCCTATTGAGGCTATGAACGCTTGCTGGCAGCAGTGGCTCTACCTATGAAATTTGAGTATATCAAAATGCTAAGTCTCAAAATTTCCTTACTTTATCTTTGTAACTAATTAATGACTGATATAGATAGTTAAATATTTTCATCTATAGGAGGTTTTTAAAAGGATTAAAATAAAATCATTTTTTATTTTTTTATTTTTTTTATTTAGAGTAATTTTATTTATCCAACATTTCGAAAATAGATTTCCTTTCCTTAATCATTTTTACTTATTAAATTTTTAGGAATTTAATTATTATAAATCAGAGATAACTAGTTCTTCTAGTGATTCGCCAATTGTTGTGCTATTTAACAACCCCCCCATTATTCATGTATAATTACCTCAGAAAATAATGGGGAACCTTTTTAATTTTTAAGTTAGGATAATAAAACACTTCTATTTCTTTATAGGACAAAAATTTCATATCTGAAAGTATGAATTTCATCCTATTGGCCGAAGGACTTAATCGAATAATAAAAAAAAAAATTCCATCGCATACCACATATAGCAATTGCAATAAGCGGCACACAAAGAACTCCATCGAAATTTTGTGATGAGATTGTTGGCTTGAGGGGTCTTGACCTAGGTTCGGAGTTATCATGCAACCAAAAAAACCCTCCAATTACTGGCCCTTTCGTCAGTGATCTACTTGTGTAGACCAAAGTCTCACCCGAAGCAGTATGGGGGGGTGTTGGAGCCAGGTTTCCACACCCCGAGGGAGCTTTTTATGTGGTAGATATAATTAGAATTACTGCATATTATAACAGATTTTGGAAGCGAGAATTAATGGTAACAGATCTATCCCTTTCGTAGATTGTCATAGAATACTTCAATATATTTTGCGCACAGTATACTTCATTCAGATCTATTTATCTAACATCGACTAATTCTCGCACATAGATGCAATTAACCAATTACAGAAGTAAATATGCAACAATCGAACAAATTCATGTCTACAACAATTAATAGATAATCTAAGACAATAAATCACATAAGAATTTGGGTTCACCAAAAATGCCTTATTTATTAAGAGATTTGGAATTCAATACAATCTATCCTCTGCGCACATAGCAACAGAGTCCACACACATCTCAAGAATTAGGTCTCCGCACACACAGTCAGCAAGAGCATTTCTACCCATACAAAAACCCAGACTAACAAAGATACACAAAACTAATCAATATTTCATTCATTCATGTTCATGTCTCTCCTCACTGGACTCTTACATATTTATATTATCAAAACACGCACATACCATGGTCTCAACCATGGTTTGAGACTCATGGTTTTCCCTTTAACTCTTTACAATATTTAAGGGACTTTGACCCACCCCAAATCCCCTTTGACCATCTTCATGCAGTGCATACAACAAAAATTAGAAAAAATTATCCCAAAAAAGTACCCCAGGGGACCTTGCTCCAACAGGCCCCCAACATAATCTCGTGACTCGTCCGGAGTCACTGCGAGGCGGTCGCCTTCATTTTTTCCTTCAATGCGTCGATAGAGCTGTTGAATGACATGATGACTTCAATCCTCTGTGTAGCGACACTCTGTGCTTCATCTACCAACTTGGTTTTTGTTGGCCCCATAGCATCCAGGCTGATGCTATGATGAGTCTCTTGCAGGCTTTTGAGGGCGTTGTAGAGGTTATGTGATAGTTGCAGGGCTACCTCGACCTAAGGTTGAATTTGCATCTATAGTAGCTACTCACGACAATGCAAGTCCTTAATCTATTTATGAATGTCCTTGCCCTCATGAAGTCTGGAAAGCCTTTGTGCTGCCACCTAGGTTATCACCGCCATTCTAATATCTGTAAACCACTATTATTTAATTTTGAGTTCATTCCTTAACTACTAGACCACTGGGTCATTCTGAATAGAAGTTCAAACACCCATGGCCTCATCACAAAGTGTACCATATGCTGCCACTGCTGCTGGTACACTGTTAGTGGCTGCCTTGAATTCAGCTATGCATTGCGCTTGGACCTCTGGTGGTGTCTTCGGTTGGAGCTTCAATTGTAGCTCGGCTATCTGTTGTTAAAATTTAACGCGGGCAGTCTGGATCTCTATGCGTGATGCATTGAGCATGGAAATTATGCTTTCTAGCTTTGTTGTGGGCACAGGTGAGGAATTGAAAATGACCTCTGGTAGTTCACCACACAACTAATCAATCATGGCTTCTAATTTGGTGCGTTGATCCTCAACTTCTCTGCGCGCCTCCTCTGCATTATGTTTCTCCTTCTACAACCTTGTTACTTGTTTCTAAACCTCGGTGGTAGCTTGGAAGGCATGAGCCTCCTGTTACTACAACTCATCCATGATCATGGTGTGGATAGCGTGGAGTTTTCCTCCATGTAGCATCGTCAGGTCAATGCTAACCTCTACATAGGCTTGCACATGAAAACACAAGGCAGGCAGCTCAACTATAATGGCAGGTCTCGAAACCTGAATCATTCGCCTATCCAAGGGGGATGGCAGCACCATGGTAATGGGTTTCACACTCATTTTTCTGATGCTAGAGGTTGGTACGCTCACTTGCTGTAGTCTCGCTTGCTTCATGCTCTCTTGAATCACGCTCGCTTGCATTTTTAACTCCTGAAGGCCCGATTCTACACCCTCGAGCACTTATTTGTATTGCACTTCCATATCATTCCAGATGTCCTTAGTGGTAGACTTGACCATGTTCTCACTGTCATTGAAGTCATCTTCTATGAGGGTGAGGTCCTCTGTTCCTTCTAGCTTGGAACCATTCATCTTTTTTCGCGGGCCCACAAAGGCCTGAGAACCTCTCTTGGTTCCTTTGGATGTCTGCGTTGTTGGTGCCTCAGTTCCTTCACCATATTTCTCTTATGCTTCCTTCTCCGGATATATATTTTCTCCCATCGTGGTAGGCTTGGGCTTTGTATCTATGTCCTTGTATTTCTGTTGAGTTTCCTTGGATGTGCACCGCTTGGTCGGAGTCTTCCGCCCAGATGAAGAGGCACCCCCAGTGGTGTGAAACTCTAACCAAGTAGGCAAACATTCTGCTGTTATGCACACTAGGTTGTCCTCTGTGACTAGGTATGGCAGGTCATACCATATTCCTTCCACAACGCCCTTCGTGCGGATATGCATGTTATGGAACATGGATTTAAAATATGCAATCTTATTGTATTCTTCATAGAGGGTCAGCAACAACTGCGAATTTGGCTGAATTTTCTGGAATAAGGTAGATTCAAACAACACCCAAAAGATTTTGTTCTCCATGATTCTGGAGGGGATCTTAGAGTTCCATAAGGTGGCATAGCACGCGGATTCGCACAGGTCTAGCTCAATGTCATGGAACTGGGTATATTGCGACATCTTCCACTTGATTAGTGCAATGAGGATAAACAACTAGCCATAATATAAATGCTTGACTTCTTCCTGGACTTCACACACATTGGCCAAAGATTTGGCGTAGAGGTATTGGGATTAGTTAAATTGCATACGCTTCTCACATTTCCCTACTAGTGCAATGACATGGTCGGAACTTCCTTTGGCCGGCACTTCCGCATCACCTTGCATGCGAGGATCAGCGTGCCAATTTGGATTGCAGGATCATTAATTTCCTAAACTACGAAACCTTAGGCATTGCGTGAACCTTGTAATTTTACTTGACATCCTCGAGCACTTTTCCCTCTTGGATTTTTCCTCCAAAATACGTCGTAGGGTCCTCCCCTTGGTCGGGCAAGTTGGTGATATGATGTATCAGTGCAACATCAATGGTAATCGACCCTCCTAGCCACAAGTATTCATCATGTACGAGAGAAATTAGCTGGTGCACACATATGTCGTTGATTGGGCTGCACCCGAAGTGAGGAATGTGCAGGAGATTTAGCAACCTTGATTTCTGCAATCCTAGCACCTAGGACTTCAGTTCAACTCTTACCACCCCACCATCATATGGGATCTTGTCCAGGTACATGGTGGGCACAAACTCATGGAATTTCTCATGGTCTGCCAGGTCCCAGTCTTCTATCTTCAATAGTGGGATCTTTGCGAACATGTCTCCTTCGACGGGCACATTTTCCAGGATCAGCGACATGTTGATGTATGACCGCACCTTGTCTAAATCCTTTGGGACATTTACCAAGGATTTGCGTAGTGCTACATCCGCATGCAACTGCAATATGGTATCGAATACCTCCACAACATCCTCCTCTATGATGGTTTTGGCTAATTCAGCCATAGGTTTCTTTTGGAAATCTGCAGTTGTTGATCGAGGCTTCAGGGTCTTCTGTCGTGGAGACGTTCGTGACCCCGATGACTTACCCTTATTATATTATACCAACACAGGGGTCTTAGTGGCCTGTGCAGGGGTCCCACCAGTTGATGTCGCAAACATTGTGGGCTTAGTGGTAGTCATACTTGGCAGAATAAGATGACCCAAACTTCAGTGGTGCAGCTCCTCCTCAAATATTGGATCAAGGTAGACATAAGCTTCAAAAAATACACAGAGATTAGACATCAAAAATTGCATAGAAAACATAGAAATAAAAGGGAACTAATGCGACCCCTCCGACAATATTTATAGCATAGGCACATATTAAACGATATTCTACTCATTAATGTAGTCCCATAAATGTTAAAATGACTCCAAATATGGAAGAATCACCTCATTAAATGTAGTTTAGTCACTCCTACAAACAATAAGAATGATTTCTTGTCCTAATTTATTGTTCCAACGACTATGTTTTAGCACCTCTCCAACCGAGTCAACCTGCTAGCACAACTATTGCACGATCATTGTACCTTTCTGTGCATTCGCCTTCCTTGTTGCACAGACCCATACTTTCGGCCATATATTCATTTGGTGTGTGCAGGGAGAGGGTCATCCCTATATGGTTTCGATCGACTTCCATTGATATACTCAGGAAATTCTTCTCCGCTTAATGTGGCCAAGCGTACGACACCTCCCTCTTTGATTTCCTTGACAATATACAATCTGATCCAATGCATTTTGAACTTCCCTGGGTGGTGCGCAAAATTTTAGGTCCCTATATTGCTAGTATAGTCCCTTATTATTGTTAGTGTAACCCCCTTATTGTTATTGTTGAAACCCTGTAACTCCAATATTGTTATTATTGCGCCCTTACATTATTATTGTTAGGTCGGCTAGGATCATATTGTGACCCCATGGAATCCTATATATAGAAGGAGGTTTTTTCAATTTTATCATCCAAGAATTGTTCATTTATGTAATGTATTGGAGGCTTCCCCCTTGAAGTGGCTGATTTCTAAGGTGTTGATCTCTCTTTTCTTCTATTTTTGGAGCTGCTTTCATAACATTTGGTATTAGAGCTTTGGATTCTAGGGTTTCTCTGCTCCAAACATGTCATCGTGGAATTTTCATTATAATTTTTTTTTTTCTACGAAGGTTTAGAAGCTGAAATTTTTACAGAGCAAAGCCAAAATCTGGAGGAACGACGTGGAAAAATTTCAGATCTTGGTTCGCAATATTTTCGGAGATATGATCTGTGGAAGTTAGGATGTTTTTAGGCTCCCAAATTTCACATAAAACAGGTCATCATGAAATTTGCGCTATAATGTTTATAGGAAAGTTCAGAAGCTGAAATTTTTATAGAGCGAAGCTGAATTCTTGAGGAACTTCCCGTAAAAATTTCAGATCTTGGGTCGCAATATTTTCAGAGATATGATCTGTGGAAGTTAGGGTTTGTTCAGGCTCTCGAATTTCATCTCAAAGATGTGACCATGGTAAGACCATCATAACTCTCTCTCTAAGCATCACATTGGAATTCTATAAAAAGTTTCCACAAGTACACGAACTGTAGTTTTCCGTGTATCGATTTGAGAGTTAAAGGAGGAAATAGTGAGACGTGGCACACCGTACAAGTTTTCTCTACTGAACCGGTCCATAATTAGGTCATTGTGGGAGATTGGGCATAACTTTGTCTTGAAGAATCCAAATCAGGTCAGACCTATGGCATTCGAAACAAGATTCAGAGGGCTACTACAAGGCCTAATTTAAAATATTGAATATCTTAAATCACTGATATAATTCAGTTTCATTATCGAGCCCCTCAAAATCAAGAAAAAGGTGAGTATATTTTTTTTTCGAATTGCATAAGTCTCGTTTGAAGAATCAATTTGAATTGATTCAAAGGGAATATTATATTAGGTTATAAAATTTCCCCCTAAAAAGAATTCAACACCCATCAAGCCTTCATAAGTCTCTACTATGACTCTTGAAGATGAAGAAATGCAACATGACATATCAAAATTATAAGAGTAAGTGCACCAAATTTCACTCTCGCAAAGAGAAACAAAAAATGAAATGGAATTTTTGAAGAAAGGCATGGAAGCTAAGATGGATGGTTTGAAGAAAGGAATGGAGGGTTTTAAGAATGGCATGGATGGCATGGAAGCCGGCGTGGAAGCTAAGATGGATGACATGGAAGCTAATATCGATGAAAAATGGAAAACATGAAGAATGATCTAAAAGCAGACATGGAAGGTTTGACAAAGTTGATACAAGAAATGTTTCCTAATGGCAGAATGATAGTAGAGGAAACTTATGATGAGAAAAAAATAAATGTTAATCGTGATTTCATAAACTCTAATGTTGGATTGAAGAACCACCATATTCCAAATATGGATATGAGGAAGTTTGATGGCAAGGATCCCGTAACATGGATACTACGGATGGAGCAATATTTTGATCTCAATAATGTGCAAAAAACACAAAAGGTACACATTGCAACTTTACATTTAGACCAAAATAAATTTGTATGGTATCTATGGCTTTGCTCTCATAAAAAAAAAAAATTCTCTTGGTCAATTTTTATGGAGGAAATGATAGCACATTATGATGATACAAAGAGCAACACCTTCTTTAGCCAATTGATAAATCTCAAACAAAAGGGGTCAGTGGTGGAGCGCATTGAGGACTTCCAAAAATTGAATATAAGGGTAATTGATATTCTAGAGGAACACAAGATTGATGTCTTCATAGGGAATTTAGAGAATAACATACAACATGAAGTTCATGTTTGGGAACCTGATTCATTGGAGAAGGCATTTAGGTTGGCAAGAAAAATTGAATTTAAAATTATGGGGACAAGGAAGCCTACCACTCACATATATAAATATGGAAGTGCTGCTACTCTTATACTTCCACAACCTACAAGGTTGAGAGCAAAAAAAGTAGAGAAAAAATAGAAAAAGGGATTTGCTACAATTGTGATAGAAAATACACTAAATGTCATAAGTGTGCTGAGAATTATTTTACAGAGATTGTGAAGAGGAGGAAGAAAATGAACAAGAAACTTCAAAAGAAGAGGATATACACCAGGAACCAACCCTAGAGGAAGAAGAAATGAGTCTAACCATATCATGTAATGCATTGGCAGGAATTGCCACTCCTCAAACTCCCAAGATAGAAGGACATATCAAGAAGAAAAAGGTAATAGTGTTGATTGATTCGGATAGTACCCATAATTTTATTCATTGTAAGGTAGCCAAGGAGTTGAATTGTTTCCTATACCCAACACCATAATGTCAAGTGATGGTTGCAAATGGAGGAACTATAATTTTATCTGGAAAATGCCATAATATCAAGTTAACCATGGGGGAATATGTATTGAATAGTCTAATTGTTTCCATTCCAATGGGAGGTGTTGATGTTGTACTAGGAGTACAATGGTTACAATCTTTGGGGACCGTAGCTTTTAATTTTCATGAAATTTTCTTGAATTTTTTTTTTGAAGGAAATGAAATCGAATTACAGGGTATCACAGGGAAGCCAGGAAAGATAATAAGCTATAATTTTATGACAAACCTTCTGAAGAAAGAACAACAAGGTGTAATTGCACATATGCTCACTAGAAGTTCCAACATCAAAATCATCATATATTTCTCCAGATCTCCAAAAATCCTTGGACAGTCATTCCAAGGTGTCTAAAACTCCCAAAGGACTCCCACCTATTCGTGATCATGATCATGCTATTCATTTGATTCTAGGAAGTGTTCCTCAAAAAATCAGGCCTTACAGATATCCTTATGTCCAAAAGAGTGAAATTGAGCATATGATTGCAGAAATGTTAGAGGCTAGTATAATTCAACCTAGTCAAAGTTCTTTCTCTGCTCCAGTAGTATTGGTGCACAAGAAGGATGGATCATGGTGCATGTGTCCAGATTATAGGGAGCTCAATAAGATCACTATTAAAGATAAATTTCCCATTCATGTGATTGATGAATTATTAGATGAATTACATGGAGCAATTTATTTTACCAAGTTGGATCTTTGATATCATCAAATTAGAATGAAGACTGAAGATATTTTGAAAACAACATTTCAAACTCATGAGGGTCATTATGAATTTTTGGTCATGCGTTTTGGCCTTAATAATGCACCTTCTACATTTGAAGGGTTGATTAATTCCATTTTCAAACCCTTCCTTAGAAAATTTGTGCTAGTATTTTTTGATGACATATTAATATACAACAGGTCTTGGAAGGATCATGTTCAACATGTTGACAGGTTTCTCAAACCATTGGAGGAGAAATAATTATATGCAAAAGCATCCAAATATTTCTTTGGAGTACAAGAGGTAGAATATCTGGGTCATATTGTATCTCACGAGGGTGTTAAGGTATATCCTAACAAAATTAACTCCGTTAAGGAATGGAAAGACCCCACAACCATAAAGTAGTTGCGAGGATTTCTTGGGCTAACATGTTATTATCACAAGTTTGTTAAGAATTATGGGAGAATAGTATCACCTCTAACAATATTATTGAAGAAAGATGCATTTTCATGGACTCCTCAAGAAACTAAGGCCTTTGAACATCTTGAAGAGGGAATGTGCCTAACACTAGTCTTAGCTACGTTGGACTTCACAAAAAAATTTATTGTGTAATGTGATGCCTCAGGAAATGGAATTGGTGTTGTTTTAATGCAAGAAGGAAGACCCATTGCTTTTGAAAGTCGTCCAATAAAAGGAAAATATTTACAGAAAGCTATTTATGAGAAGGAAATGTTGGAAATACTACATGCACTAAAGAAATGGCGACCTTACCTAATGATAAGACACTTCAAGGTAAAAACTAATCATTATAGTCTTAAACACTTTTTGGAACAAAGACTATCTTGAAAAGAGCAACAAAAATGGGTCACAAAGATGTTGGGTTATGACTTTGAAATCATCTACTAAAAAAGGAAGCTAAATGTTTTTGCAGATGCACTCTCAATAAATGATGAAGAGGTGGAAGCATTGCTTTGTGCCATTTCTATTATCCAACCAGATTGGATAACTGAAGCAAGGGATGAATGAAAGAAGGAAGAATAAGTGTGGACACTCATTCAAAAGTTTCAGCAAGATCCTAATACATCTGATACATTTAGTTGGAAAAATTATTCCTTATGGTACAAAGATCGCTTATATATTTGCAAGAATTCCCAACTAAAATAAAATATTCTTTTGGAATTTCACACTTCTCCTTTAGGAGGAAACTCAGGATTTTTAAAAAATTACCACAGGGTGAAGAAATAATTTTTTTGGGATGGCCTTAAATCTGATATTCAAAAGTTTGTGGCAGAATGTTTGGTTTTCTAGCAAAATAAAGTTGAGAAAATTAAGACCCCGGGTCTTCTACAACCTTTATCCTTTCCAAGTCAACGTTGGGAGGATTTCAATGGATTTTATCATAGGTTTACCTAAGTCTAAAGGAAAAAGTGTCATCATGGTGGTAGTTGATAGAATTACCAAGTATGAGGAATTTTTTGCATTATCTCATCCATTTAAAGCAAGTATCGTTGCTACTGCATTTATGTAAACAATTCAAAATCTACATGGAAACCTAAAGATTGTTGAAAGTGACATAGATCCCATTTTTATTAGAAACTTTTGGATGGAATTATTTTCTTTTTTGGGTACTCAAGTAGCTCATAGCTCAACTTATCATCCTCAATCTGATGTTGAAATGGAGATAGTGAATAAATTTTTGGAAGGATATCTTCGTTGTTTTGTATCTAATAAGAAAACAAAATGGGTCAAGTGGTTACCTCTCGCTGAAAGGTGGTATAACACTTCCTTCCATACTGCACAAAAATGACCCCATTTATGGCACTTTATGGATATCATCCATCGTCCATCACATCTTCTTTAAGAGAAAATTCTAAGGTTCAAGCAGTGGAATATCACATTGAGCATCAACAAGAATTTCTCCAACTCTTAAAGGATAACATAAATTTGGCACAAAATCGAATGAAACAACATGCATATCAACATCGCAGCGAGAGGTTTTTTGATGTAGGAGACTGGGTATTTTTACGGCTACAACCATACAAACAAATGTCCCTCAAGCAAGCTAAGAAGGATAATAAAGTATCGCCAAAGTACTATGGTCCTTACAAGGTGTTGCAAAATATTGGTACTATGCCATACAAATTAGAGCTTCCTATTTCTTTGCGAGTGCATCCAGTTTTCCATGTTTCATGCTTAAAGAAGGTTATAGGGGAAAAAATTCCAGTTCAAACAATATTTAAAGAACTTGATGAGGAAAGGAAAAATCATAATGGAACCCGAAGCAGTCACGGAAACAAGAACTCAACAACTACGAAATCGATCAATTTCAGAGTATCTCATCAAATGGAAGGACTTACCCACTAAATATTCTATATGGGAGGATGATAATTTTATACAGAAGCACTCAGAGCTACTCAAGCATTGAGTACAACACTTTTTTGGAAGGAGAGGGGCATGTTAGGTCCCTATATTACTAGTATAGTCCCTTATTGTTGTTAGTGTTACCCCCTTATTATTATTTTTGTACCCCTGTAACCCCAATATTGTTATTATTGTGCCCTTACATTATTATTGTTAGGGTAGCTAAGATTATATTGTGACCCCATGGACTCCTATATATAGAAGGAGGTTTTTTCATTTGTATCATCCAAGAATTGTTCATTTATGTAATGCATTAGAGGTTGCCCCCTCGAAGTGGTTGATTTCTAAGGTGTTGATCTCTCTTTTCTTATATTTTTGGAGTTGGTTTAATAACACAAAATTGTTGTCAAACAACAAAACCAGATCCTCTTCTTTACATACCTTTCGTCTAATGTGCATGTCATTCCAAGCCTTTTCGCACGCCTTTTTCACCTACTGATGGAAACCTGCAGTGAACCAGTCTTCTTCCAGCACGACCAATTATGACAATCGTTGTTCCATAATATCCTTCTCTACCATATTAGTGAACGCTACAATGCACAAACTTCGAACAATATAATTCATCAGCGTAATAGCCTCCTACCCATACACCATTCTGAACAATATCTTTCATGTCAACTTCTTGCATGTGGTTCTGTATGCCCAAAGAACCGCAGGTATGCACACATCCCAATCATTTCAATTAGCATTGAAAATCTTAGTGAGCGCAGTCTCCAATATATTATTAAAAGCTTCCACCACACCATTTGCCTGTGGGTGATACGGAGTACTCTTCTGGTGATGAATCTAAAATTCTTCAGTCAGAGCTTGAATAGTTTCATTCATAAAGTGTGTACTCCGATTACTCCTCAAAACCTTAGGGCATCCAAATTGAGTCAATATGTTCTAAAAAATGAAGTGCACAGTTGTCTCTGCACTACAATCCTTCACATGTTTAGCCTCATCCCATCTGATCACATAGTATGTCACAGTGCTTATGTATCAAAAACGCGTCTTCTTTCCTGGAGGGTCGATAGGTCCAAAAAAATCAATGTACCATTTTTCAAAAACTTGCAAATTCATTTTTTGGTGCAAGGGAATCTCATCTCTGCGTGACGGTCTCCCCATCCTTTGACATACATCACAAGCACAAAAATACTCATGTGTGTCACTATTCACTGTGGGCCACCATAATCTAGCTTGTAAAATCTTTTGCATAGTTTATTTCCCTCCATAGCGACCCCCTACAACCCCTCCATGAGCCTAAGCTAATATATCTCATCACTCAAATTCCAACACATACCTTCTTACGTCTTCATTTGCGCCCATTTTGTACAGTTGACCAGCAATCAAAGAAAAATATGATGTGCATGTGACCAAATCTTTCTTCTATTTCAGCGTATACTTCACGGTTGCACTTTCAGTGGTCAAAAGATGAATAATAGCTACAAAGTGATCATCGACTACCTTGATGGAAAATAGTTGCACGTCTGGTAATCCGTCTTCTAGGTTGGTTGGCTCTTCTCGAATTTCGATGTGTGATAGATGGTATGGCCTAGCATTTAGTCTCCCATATTTCACAATTACTTCAAAGTCATATTCCTAAAATAACAACAACCATCTGTATATCCCCCCCCCCCCCCACCCCAACATAGGCTTGTTGATAAAGTACTTCAGAGCGGAATGGTCTGTAAACATCTTAAAATGGCCTCCCAACATATAGTGGCGGAACTTATGTATCCAATCCTTCCCTCTCCATGGTCTAGTAATTACACTCCGCACTTGAAAATTTTGTACTTGAAAATGAAATAGGGTGGTCAATCTCCTAGGCTCCTGGCTGCACTAAGACAACTCCCGAAGAGATGCAGGAGGCATAAAAATGTACATGTAATTCCTTTGTCCAGTTAGGAAAGACCAATATGGGCATAGTGACCATCTTCTCCTTAATAAATTCAAATCTCTTATGGCAGTCTGCAACCCAGAAAAATGAGGCATCCTTCTTCAATAACTTCTCCATGGGCGCAGTGATCAGTGCGTAGCCTTGGAAGAACTTCTCGTATTACCCTGTATGCCCCAAAATTGAGCATAGTTGTTTCAAATTTGCGGGAAATTCTAGGTTAACAATAACATAAATTTTTGTTGGATCCACCATCAATCCCTGCTGAAAAATAATATGATCTAGCAAGATCCTGAATGGGATGTAGAATATACACTTTTTCAGATTAGCGAGATCTAATACTTCCAGCAAGTATCCAGCATTAGGCGTAGAATCAACACATGTTTCTTCAATAACCCAAATATAGTCCAGTCATCAAAGTATACTTCTAAGAATTTATGGATGTATTCCTTGAACGTAGCTACCACCACACGCGAGAAGATAAATGGCACATTCTTCAGACTGAATGACATGACTGTGTACTGAAAGGATCCCCATTCTGTCACAAAGGTCATCTTGCTTCTATATTCTAGCATGATTCTTATCTGGTGGTATCCTAAGAAACCATACGTGAATGAGTAGGCCTCCTGCCCTCCCACATTTTCTAGGATCTCATCAAAAAGTGGAGTTGGGAATGGTTCATGTAAGAAAGCATCATTCAATTTGCATTGATCCACAAAAATCCTTATTTCTCCCTTGGTTTTCTTGTCCTGCACCACCATAGGGTTCACCCAATCCAACTCTTCCATTGGTTATATGATCCCTGCAACAACCATTTTCTTCAATTTCTCTTTGAACTTTTTCTTGCATTTGGGATTAAGCCTATACGGGTGCTGCTTCACAGGTCGTGCATCTGGTTTTAAGGAGATCTTCACTACCCCAAGATCTCCAACTATCCTTCTTAGCTCAAAAATTTCATAGGGAACAACTCTTTATATGCAATCAGTAACTCGGTGACCTTACCCACCATATCATCATCGCAGTAATCCCATATCTTTTATAGTTTATGTTGTTCCTCTGAGCCAATATTTACTTGTCGAATATTCAGAGGCTTAGTTACATATAGTGACTCGATCATAGGCCCATTAACTATGTGTTACTCTTTAGATTCAGGGATCATATTCTTCATATTTATGGATAATAATGTTCCTTGGGTCTTCCTCATTATCTTCAACTGAAAAATTTGGACAATTAATGATGTCCTTCAGTTGCGCATCCCATGCTGGCAAGGTGCGCTCCACCATCATTTTTTTGGTGTCAAAGATGACTCCCTGAACATCCTTCAATGCCTCATCTAGGAATTCAAACCCATTTTCAAAACTAAATGTTAGGATAAAACTTTCTATCAGTGCAGTCCATTCGATGGTTCCTCATTGTAGCTCAGTTTCGAGGTACCAATCCATAGGCACCTTCCATAAAATGTGGAAGAATATATGCACCCATTCTTCCCTCGACTCAGCACCCCAAGCTTCAGTACATCGAGCCAAGTGTTTGTGTGGATCAACTTCTCCTGAGTAGGTCTCTCCAATCTTGGTATTTGGATGCTCAAATTGTAGACGCATCATGCAGGTGCATTCTCCCCAGATAGCCAAGTTTCCCTTGTGTGTCTCCCACCAATGTACTAGGGTTGAGCGCAATACTATATCAAGTGCATGGAATCTTTCTGATTCTAGAAAAACTTTTCAAGTTCTTCTAAAAATAGATTAACATTAGTCAGACCATCATAATAAGGAAAATATCATACTAGAGGATATGCACCGAAGAGCTTTTGTCACCCGTTTTTAGTGTAGCATAGAGACTTCATGCAGCCGGTTCTACTAGTTCTCTAGTTCCTCACTTGAATCTGAGAATCAGGAGCTATCCTTCTCCCTATTGAGTCTTCCATTGGCTGTAGGGTTGATCTAGTCTTCATCTCATGCAGTCAACTTATATATATGATCGACATCATCATCTGACACACTAGCTTTGTATATCATTCTCCTTCTGCAGGATCTAGTGGGACCACAACCCTGGTTCCATAATTTTCAAATACCATACTTCTGCGATTAAGATTGATGATACCACCCATATCGATAGCCCATTCTAAACTAAAAAACACATGATAGGGGTTGGTATCATCAACAATATGTATAAATTCAAAGTCTGTGAGTAACCTTACTCCTTTAATATCTACGATTACTTGCGAGAGCCTTCCTAATGGGATAATTTTTTGTCGATTTTCCATGCGCAGCTGGATAGTGGACCATTACAAATTAGGTTCTCCCATTTGTTTCCAAGTTTTCTTTAGTAAAACATTCACATCAGATCCTATATCTAGAATGACTTGATCCATCTCATATGTACCAATCTGAGCAGTCAAGTGCATTTCTCGTCCAGTTATTCTTTTATTATTATATATATTATTAACAACCTTTTGCTCCATCCGGGGTTATTATTTCTCTGCGTAGTTGTATATAAACGCTTGGAGGTTATTGACTACCTTCTTATTGCACAACAATTTAATACAAGCCTATAGGAAGGGCTTCATTTCTTCATCTCCTTCCACTACATCCATAGGCTTGATCAATGCTTTAGATGTTAAGGCGCCTACCTCTGTGAAATCATTCTTCGCTTCTACAAATGTTTCTTTTTCTCTCTTTAATTTGAATCCTTCCTTTTTCTAAGGTGCTTTTTGGATCTAGATATCAGTCTCAGGCTTTGCCCATTTTTATTCACCAGTGGTTGCACCATTCCTAGTGACGATATTCACACTTGGTTTTTCTTCATACGACTCATCTCTTACCATCTGAATATTTTGAGTGGGAGTATGTTGTTTCTTTTCCTGCATTTTTGCAATCAAAACAGGGCAATCTTCAATAACATGATCAAATTTTCTATAGCACCTGCAAGAATTTTGTGTTGGATTTGGACATTTGTGTGCATAATGACCCATGTTTCCACAATTATAACAGATGAGCTACCCCTTTCCTTGACCAACTCCTCCTCCTCTTCCTCGTCCTCTACTTTGGAAACCACCATGCCCAGATGAGTATGTTGGTGAGGTTGGTTCAGTTTGCATCCTATATAGGCCAACTCGGTCAATCATCAAATCGAAGCTACGATAGTGCTGCTCGTCATGTCCCACCGATGAGAAAAATTAGCAAAAAGGTTGCTTAAGCTCAAAGATATATTTACCAACCCTCAGGAAAAATCCTATCATATGCATACTCATTTCTTGAAAAATCGTGCACCATAACGTAGGAGTTCCACTTGGTCTTGCCGCGCTCTTCAACGGGTTTGGTCCTCCGGCTGATTGATAGTCATTGAATATAGGGCACTGATATTTGTGTTACCCATAAAATTTACAGCATATACACCATAAATCTGTGCATGCATCCTTTACCTTATCCTCGCACAGAATCTGTATTTATAAGTGAAATTCCTCCAACTGGCTTTGGATCTGTTGAGCCCTAATCTACGCAGTTAGTACCAACAAAAATTCTAGCTTCATTATAATATCTACGGCTTCGGCCTACATTGCAATCTTCTACTGAATTAAGGGTTGGCGTAGATGTGGTAGAAACATAGAAATGAGCCATTCTTTGTGTTGGGTGTCATCAATAATAAATCCTCCATCTCTGATTATGCGCTTCAGCCGTTGATCCATGCTCCATACAGATCCATTCAATTCATAGTGAATCTCCTTCAAGTCAGTTACACATTAAGAAAATCATTTCAGCTTCTTGAATTGTTCCTTTAATGCAGCCTTTAGATTATCAATAGTTGCATTAGGTTTTGTCTCCACATACCTTATGTACCATTCTAGTGCGTTTTCTTGAAAAGAAGTGGCCAAATGTGCTTTCTTAACATCCTCATTATTAACATGTTACGTTTTCCATGCAACGTCAATAACAAACCATTGGTCTGTGTCTTCATTCCCGATACCACAAAAATTGGGTAACTTCATCGAGGTGGCCATATTAGCGTCTAGTGGTGGAGGTGGAGGTGGATTGGATGGCTTGTTAGAGTGAGATGAGTTTGGGATTGGAGTTGATTGGATCTGAACTATGGCCAATGACCCAAGACTATCCTGATCTTGAAATTCCTCTTCTTCAGAGTGCGCAGATTCACTAGAGCTATTGATTTCATACTCTTCACCACTATCAGATTTACCTTTGAGAGAGATATAAAAAAAAACTTCTTCTAGATATACGCTTTAAGTTCTTCCACTACGCGTAGTTGGGCCTCTATGGGACATTCACTTAATATGACTGCACAGAGTACCCTATTCACACAATAGAATTTTAATCCACAGCTTCAAATAGCATAGGAACTTACTTCTAAGGCCTTTGAAAAAGCTTCGTTTAGCTTTAGAATACGTTACAAATTTATCAATAGAAATCACAAATTCTCCCTGAACACTATCGATACAATGATCTACCACATGGGTGATCTTGTTGCTAGTTTTTTGTCATTGTTGTACCAACTCTGGGGTCCACTAAGTGATCGTGTCCTCCTTTCCGCAGGTCTAGAATTCAATAAGCCGAGACAACCACTCATGCAACTCATTTAAAAAGGATGCAAAGTAAATTATCTGGACCTCTGTGTAGATATACTTCTATGCCCAATATTCGGTAGACAATTTAGAGCTTCTATTTTCTTGGATCGCAAATTCACATATCTTCTTATCAAGCCACTATTGCAATTCATTTTTTTTGGGGTGCCACATCAAATATCCCTCAAAATTATCTAGATACTAGCAATGAAACCATTTGTTGGCTTGATGGGTCCTGACCCAGGTTTGGAGTTATCGCGCAACCAACAAAACCCTCCAAATACTAGCCCTTTCTGTATTGATCTGCTTGCGCAGACCAAAGTCTCACCTGCAGCAGTATGGGAGGGTGATGCAACCATGTTTCTACACCCTGAGGGAGATTTTGATGTGGTATATATAATCATACTTACTACAGATTATAACATATTTGCACAGACATAGTTAATGGTAATAGATCTAACCCTTTCGCAGATTGTCACATAATATTTCAATATATTTTGCACACAGTATAATTCATTCATATCTAACATTAATTAATTCTCACACATAGATGCAAGTAACCAATTACAGAAGTAAATACGCAACAACATAATAGATTCATATCTATAGAAATTAACAAATAATCTAAGACAATAAATCACATAAGAATCTAGCTTGGCAAAAAATGCCTTCTTTATTAAGAGATTTGCATTTCAGTACAATCTATCTTCTATGCACACAACAATAGAGTCTACACACAGCTTAGGACTTAGGTCTCTGTACACACAGCTAGTAGGAGCCTTTCTACCGAGACTAACAAAGATACACAAAAATAATTAAGAGTTCATTCACTCATGTCTTCATGTCTCTCCTCACTCGACTCTTACATATTTATATTATCAAAATGCACACATACCATGGTCTCAAACCATGGTTTGAGACTCATGGTTTTTCCCTTTAACCATTTAGAATAATTAGTGGATTTTGACTTGCCCCAAATCCCCTTTGACCATCTGTGCGTAGTGAAAACAAAAAAAAATTAGACAAAATTTTCCCAAAAAAGTACCCGAGGGGGCCTCACTCCAACAACAATATAACTTAAATGCATAAAAAAGTGTGTAAAGGCTTTTGAAAATAATAAAGGATGATAGAAAAGGAAAAAGCTCCCCGTTAGAAATTATTTTAAAGACCATTGGTAGGACCCACCTTACCACCATGTCACCTTTCTCTATAGTGCAATCGCAAATTTTTGTTACCATCTATGATGCACGCTCTTAAACCCCCGATGTGATATATAACATTGCAGTTCCACCACACTATATTTTCCAAGACTCACTCCCACTCTTGCAATTGTGATATTGTTATTGCATCGCAAATCTCATAGTGCACTTTCCCCTCCAATGCTCTGACATATTGAGACCACTGATAAAGAGCTTATAATCAATTGACATAGGGTCTTGATCGTAGATCGGTAGATTAACATATCAAGTGTTTTAAAGTCGTTCTCTGAGAGAATTTTGTGATGTGAGATCTAAATTAAATTCTGAGTTGTCCAAGTCAATCATGTGAACTCACATTTCTAATTATTACTCAGGCATAACAATATTGATGGTATTGAGTCCCTAAATGATTTGACAGCTTGTTACTTAATGTTTCATATTTTTCGCATTTAAACCATATTTTACATCACTTCAAATTTTCGTGTCAATCACTCCCACATTGCAAGTATTGTTCTTCATTCCATTTTTATCCTACTGCAGGCTAGTCCAAAGAAGCAAAGCTCTTGCAAAATTTCAATGGTTGCGAAGAAGAGTAAGAAACCCATGGCTACTCCACACCTAGCACCTCCTGCTTTAGAAGTAATAGAGATGCCTCCACTATTATCTTATATAGCATGCACTCCAGACAGTGGGTCTTCCTCATGGGAATACATGTATAGATTATTTGAGGACAAAAGGCCCAGAATTATTGTAAGGATGGCCACATCTAATGCTTCAATATCTTCTGAAAACTCATGCAGTGAAGTCACCAATACCTTTCTCCACGTAGTTGTTGCTCTCCCTACGATTCTCCCCTATACTAACATGGTGAAATGGATAATCGACAATTTGAATATCAGAGACAAGACATTCCTGACTTCAAGGGAGATAGTAATTGGGTCTTTCAAGGTGGAATATTTAAAGAAAATGTATCATATACCCAACCCATAAAAGGTATATGACAAGAAATCCCTTGAAATGTTTGCAAAGGAGAATAACCTATATCCAGACTCGATAAGACAATGGAGGCACAATCCCAACAAGCACAAACATGACGATAAGGGTATGTACTCTATATCCTCTCTTGATGGTCTATATTTCTATATTTACGTTATGATGTGTAGACTGTTTGGGTACCCCAATACAAGTAATTTTTTGGTTGAATGGGTTCTTCTTATTGAGGCTGCATCTGATTCATACATTATGGATTGGGGTATTATTCTTTCCAATAATATTTTCTCCCAAATCCTAGAGTATAGAAAGAACTAGAATTCACTTCCAAGATAGTTCCCCCCTTTTTCATGAGTGATTATATCATAGATGCAGTATTTTTTACTTCTAATTTCTCAACCATGGTGTTGGAATAAGGTCTCCTACAAGCTGTAAAACTAGTTTGATTTTTTATAATTTTGATTATATTTAGTATAGCACAGGGATTTGGGGTGGAAAAAAGCCTCGAAAAGCATTGTAATGGGGTAAAGGGTAGATCTGGAATCCGCAAACCATGGTTTGCAGACCATAGGAAAGATTAGGCTAGATTGTTATAAATAGAGGAACATTTTGATTTGTAAGGTGGGAAGATAAGGAGCTCTTGATGCGAATTGTGGCTTAGTAGATCTGTTTGGGTTTTAGGGAAAGGACTCCTGCTGGCTATGTGCGCGAAGATCCAGAGTCCTGCTGTGTGCGCAGGTTGGGTTGGGTATTGTAAGATGGAATTGACAGATTCATGAATAAGAAAGGCTATTGAGTAACTGATCTATGTGTACTGTTTATGAAAATCTGTGGTAATTGTTGTATTATGCGTATTCTATGTTAAGCTACGAAAATAATGTGTAAGTGCGGTTACTGCATCTGGATCTGTTCTGTTATGTTTTATGCAATAATGCGTTATTATTTTAGAAGCATATAATTTATTGAGCACCATAGTATAGTTGACCTTGCGCATGTGGATGCGAAGGAGAACTATAGATCTAGCTCTGTAATAGGCGATCTGGTCATCATAAAGCCAGATGCAACTCTATTTGCATTACCTATCCTTTCTCAAGGTGCAGAAACCTGGTTCTAGCACCCACCCATACTACTTCGGGTGAGACTTTGACCTGTGCAAGTAGGTCACTGCCGAAAGGGCCAGTAGTATAGGGGTTTTTTTGGCAAACCTTAACGTCTGAACCTGGGTCAAGACCCCTCAAGCCAAAAAATGGTTCTGTTGCCGGGACTGGGAGCATTTTGAGAGGGATCGGGTAATGACAAGAGAATACTAGAAGCCTGAAAGGAAGGAAATTGAAGAGTGGTTCAAAAAGCAGATTTATGAATTTGCGATAAAAGAGAATCACAGTAGGAGGTTAACGGTGGAAAAATGGAAAAATATGTACATTCTTACAGAAAGCTATGAAATTTTCTTTCTAACATTTGCAACCGAGCTTCAGGAGTGGCTGGCTAGGCTCGTAGAGTTCCATAAGTGTTGGAAGGATGAACGAATCACTTAATAGACTAGAGCTGATCTAGCAACTGGAAAGGACTGATAATACTATCACTCACACAGTGGATCATTGGGTGGACAGTGTGATAGGAGGATTTGTGACAGAATTTTCCATTGATCAGTTCATATCCTACTCTGAAGAATAATGGATATTCTTTAAAAGATTCCGAGGAAAGTTTCTGAAGACATTACCTTTGCTGATTAAGATAAAACTGTGTGAGAAGAGTATTCTATGCAGTCATACCGAGTGAATGACCTCGGATACGGATGAGAGCATGACACGCAGCGGTAAATACTATCAAATCAACCTTGCAAGGGGAAGATTTGTATATAACCCTTTGCGATAGACGGCTGTGCAAAGTCCCTTGGCTACACCACCCTCCAGTCCGCACAAAGGTAAGAGTTTGCCTATACCACCAGTTCCGTCGGACGGTGATATGGATGCGCACCTGAAACTACCTACCTTGAAGGGGGTAGGGGATGAGGATATGGAACGATTTTGGTTTGTTGCAGATTCCGTATGGACTGCGTAAAATGTGACAAATGATATGGTGAAGAGGGCACAGCTATCCCTGGCATTCGAAGAAAGAGCATTGGACTGGTATATGCGATACATATCTCAGAGTGGGAATGCATCTATTCAATATATTAACGACGCTCTGAAGAAAAAATTATAGAAGCCAAAATCTTACTCTCAGTTAGTAGCAGAAGTGAAGGACTTCAAGCAAGGAGAATCTGAATCTATATGGGAGGTTGATCAATGACTGAAGAAATCAATAAGGGAGGGAGGATTTGAATATGACAATAGAAAACATACGGAATGGTTCATAGCTATGTTGTTTCCCCACCTACGCACGCCAATGAGTCATCAAGCCTTCGAGTCACAGGAAAAAGCTGTGGAAGTCGCCATGAAACTAGAAGTTGTACCCAAAGAAGATACTTTGTTAGGAGTATAGAAAATTCAAGAGCAGCTCAGAGCTATGCACATGGAAATTCAGAACCTACGAAAGGAATGAGGAAAAGGCACCAGCGCAGACCTATCGTGATGATGTTGGGTGTCTGGCCATATGAAGGATCAGTGCCCTGTTTTGGCAGATTACATGCAGGTAGGAGGACCTAGTCCGGTCCGCCTAGGAGCAAATGGAGAACCCAACTTAGTGCGTCCAGGCTCAAGCGGGTCTGCGTTATGGTGTGATGACTGTTGTGTAGCAGGGCTTCACGATAAAAACCATTGCCCTAAGCTTGGAGCGTATGTCCTAGAACTGAAGCAACAATGGTGCAGGTTTTGCTGATTGCTAGGACACAATGAGTAGAAATGTCGAACCTACAACCTGATGATAGATCGAGGGAACTTATATAGGGTGCAGTCAGACCCTGTGTCACCTAGATCTCCCACAAGCTTTGGTGGCTGTCTAGCAAGGGGCAGGGGAGGTCAAGGAGGAAGCGCAGGTCGAGGATGCGGGCAGCTAATTTTTTATAACTACGGGAAGTAGGACACTTTGCAAGGGACTACCCAAACCCTACAAAGAAATTTTGCAAATATTGTAGACAGCTGGACCATGTGATCGAATATTGCCCAATTTTAATAGCCAAAATGTAGGAAAAGAAACCCACCCCTACGCAAAATGTGCAAAGAGTTAAAGCTGAGCTAAGGAACATAGACCCAAATGTGAACGTCATAAAACGCAGTGGGATTGTCACCCGGGGACAAGAGGAAGGGGCTACCAAGGATCCTCTGACCTATCAAGAAAGATTGAACATGGAAAGGCAACAAGCTCAGAAAGAATCAGCTACTATGCAGGCACCAACACACCCTAAGACAGATGAGGGGGTTGAGCCCTTTCTTCAAGAATTTATGAAGTTGCTACGTAACCCAAAGGCTATAGAGAAGCTTAAGGCATTAATTAATAGATGTGCAGTGCGGCTTGATTCGACCAAGGATGTACACAAACTATACAGGTATAAAAAACAAACTGGAAGAGAAATGCGGCTGACTGCATAGATTGGTGACTACGAGATGGATCAGGTTATTTTAGACCTTGGATCAGATGTGAACGTGTTACCTAAACAAACATGGAAATGAATGGGAGAACCTAAGTTAGAATGGTCCACCATCCAGTTGTGCATGGCGAATCAACAGAAGATCATCCCTCTAGGAAAGCTACCAAAAGTCATGGTAGATATTGCAGGAGTAAAGGCCCAAGATGACTTTGAGGTAATAAAAATCATAGAATATGCGGACCCATACCCTGCGCTTCTAGGAATAGACTGGGCTATAGATATGGGGGGTGTTATTAATCACAAAAATCACAGCATGGTGTTTGAAAATAACAGCACCCGAGTAATAGTATCGTTGGATCCCGCGGAAGGCACACGGTATACAGAGCCAGCACGAGATGAGGAGGAAGTGGATCGCATTTATAAGGTCACTATGCAGGACGAAGATTGGATTAACCCCAGAGCGGAAGGAGTAATCTACTAGGAAAAGGATAGTGAATTATTTTCCGACATCGATGGGGAACTAAAGAATTGGCAAGGTCGGTTGCATGAAGTGTCGACGCTGCGATGTCTTCGGGTCACCAGGAACTTCTGCTACATCTCCTCCAAGGTAAGAGACCTACCCTACTTTAGGGATTCAGGTAACATTAGGGAATTCTTATGCAAATTTGAAGCAGAAGTTCCCAAGGAACGTCGGCTATGGGCCTTAAGATAGCCCTGCACGGGACACCTACACGCTAGTGAGATACGCATGGGAAGGTATTCCGTGATTGGGGGGAATGTAGGGATAAGATGATCCTGCGATTTGAAGCCCCATTTGGGGGACGGATCCAAAATTTCCTTGGGTCAGAAGACCCACGCAAATATCTGCTCACATGGGAAACAAAATTCTGCGACAGAACCCCAAATGAACGGGTCCACCTATTTATACATGCTCTAGGCCTATGTCCAGCTGCATGGTATTTAGATACGGAGCTACATCAGTGTAATCGCCATTGAGATAATTTGCGAGATGAGTTTCTGTAAACATTTAGGGTGGTAGATAACACAGGAGCATTCGATGCAGCTCTGCAAAATGTTGACACTTTGACTCAGAGTAGCCCAAGCCTGCACACTGCATCCAAACCCTGGGGAATGCCAGTACCACACATGGTTGAATACTACAACTTCAGCCCAATGGACGAAAAGGATGACCCCCAAACTATCTCAACCACGGCATTGGATGGGATGCACATGGTTGCCAAGTTGTTTAGACTATACCTGAATTGTATTACAAAACACCCGACGTCAGCTATAATTCGGGATGTGCAAGCAGCATGAATATTTCATCCAGGGTTAGTAAATCCATGGGAAGGCCATCAAGTGCAAAAAATGATAGTTGGAACACTGAACTTTGGTAAAAAGAGAATATTACTGTTATGGAAAATAGGTGGCTGGCAATTAATGTAGTAATTTTGGTGACTTTTTACCGTTTGCTTGATCGTAAGTTCCAAGTTAGATTCACTCTACCATTGGATAGCCATAGGCATTGTAAGGGAGAAAGGATAACTCCGATTAAGGCTCCATATCATCTATGTAATTTGCATATATTATTCTACTACTTGATTGTCTGGACGTTTGGTAGTTTGTTCATACCCAATCAACCTACTTCCACTATCTCCGAGTCTCCAAATTTAGGATCCCCTCCTTACATTACTATGGCAGCCCCTAACTCCGTGGACGTAGTGGCGCCTGCCAGTCCAGAGCATGTAGACATTATGCTAGGAAGGTTTGGCGATGCTGAGATTGATAAGAACATTGCCCTTTGGCTCCCTAAATAGAAAATTGACTTTGAACCTTGCACAAACTGGTGTCGAAGCTATATGACAGAAGTTAACACCCTGTCCAACCCTGGGATGATCGCAGGCCCCAGCCGAACAGGCCTGGAAGCAGCCATGCAAGCTGGTACGCAATTGTTGCAAATCACCATGAGAGCTGACACAGTCGAGTCGCCGATAGTCTCCCGAATGACAGGACTGACTAACCAAGATACTCCATCCCCCTGGGGTACAAAATGGCATAAGGATACGCTGCACCCTACCAGCAGTATCGGGCTAACTACCAACGCAAACCATGATTGTTCACTACCTAGCACTATCCTAGTCGGCTCCCACCTTCCAATGACTATGGGACTACAATTGGACTTGGCGCAACTACCCCACAAGGAGTTACAAGGTTTACACACCACCGTGCTTCACAAGATCTATCATCACAATCAGACCGCGCAGCAACAGCTCGATGTCTCCCTTACTATCTCGCAGATGGCGCAGCTTGAACTAGTGGTTCACTAGCTCGGCACAAAGGTCCCATAGGGGCTCACCATAGAAGGCTTGGTTGCAAGACTACGGGCATCTCGAATCGAAATACAAACCCTCAGGACCCAACTGGTCCACCAAGTCACCACATTACAGGCCCAAGCGTAGCCTGCCACACCTCCGGAGGTACGCGCACAACATACTATGCTGATAACAGAAGCTATGGGCATCATTATGGGACAACTTACTCTGGGTATGCAGTTTCTCGAAGTGGCCATGCAGCTCTAGACAGCGGTCCAGTTCAACCCGTTTCTTCAAAACATCAAGCATGACTTACGCAAGAAGGAAGCTGCTTTCGATCAAATCGAAGCTACCTTGCCCTCCCTAGTCCCTGCACAGTGCCTAACACTCTTGAAGACTAGCAATGCCCTCAAAGACATGGTTACGGATCTCCGATGAGAAAAGCATGCCATCACAAAGAGATTTAAGCCATGGGGAGATGCTACCTTCCAGATATCACAGGGTTCTCATAACACAATTGCGCGACTCAACCATATATTAGAGCAGGTTCCCATGGAACCTGAAGAACCGACCTCCTAGAAGATGGTAGACATTGCATAGACTGCGGCTGCCCAAAGAAAAGAAGTGTTACCTTCATTTTTTTTAGCCCTCAATACCTTACGTGCACATATAGAAACTGCACCACCAGAGTGACTCGAGACGAGTCACAAGATTGTGTTGGGGGACTGTTGGAACAAGGTCTCCTACAAGCTGCAAAACTGGTCTGATTTTGTATAATTTTGATTATATTTAGTATATTGCAGGGGTTTGGGGTGGGACAAAGCCCCAAAAAGCATTGTAATGGGGTAAAGGGTAGATCCGGAATCCGCAAACCACAGTTTGCGGACCATAGGAAAGATTAGGCTAGATTGTTATAAATAGAGGAACATTTTGAATTGTAAGGTAGGAAGATAAGGAGCTCTTGATGCGAATTGTGGCTTAGTAGATATGTTTGGGTTTTAGGGAAAGGACTCCCGCTAGTTGTGTGCACAGAGATCCAGAGTCCTGCTATGTGCAGACCCTTCTGCTGTGTGCGCAGGTCAAGTTGGGTATTGTAAGATGGAATTGACAGATTGATGAATAAGAAAGGCTGTTGAGTAACTGATCTATGTGTAATGTTTATGCGAATCTGTGGTAGTTGTTGTATTATGCGTATTCTGTGTTAAGCTGCGAAAATACTGTGTAAGTGTGGTTACTATATCTGGATCTATCCTGTTATGTTTTATGCAATATTGCATTAATGTTTTAGAAGCATATAATTTATTGAGCACCATAGTATAGTTGACCTTGCGCACGTGGATGCGAAGGAGACCTATAGATTCAACTCTGTAATAGGCGATCTGGTCATCATAAAGCCGGACGCATATCTGTTTGCATTACCTATCCTTTCTCAGGGTGTGGAAACTTGGTTCCAACACCCACCCATGCTACTTCGGGTGAGACTTTGACCTGCGCAAGTAGGTCATTGCCGAAAGGGCCAGTAGTATAGGGGTTTCTTGGCAAACCTTAACCTCTGAACCTGGGTCAAGACTCCTTGAGCCAAAACATGGGATGGAAATGGACTATACAAGAACTTACCCCTATCCATGTCTACCACAATATCCTTTGGGAGTCTAATTATGAGTCTCATTTTTACAGAATTTGTTATGGAGTCATTTTACACCTTTACCAAGTTGTTTTTGGAAAAAAGGCACCAATAATTTCAAAGGAAGCTAGAGATGATTTCACGGCCATGGAAAAGTGGTTTGGAGAGGAGTTATTTACATATGTTAGAGTTTATGGAATTCTATCTAATCCCCATGTTCCCCAACTGTATGTACCAGATAAACTCTTGGCCAGAGAGATTGCAGATCAGACAATAAGGAATGGGTTGACCAAAGCCTTAAAGCAAGCTTTGGAACTGAACAACCTATTGGCCAACCAAAAAGTAGTATTCTATCAGAAATTTACAACCATAAACGATCTGTGTGACGAAAGTGATCCACTAATGAATCAATCATCTGATCTGAGGATGAATTTTGATGACATTGATGAAAAGATCTCAGAATTCATCAATTGGAAAGACACTACAGAGGGTAGAAAATAAAATCTTCCCAGAATTTAGGATTCCGATAAATAAATCCTCTTTACAAATTGGGACATACAGCTAAAGCAAGAAAAAACAGAAATATTTAGAGAAAGGGATGTTGCTAACAACATCGTTGAAACTGTCATCAATAATTTATTTGGTGCCAATCTGATTTATGAATGCCCACATGGTTCCCTTCCTAATGTCAAATTTTTAATGAAACGGTGGCAAGAAATGTCAAAGGCAAAATAAGAAAGAATTAAGAAGTTGGAAAAACTCGTTTGGGAAAAATACTGGCAATATCTTGTGAAGCCACATAGTCAATGGTTGATGTTGTGATGCCTTACTGACACATGCTCCCAGATGATTCTTGCACTTTCAGATGCAGTTTACACTGGACAACTGCGCATAAGGCCATCTCATCCCCCTGAAGTGCAGCCAATGTTGGATATTCATGAGCTCAACCAACAAATTGGAAAGAGACAACATCGCATTCCTGAGCTCGTCATTCAAACAAATTCTGTTTTTGTCCTATTTTTTCTTATTTTAAGGAGAGTTGTTTAAACCTCCTCATCACTTTGTGTATATGCTATTTTTTGATTTCCATTATTTACTAGATAAACCCTTTCATGTCTGCAAAGAAAGGGTCCTGAAATTCTGTAAGGAAGGCTTTGAGAAGTTTCACTTTTATACTCATTGAAATCATCTTAATAGAAAGACTGAACCAAGGCTATTTCTTCCATGAACAGAGTAAAGATATATCTAGTACCTCTATATTTATATTGTCATTCTATTTTTATGTGATTACTATTTATACTTATTTTACATTATTTTGTTACATGTATCTCTTAAACACAATTGAGCATTAATTTACTATTGAACATGCAACGATTGCCATCTTTTGATATATGTACAAGACATGCAGCTATTTGATGCAATATGATTTAATCAATTAATTTGATTAAATATTTAATCAAATTAATTAAATTTAATTTTTTTCACTTCTGTAAGTGTTTGATAATCTTCATTCTCATACATTATGTAATATCCCAAAATAGGGAAAATCAACAAGGTTGGGAATATCTTATGATATCCTAAGATTGTAGATCTAGCAATATTAAAACACAATATGAGGACTGCAACTAAGTAAACAACAGATCTAAATACACATCAAAATATGCAGAAATAGCTAAGCCATTTTATTAATATTTGGAGGTGCAAAATGCAAATACAAAAGTGCTCAAAATATGAGACACTCAAGCCACAAAAGTAGCCTAGAATGACCTTGCAATCATATCCCAAGAGGGACTACGTAACTTCTTCTCTGCTGGAAGGTATACTATGTTGTTCCTGCTACAGATGTAGGGACTACAACTTCCTGTAAGATAGAAAGTTAGATCTAGGCAGAACTGGAGCTCTGTGATGCTAAAATTATAGATCTAGGCTCTATGATGGATTCCCAAGATAACCCTAGAAGGATTTCTCAGATATATAATTATAAGACAACCTTATCCCTAGGGCTCCATGAATATGCTACTGGGAATGCATATGTAAAGCTAGACCTAATAATATGATGGCTGCAATGATGTACAATCAGATCTAAGCAAGAAGGGTTGATCCCTTCACTAGATCCTTGGGCTAAAATCTCAAGATCTAGCTCCTCCAATCTCCTCCACTGAAAATAGTTGTAGAATGAACAACAACTTCAGAAAACTATGTTGTGAGAGAGGGAGGATCCTTCCCCCATATAAAAATATGTCAAATCAGCTCTTGGGTGATGGAAACAATAGATCCAATGTGAGGAGGTTATCCCTCACAGGATTTCTAGCTGAAATTCTAGAAGCTTCCTTCCTCCAATAGATCTACAAGACTAAACTGCGTAATCCTTGAAGGGATTGCTGCAACAAGGAGGAAAAAACCAAAGGTATGAATGCCAGAAATAGATCTGATGCTCTGAAAGACTGAATATGAAGAACAAAGTGGTAGGATAAATCCTCCACTGATTTTCTAGATGAATACTAGAAACAACCTCTTGAAGATGGCACTAATGCCTGATATGGAATGAACCACAATCCTTTTCCTCAGAGATCACTCAAAGAAAGAGGTGGGATTCCTGCCCAGGAACACCCTGCAAGCTCTGCTAAACAGCCCAAGCTTGCATATAAATGTCCTAAGACAAATCTAGATCTAAACAGATCAAGAAATGCATAATCCAAATCATGCCTTCCATTGTGCCTTCACCTTCATTATATGCATGAGCCTTCCATAGCCTAGGCCCACTCCAATAATGTGTTGTACATGTGGACAAAGTCTCCATGTTTGACTCCATTGTTGATCCATGCCCTCCATCATGTTCACATGGTGATCACCCTCTCCATCATGCATGCATTAAATGCACCACTTCCACCACTATCTTATCATGAATGATCTTCTTTGAATATATCATGATCTCAGTTGACCTTATCAAAGATCCATGTGATTTAATATTTAATATACATGATCTTCTTTGAATGTTTCACCCTCCATAATCTATCTCATAAATGAGACATGATCTCCATTAATGGAGTTGCTCCACTACTCCATGATTCTAGATCTAGATCAAAAAATGTCAACATACACACATAAAAGTGGATCTTATTCTTCTTTGGGGTTTGTGGGTCCCTCCACCCTTTTATTTACTTAATTTATTAAAAATATCAAGTACTATAATATTCCAAATGTGATGTTCAAATTTTGGAAGATTACAGTCCCCCCCCCCCCCCGGCAAAATGTTGCTTGTCCTCAAGCAACTCAAAAGGCAGATGCATCAGCCATCTATTCCCCTACAAATTTCATCCACATAAGGAAGGCTTCTTCCATTTTCTGCAATATATTATGCATGTTTGGTTCCATAGTTGTCTTTCAGAAATATATGAGATGACTCCCAACTGCATGGTTAGATGTCCTCCTCTCACCATGAAGCACAAAGTGACAATCATATGATATCCAACATCATCATAAGTACATGAGAGACATAAAATATAGTAGCTCTTTCCACAAAGGAAAAGCTTCATCATACAATACATTCCTTCATCCCATGTTTCATGAATTTGATTGAGCATTGTTATGCTCTCATTCTTAACCCTGTTGGCCTTATTGGATCCAAACTTCATCATTCCAAAGTTAGGCAAAAGAAGAAGGGAAGGAGCAACATGGGTAGACAAAGGTGTCAAACCATATTCTCCTAAAAATAACCACCAGAGTAAGGCCCTTTGTTGCCATCCTCCATCTCCTTCATGTAAGATGGATAAGCCAAACTCCCCTAAAAAAAACCAAAATGAACATGCCTTCATTTGCTGCATTTTATCTTTGATTTTCAAGGCATGAATCAGAAAATTATGAGCTATTGGGTGGTAACCATACTCACTCAAGAGTAGCCAGCGCAACCATGCCTCCTTCTTCATTTCATATGTGTTTTTCAAGGCATGGATCAGAAAAATAGGAGCCTTTGGAGAGTGACAGAAAACTCCCAATGGAAACCAACATAACCAAGCATGCTAGCCCAAACAAATTTGCAAGTGGTCATGCAACCCCTTGCTTATCATCCTTACCCATTCACTCCCATGTAGATGATGAATGAGGTACTCCATAATCATGGTATCCTCCCTTTGTAGAATACTATCCTCCCCAAACTATTGAAGGAATGTGCACTTCATGAAATGTTGAAGTGCACCTCTCATGAGATCTCTTAATGAGATTCTCTCTTCACGAAAGGCCCTCCAAAACCAAAGAAGTTTTGGATTCGCTGCAAGTAGAAGTTTCTCTTTGAGCAGTAAGATGCTCATTGAGAAAGGGTCATCTAGAAGGGAGAACATGTTTCTCATTTCAAGATGTCTACCATTTTTCATCTTTGCTTCCATTGCTTCATGAGTGAATCTACCTCCAAAATGCTCCAAGAATGATGAAGCCCTTTCTTTGTCACAGCTACTAAGTGACAACATTGTAGATCTGTAGGGTAATACATATGTTGTCTCAAATTAAGGCACAATATTGATCTCATAATCAGCCATTGTACATAGGATAATGCTAATCCCATTTTCTGAAACTCTACATCTCAACTCAAGGGGTTGAATGTAGCTCAACAATGATGAATAGGGATAGTTTTAAGTCTCCTCCTTGATTAGATCAAGGGTCCTCTGCATTATGATATGTTGCTACTTCAAATCAGCATTTTGTTCTAACCTTTGGTTATGCATTGGTATTAAAACAATATGTGCTGAAATTTTATGCATACCTTGGATCAACTGATATGTGGGAACCTCTTGACAGAACACAAGAGTTCCTCCAACCATGACAATATCGTCTCCAACTGCTGGTAAGAGTGATGGCCTCTTTTCTTCAAGTGTACTAGTGCTAGTATCTTCCTCCTCTTCCTCATGCACCTCCTGATCCATGCATGGGACTCCATATGTCAAGAGCTGAAGACTATCTTGCAAGGATGCAAGTGTCTCTTCTCCAGATACAAGTACTTTTGCAGTAGGTGGTGAAAGTAGTGACCTCTTGTCCAGAGTAAAAAGATTGACATTCTCCTTGGTTTCCTTGGGAGATGCCTCTTTGTAGCACAACTCTGTCTTATCCACATCAAACTTCTTCCTCAACTTGTGAAGGAAATATGAATACTTGGTCACCTTTGCATGTTCTAGCTACCCAAACCACCAGTCTTCTGCTTCATTTAAGAGATGAAGTGCTGCAATCTGAACAGCCTCCTCTTCGGCCACATGATGTAGTTTGAAAAATGAATCTAACTCCCTCCTCCAAGCCTTGAAATTTCTTGAGGAAGATCCATCAAATGTAAGAAAATAGAATCTATTATGCCTCTTCCTTCTATTGCTGCTATAGGATCCTCTTTCTTCTTTAATCTGGAAGAATTGTTGGAGAGTTAGCTTCTCCTTGAAAGCTCTAGACTGTGCTTTGTACTCTTCAAGATATAGACTGAGAGTCTCATGAGTCTCATGTTCATGCCTTTCTTCACTTCTATACCTCTCTCCTTCTTCAAAGAAAGTGAACATAGTGGATCTAGGATTCTCCAGTCTTCTTTGATGCTGATAGGAAGTACATTCCTCATCACATATTCTTCTTGGATCTTCTCTCTGTTCTTCCTCCTTCATTTGATTGACCTCCTTGGAGAGATCTTGCATGGATCTAAAGAAAGGAGTGACAGATTTCACATCCTCCATGATATATTTCATTTATATGTTCTTCTTTCAATGTAAATGATGAAGTGTCCATGAGCTGAGCCAAAGATCATGCTTTTATACCACTATAATATCCCAAAATAGGGAAAATCAACAAGGTTGGGAATATCTTATGATATCTCAAGATTGTAGATCCAAAAATATTAAAAAAAAATAGGAGGACTGCAACTAAGTAAACAAAAGATCTAGATACACATCAAAATATGTAGAAATAGCTGAGCCATTTTATTAATATTTGGAGGTGAAAAATTCAAATACAATAGTGCTCAAAATATGAGACACTCAAGCCACAAAATTAGCATACAATGACTCTACAATCATATCCCAAGAGCGATTGCGTAATTCTTGCTCTGCTGGAAGGTATACTGCGCTTTCCTTGCTACATATGTAGGTACTGCAACTACCTGTAAGATAGAAAGTCATATCTAAGCATAATGGGAGCTTCGATGATGCTAAAATTATAGATATGGGCTCTATGATGGATTCCCAATATAATCCTGGAAGGATTTCTTAGATCTGTAAGTCTAAGACAACCTTCTCCCTAGGGATCCATGAATATGCTACTAGGAATGTAGATCTGAAGCTAGATCTGATAATATGATGGCTACAATGATGTACAATCAGATCTAAGCAAGAAGGGTTGATCCCTTCACTAGATCCTTGGGCTAAAAGCTCAAGATCTAGCTCCTCCAATCTCCTCCACTGAAAATAGCTATAGAATGAACAACATCTTTAGAAAAATGCGCTGTGAGAGAAGGAGGCTCCTTCCCCCATAGAAAAATATGTCAAATCAGCTCCTGGGTGATGGCAACAATAGATCCAATGTGAGGAGGTTATCCCTCACAGGATTTCCAGCTGAAATGCTGGAAACTTCCTTCCTCCAGTAGATCTACAAGACTAAACTATGCAATCCTTGAAGGAACTACTACAAAAAGGAGGAAAAACCCCAAGGCCTGCATGCTAGATATAGATTTGATGCTCTGAAAGACTGAATATTAAGAGCAAAGTGGTAGGATAAATCCTCAACTGGTTTTCTAGCTATATACTAGAAAAAACCTCCTGAAGATAGCACTAATGCCTGATATGGAATGAAGAAAAATCCCTTCCTCAGAGATAACTCAAAGAAAGAGGTGGGATTCCTACCCAGGAACACCTTGCAAGCTTTGCTAAATAGCCCAAGCTTGCATAGAAATGTCCTAAGACAAATCTAGATATAAATAGATCAAGAAATGCATAATCCAAATCATGCCTTCCATTGTGCCTTCACCTTCATTATATGCATGAGCCTTCCATAGTCTAGGCCCACTCCAATACTACATTGTACATGTGAACAAAGTCTCCATGTTTCACTGTGCTATTGATCCATGCTCTCCATCTTGTTCACATGGTGATCACCCTCTCCATCATGCATGCATTAAATGCACCACTTCCTCCACTATCTTATCATGAATGAACTTATTTGAATGTATCATGATCTCAGTTGACCTTATTAAATATCCATGTGATTTAATATTTAATATACATGATATTCTTTGACTGTTTCACCCTCCATAATCTATCTCATAAATGAGACATGATCTCCATTAATGGAGTTGCTCCACTACTCCATGATTCTAGATCTAGATCAAAAATGTCCACATACACACATAAAAGTGGATCTTATTCATCTTTGGGGTTTGTGGGTCCCTCCACCCTTTTATTTACTTAATTTATTAAAAATATAAAAGATCTAATATTCCAAATGTGATGTTCAAATTTGGGAATATTACACATTAAAGATAATCTTTCAAGACCGCATATAAAGAAACACAATTAATCCCAGGATATAAATAGGTATATATATATATATAAGCTCATTATCACTCCCATTTTCTCAAGTCACATTCAATTATAAATACCTCACATCCACTCAATTACACTTTAATGGGAAATTGGTCTCATCATCCCTAGTTAGAGCCACTATTCCAATTGGAAAAGGAACAATTTTCAAGTTCTCGACTGGGTGGTTATCCTCGTTGTTGTTGCAGAAATTTTCGAGGCATCAATATAACCCCACTATCATAGCATAGTATGAGGCATAGCATAAATACCTCCAAGCAGATCACAATGCCAACATGCATGGATAAAGTAAATAAGAGCAAATAATGCTCCCCCTGAACACATGACATCTCCAAGATGTAGAGATACCAACTGTTGAGATTAAATAATCGCTTCTACTGGAAACAATGCTTCCTTTGGCAGATAGAAGCCCCATATGGACTGAGACTCCACATGGCCATGAATCAAGTGACATATAAAATGATAAATACATGGTTGAATAAATTATACAATAGACCTCATACATAAACTCATATTACCATAACATGACCTCATGACTCATTACTATCATACCCAAAAGATAGTATGACATAAGTACATGGCTCCATGAGCATTGTACATGATTTATCAATGAGTTACATGGCTTCTATAATCATCTTCTATGGGCCAATGACTCTAATACATGACATATCATGACTATTACATCATCATTATCCCATACACGTGGTTGCAATATGACTCCTCCAAAACATGCATAGCATCAACATGAATTACCATACTATTGACTGGACTCAATATCAGTACATAATGATGAGACAATAGTAAATACATGGTTGTAATAAACTGCATATGATAGCCTATACATGGTTGGTCCATGACACAAGTCATCATAATACATCCTAGAGTCACGATCACAATATATGCATGGATGCATATATTTTCAACCATTTGTTAGTGGAAACCAAAAGCATATGCAATGCTAAGAAAATTTCTCTTAATTATACTCATGAAAGACATATAAAATTGATACAAAACACATGATTAGAAAGGAATGAAAAGGATAAGATAAATAATGAATCTCAATACCATGCATAGCTCCCCCTGAGCTCAATATAACTCCAATACACAAGTTGATCCCATAGACCTGAAACTGTATGAGGTTGAAATGAACTCATCAACATTGCTGCAAGCTCCATCACACGCTCCCCCTGAGGTTATGCACCTCTCATGAGCTACAGTCCTCTATAAGTGTGCATGAATAATCATGTGCTGCAAGAGGGAATTTCGTTTACTAGTTGAAGAGTTGAAGCTCCTTCTTTCGCCATATGGTCATAGGTTGCTTCTTTTCTTCTTTAATCTTCTTCTTTTCTTCCTTGATTTATGTTGGGCAATTTATTTGAACAAATTGCTGCATTAAATTATCGACCAGGGAAACTCGTGAGCTTGTGATGGTGCCAGCAATATATATGCAAGAGTAGGCAACTAACTCTATGTCTAACTAAATTATTTATGATTCAATATAATATGCAAGGGAAGAGGCTTCTAACTAAGGAGGTCCTGGTTGTCCTTTCCTACAGTATCATAGAGAAATCATTCATAAAACCAGAAACTTGAAATAAAGACACGAGAATGAACTTTAATTATTGTTCAGATTCAAAGAGAGAGAAAGACTAACTTAGTCTTTTGATTGTCCTCTCATGTACTAATCCAAACTAAACTAAGATTCATTCATAAGCATAAGAAATGAAATGACTTGAAACATAAAAGCAAAAGAATGAATTTCAATTATCATGCAAATCAAATAGAGAGAGAGCCTAACTTAGACCCTTGGATATCCTCTCACATGTTGATAAGATTCTAATTTAAAACTCATTAATCAATCACAAACAAATCCTTAAACATCTAAGCAATGAAATGAAACAAAATCTAATATGAAATAAAATGTTTCTCTCATCCTTTTAGAGTGAGCTCAATTCTCTTAAGAACAAGACAAATTATTCCATATACTACATTAAGGAAACTTATATCTAAAACTACATAAATTCCATAAATTCATATTCTACATTAACACAATTTACATCTAAAACTACATAATGGAAATATATGAAAAATGAAGCTTTATTATATTCCATCATTAATTGGATACAATGCTCTAAGAGTCCTCCCCTTGGAATGGAGGAGGTACTCCTATTTATACAATGAGATGAGATAACAAACTCATAATGATGATCCACTAATCTCTCTTTTAGTTCCATACATTTCTCAACCATCTAGACACATAACCCTATCCTCCATGATCTCCTCCATGATCTTTTCCATGAGGTTTATCTTCTTAACTTCGAATTTGATCATCCAAGGCCACATAAAGGTGTCTTGGAAGCTTCCTTTGAGCCTACACATGTCAAAAAACTCATGCTAATTGTTAGGCATAAGTATAAGCATATTATTTTCTAAGTTTTAGCCATAAATTCACTTTAAAATGTTAAGAATTAATAAACTTTTGGAAAAACATAGTTATGACCCAATAATGAGGTGAATGTAATGATATGGAGGTGGAATGGAGGTGACATGAAGGTAAAATGTGAAGATATTGATGAATAATGGAGTGAAAATAGAGACTATTTTGAGGCCCAACAATTTACTTTCTCGTTTTCTTCACTAGTTTACAGCTAGATCCTCTTTATTTTTGTTTCTTCTGATAAATTTGGCTTGAGTAAAGGGGAAAAAACAATCTCTTTACATATGTTCAAATCTATGGAAAATATAGCACTCCACATGTCTAAGAGGATCAAATATTCTACTGCTCATACCGGATTTTAACCGTGCATGAAATGTGCTACTCCTCCATTGGTTAGATCTGTGATCACATGCCTTATGGAAAAATAGGTGACATGAGTAAAAATAACCATAAAAATCATGATTATACCTGAAGGACATTTTCATTGGCTGTTGGAATTGTTGGATTCCCTATTGATATGGTCTATAGGACATGCTCCAAAAATGTTTTGCAAGATGCCCAAACTTGTGACAATTGTAACACTCTACATTATGGACAAAAGGAACAAAAGGACTTTGATTCCTTTGAAATCTTACAAGTTTGTCATGATCATCTCTAGGAGAAAAGGATCTATTGAATGTAGGTGCTCCTTGAGATTCTCTTCTCTGTTGTTGGTTTTTTTTTTTTTTGGTTGCTGATTCTTTTGATTGCTTACTGGTTGCTGGATATGCTTCTTGTTTCCTCAGATCTAATTTTTGTTGTTGGTGTTGTTTGCTACAGGTTTCTTGGGTTCTTATTTGGTGTTCTTGCAAGCATGCAATCTAGATTCACCATTTTGAAATCTAAGACCATTTTTATCCATTGGTGATCTTTGGATCTCAAAAAAATTGTAATATTCCTAAATTAGCTGCAGCTAATAGGAATATTAACTTTTCCTTGTTTATTTTTTCATTTCATGATTGATGAATAAATTGTAAAGGAGGACATGTAAAACTCCTGAAAACTAAGAATAAATCAATGGCTATGTGAACAGAGACATATCTTGGTTATGTAAATTACATCTTGCAGGTGTGAATGGGTTTAAATCACAAGAGTGGGTCATCTTTGACCAAGTCAACAACACAGTCTAGATGCATTAAACCTCTTTGACGGACAACACAGTTCTAGAAGGAGGACCCTATGTGAAAAGGGTTAAGTGATTCATGGTGGTTTAGGTTTTGGAAAGAATCCTATCTTATAAAAGGAAGAGGAGGGCAGCAAGAAGAGGTGGTTGAATATTATAATTTGCTGAAGGTATTGTCTACTTAGAAATCCCTTGTGGGGAATTCATGTTCAGGAATCCCAGCTCCTTCCTTGAGCAGCTCTTGGAGGAGACTTGTGGTATCTTTTCCACATCAAGCTTTTAGGCCAAGCTCACCTTACACCTACAACACTGCTCCTGTTGAGAGTTGAGCTGTCCTGGTGAGTTGCTACAGTGGAAGACGCTAGATCTGATTAGATCTAGCTTATACTAGTGGCTCTTCTCATTGAGTGTGTCTTTTAACCTCCTGGAAGAGTTCATTAACTGATTGTGCTTTAGATCTACATCTTGGAATTAGGCCAAATCATTTTAAGAAGATACAACATTTTTTCTCTCCCTAGAGAACGTTATTTGCAGATCTACAGCTGCAGGGTGTTTTGCCTGCATTTTGGAGGAGAGATATTCGGTGTTGGGATTATTCCTTTTATTGTGGTGATCCATGGATTGGCCATCCAATCCATGTTTGTTTTAGATCTAATATTTTGTACCATTGTATTATTTATAAATTTCTGAATCATTCTGCAAATCTGCATTCTTAGATCTCAGATCTACTTCTGGTGCTTCATGTTTTGAGCAAAACCCCAAGGGGAATGTATAAATCATCATTTCTTGTACACATATATGTATTAGATATAAATTTTTATGTAAAGATCTGATCTAGATCTGAAGAATTAATAAAATGCTTCTTCATCCCTAAAAATAATGTTGTCTTGGCTATGCAGTCTTTTCTCATGGTTGTAGCACCTCATTTCTGAGGATTTTTCTTGTATAATCTCATTCTTTCTCTTGTATACTGCATGAGATGTATAGAACATCTGATTTTCTGTTATATATATGATTTATGAACCTTCATATCAGCCTCCTAATGTACTTCAGTGGATCTATGTTATTTCTGAAGCAGTCCTCTGCATAGAGTTGCAACCCCTCTCTTTGAGTGGTTTTCAGCTATACTAGTTTGTGGGAGATATGTTTAACCCACCTAGTCTGATTTGTTTTTGCTATCCTTTTGGATTTAGATCTTAGATGAGCTGATGTAAGGGATCTAGAAGATGCAAACTCATTTATATGCACATTATTATCAAAAGTGCATTATTTCAGCAGGCTTTCTGAGCTTCCCCAGATCTGGAATATTACGGTGGTATCAGAGCAAGATCTTTGGCTCAGCCTGTGGCTTCAAGACAAGGTGATGTAGAGAAAATGAGCAAGGTCATAATGATGAAGAATATTATTTTACTCTCATCACTTGTTAGATCCAGTAAGAACCTCTCCAAGGAGGTTGTATAAGAAGGAGAGAGGAGAAGCAGTGAAACTCCCAGGAAGTTTCAAGAGCAAGAAGATCTTCCAATCAGATCTACAAGATCTATATATGAGAAAAATTCTGAGTCCTCATCTCATGGATATGTGCACTTAGCCATATCTCCAAAGCTTCAGCGTTTTGTCTGTGATTTCTTCATGAAGAGGAAGAAAGGATGTGTGCCCAAAAAGGAGACTCTTAGAGAGTATCTGGAAGAGTATGAAGCTTAATCAAAGATAACTTGAAATTCCAAGGGCTCTGCAAGATCAAGGAGAGCAAAGGCACAAAGGAGGAGGAACATGGTAAGGGTAGATTCTATATATCTATCTTTTATGGATCACCTAAATGTCCAGTTAGGGTTTGGGTGGAGGAGTTGGATAACTTTGTGCAACAACATCAAGTTTCAAAGATTGAAGCCATCAAAGCAGCAATGCTGCATTTTGACGGTAAAGCATATGCTTGGTGGTTGTTTGAGTCTTTTTCCTTGAAGAATGCAAATACAATTACTTATGCAAGGTTTATTGCAAGATTGATAGAAGTATTTGATGAAGCTACATATGTAACATCTTCTGTTGACACTATCAAACCACATCAAACAAATATTTTGCATAAGTTGGAAGGGTCTATGAATCCAAATCCATTTTTGAAGACCATGGAAGAAGGTGTAAGTTTTTTTTATGCCTTTCCAAGGGCAATATCTCCATTGAGTGAAGGGTACTCTTCTCAAGAGGAAAGCATGAAGGTTTCTCCTTCAATAGATGACCAAGAACTAAGGTCTCTTCTTGATGATGAGACAATTGCAGTTATTGAAGAGGATGAGAAGACAGGAGATCATAATGCAGTCATAAAAAAATCTCCTCATGAAGATGAAGTTGGAGAAATTGCTCCAAGAGAAGAAACTCATGCACTCTTGCAAGGAATTCCACAAGGTCTCACACATAGAGCTATTGGCATAATACATGAGCAGCATGTACCATCATTGTCAAAAGATGATATCTTGGAGATAGAAGAAAGAGAAGAGGAGGAAGGGAATCACAAGATGGAGAACATGAACCCTTCTCTGCTTCAAAGCTTGGAAGCAAAAAGAAGGCAAGAGGACTTATGCATTAAAGGTAGGGGCAATTCTGTCTACCTACATCCACATTCTACTCTATGCCTTGACACCTCTTTGCAAGGAGGTACTTTACCAGGAGCACCTCTTGATAGGTGGAAATCTGAAGTGTTCTCTCAACTATGGGCAACATATTCATACCTGGCTAAGGAGGGAGCCTTGGGAGAAGCTAACATAGCGCAGAGAATCTCTCATGAATTCAGAAGAGAGATGAGCAATTTCCTGAAAGGGGCATTGCTAACTCCCACTTAGATATCTGCGTTGAGAGCGGAGAAATCAGAGATCTATGATGGCATGAGCATGAGGACACATGGAAAATACATATCTTTGGGGCCGCCCATGATTTCTTCATTCACAAGGAATATTTCTGAAGATGGAAAGGGGATCCTAACCCTCTTGTATGTATGGGCCAAGAGGAGGAAGTTTTGGAAAACAAGGACTTTCCGAGGGGAAGTTTATTTCCATATGCTTCAATCTTGTCTTGAACAAGATCAACTGCAAATGGGGTAGAAAAAGGAAGTTTATGATGCTCCAAAATGTGACTTTGATATCAAGGATGTCAAATAAGGGAGCCATGATATGACAGGGGCAGCGTTTCAGACCTCTACAGCGCTGTCATTTTTGGAGAGCTTGGATCCTTATTGGGATTCCCAACTCATGATGGAATACTCCAAGGACCATTTTACATGGGGGTTTATTGATGGGGAATTAAAGGATGAAAGGTTCAAGGTGGTTGGTGGGGTCATCTATTTCTATAATCTCATTCTGTTGGTTAGTGACTCCAAGCTCAAGGAGAAATTACTAGATGCCACCTATGAGATTCTACTTTCCAAACCCACTGGTTTTATCAAAGCATATCATACTCTCTAGGGTGGATTCATATGGGAAGGTTTCAAAGAAGAGGTGCAATCTCATATGAAGATGTGTATGTATTACTTGGTAGAGGAGGAGGAATATAGCTCCTGGGAGAAGCCATCATTCACATCTCCTTACTCGTTGAGTGTGATAGGGAACTCATCCATGAGTTACCCCACTGATGAAAAACAAGTATATAGAGACGCTTGTATTTTTTAGCATTATAATGTATCTCCTATATGCTTATATTTTTCTAACACTCATTTTCAGAGCATTGCTCCAAAAAGGGGCACTATTTATGATGGCTTTCATGGGCTACTCAAGGCCCTGAACTATGTTGATGCAGGTCATTCCTTGGAGAATCTTGGAAAGCTATTATATTCTCCACGGTGTGATTCCTTTACACCAACTATGATGTAGATTCTCCAAGCATTCCAAAGGCATGAGGTAGCAAACAAGTGTTGGGGGAAGCACTTGTCATATCCTATTCTATGGCAGTTAAGGATAAACTACGCTGGTTGCACATGAGGGAACATATTCCTTCCCATTTATCATACATGGCAGCTAGCATGATTCTAATTATGATCCCACAAGTTGAAGATGTCCTTATCTTTGTTGGGGGCATGGTTGGAGGAAAGGCATCCTTGTTGGATGTGTCCTTGGGGAAAGGAGTTCCCCATTATTTTTGCATTGCATGCTTCCATGGGAGCATGAGATTTTGTATGGCCACTATGATAGATCACTCGTCTCTTTGTAGAGTGAGCCATATGTTTGTTGAGAACATGCCTCTCACATGTATTGGGGAGGAGTTTTTATATGGATTGCCAATCCAGGAGGTGATCCACTTCCTTGTTGGATGTGTCCTTGGGGAAAGGAGTTCCCCATTATTTTTGCATTGCATGCTTCCATGGGAGCATGAGATTTTGTATGGCCACTATGATAGATCACTTGTATTTTTGTAGAGTGAGCCATATGTTTGTTGAGAACATGCCTCTCACATGTATTGGGGAGGAGTTTTTCTATGGATTTCCAAGCTAGGAGGCGATCCACTTCATTTGTATGATAGAATGGAGATGGGCATCTCCTATGAATCATGAAATTCCCCATGATTGTCATCACTTCTATCTTAAGAAGGCCATGGATCAGCAAGAAGGTTCACATAGCAACCTTCCATTCTTTCATGATGAGAGCCATTGGGTTTATTCACCAAGGGCCAATTTGCACATTGAGGAGGGACCATTAGAGGAAAGTACTATTGCAGAAAGTTCAAAGCAATCGAGGAGACTATTGGATGAAGAGGCCGAAAGAGAAGAAGGGGAGATTCTTTAGCACCCTTGCAGTTGCTTGAGGACAAGAAACATTTAGTAGGGGGAGATGGTAATATTCCTAAATTAGCCGCAGCTAATAGGAATATTATTTTTTCCTTGTTTATTTTTGCATTTCACGATTGATGAATAAATTGTAAAGGAGGACATGTAAAAATCCTGAAAAATAAGAATAAATCAATGAATATGTGAACAGAGACATATATGGGCTATATAAATTATATCTTGTAGGTGTGAATGGGTTTAAATCACAAGAGTGGGTCATCTTTGACCAAGTCAACAACACAGTCTAGATGAATTGAACCTCTTTGAGGGACAACGTAGTTCTAGAAGGAGGACCCTATGTGAAAAGGGTTAAGTGATTCATGGTGGTTTAGGGTTTGGAAAGAATCCTATCTTTTAAAAGGAAGAGGAGTGCAGCAAGAAGAGGTGGTTGAAGATTATCATTTGTTGAAGGTATTATCTGCTTAGACATCCCTTGTAGGGAATTCCTGTTCAGGAATCCCAGCTCCTTCCTTGAGCAACTCTTGGAGGATATTTGTGCTATATTTTCCACATCAGGCTATTAGGCAAAGCTCACCTTACACCTATAGTGCTACTCCTGTTGAGAGTTGAGTTGTTCTTTTGAGTTGCAACAGTGGAAGACACTAGATCTGCTTAGATCTAGCTTATACTAGTGGCTCTTCTCAGTGAGTGTGTCTTTTAACCTCCTGGAAGAGTTCATTAGCTGATTGTGCTTCAGATATACATCTTGGAATCAGGACAAATCATTCTTAGAAGCTATAGTGTTGTTTCTCTCCCTATACAGTGTTATTTTCAGATCTATAACTGCAGGGTGTTTTGCCTGCATTTTGGAGGAGAGATCTCCGGTGTTGGGATTCTTCTTTTCACTGTGGTGATCCATGTATTGGCCATCCAATCCATGTTTGTTTCAGATATGATCTATTGTACCATTGTATTATTCAGACATTTCTGAATCATTCTACAGATCTGCATTCTTAGATCTTAGATCTACTTTCGGTGCTTCATGTTTTGAGCAAAACCCTAAGGGGAAAGTATAGATCAGCATTTCTTCTACACAAATCTGTATTAGGTCTAAATTTTTTTGTACAGATCTGCTCTAGATATGAAGATTTAATAAACTACTTCTTCATCCCTAAAAATAATGCTGTCATGGTTATGCAATCTTTTCTCATGGTTGTCGCACCTCATTTCTAAGGATTTTTCCTGTATAATCTCATCCTTTCTCTTGTATACTGTATGAGCTGTATAGAACATATGATTTGCTATTATATATCTGATTTCTGAACCTTAATATCAGCCTCCTAATGTACTTCAGTGGATCTACATTATTTCTGAAGCAGTCCTCTGCATAGAGCTACAACCCCTCTCTTTGAGTGGTTTTCAGCTAGACTAGTTTGTGGGAGATCTGTTTAACCCACCTAGTCTGATTTGTTTTTTCTCTCCTTTTGGATTTAGATCTTAGATGAGCTGATATAAGGGATCTAGGAGCTGCAAACTCATTTCTATGCACAGTATTATTAGAAGTGCTTTATTTCAGCAGGCTTGTTGGGCTGCCCCAGATCTGGAATATTACAAAAATTATGCAAGGCTATGGTGCTCTTCTCCATATTTCGCTTCTTTCTCAAGGAAAAAAACTTCAAATTATAATTTATCAATCTCTTTCTCTTTCTCTTTAAATTGTTTCCTCATACCTTCCTCAACTTTTTTAGATTCTACCAACTTAACGTTTAAGCCCACAATTTCTTCCTTGAGCTTAGCCTCATCATCATAGATCTGGAATAATTTCTCTTGATCCTTGCATGCATTTGTTAGTCTAGAAATCTCACATCTAAGAATTTTAATAACATTCTCAGCTTCACTGTGTGCTTCAACATGATCTATATTTTAATCTAAATTATAAGTCAACATAAAATCATCAAGATTTATACCTTCAGGAGCACGAATTTCTGATCTCTTTGCATCACATGTTGAATCATGTGCATTAGAAGAATGAGACTCTTGTGGCTGAGATTCTTGTTTCTAGAGGCTCTTCTTTTTGTTCTTATTTTTGTTGATCTTCTTCTCATTTTCAGTATTTCTTTTGGTACCATCACCAAATATGACTTCTAGCGTGTCCCACATATATTTGGCACGTTTTAAACCTACCAGTATCTTCAAATCATTATCATGAATATTATCATATATTGTGCATCGTGCTTGACCCTCTTGCTATAATTTTTTTTTCATTTGGATTTGTTCCATAACCTTCATATACAACTCTCCAAACATTAGATCCACAAGTTAATAGTTGATATTTTACATTTTTACTAAGAAGTGTGATCTATTACCAATTTTTTTCCTTATATTAACTTCTTACTAAATCACACAATTATTCACCATCAACAAATTATATTATCCATGCATAAAACCATATAAGGCTCTAAATCATAAACCATGTGAGAAACATACAAAATAGACAATTAACATCACATCAATCACACATGAGACACATGATTTTTGGTGGAAACCCTTCCGGGAGAAAAACCACCCTTGCTATTGCTTCTTTGCTCAGAATTCTATTATGTCAAGTAATCAATCTTTTACATAGTGTTTTGTCTCCCATCAGCATGTAGACTCAACCTCATATACAACATGTCAACCACCATTGGATAGGAGACTCGATACTAGTGGATCAACTCGGAATACTATGTTCTCTACGAATATCTATCGACTACCATCCATTCAAGGCAAGCACGATCAATCAATCCTCACCCAATTACCATTATACTATCCAACCACCATTGGATTGAGAAAATTCTTCCTTTCACTGACGCTTTGTTATCACTGCTCCACCTCCATGAAGTTATTTCTCCTCACCACCATGTTGACCTCCTTTCATCTATTTTCAAACTGGATCCCAAGACACTATGCTCAAATAGAAATCAGCTCTTCCTACATGCTCTCACCAAAAATATCTCATCATCAATCAATATAAAAACAAATGCAAAAAATATGTGCTCTCCAATAAAAACTGTGTCGAGACAAAACTGAATATCAGACCCTCACAATAATAAAATGTTGCATAACCTCATAAGACACATGGTTATGTGCTAAATGCATAATAATATCCTGCAAAACACTTGTGTGAGAGGATAGTCTGGAACACACTCCAACAACATACCGAATTCTCCTAACTCAAACACTACATCAACAACTCTAAATTTGAACAAGATTGAATCATGCTTCAGATCTACTCATTATTCAGTCATAGATTGAAGCATCTAGGCTCTCCACTAGCTTTGAAGAATACACTTCTTCTCTGCAACCTTCTCACTCACATACACATACTCCAACTCACTCAACTCATAATCAACCATATCACAATGAGCTATCTCCGATATAAATATGAACTCAAGTACTTAACTCAATAATTACACAAAACTACTGGGCATCACAACTATGTTCATATGTTTGATGGGATCTGGATTCAGCTCATTGAATCAATCGATCCATTATATCCACTTTCATTTTTATATTTTCAATGTTAATCACTTTCTAGAAGCAAATCGAATCTGAAATTGCAATTGGGGAAATTTAGAAAATGACCACAATAGAAAATATGTGAAAATTTCCTTCGAAGAACCTTTTGTTTCTCTCAATCGAAATTGAATTTTGAAAACCCATTTCTCATAATTTTGGTATCCATCCTCATTTTCCTATAAAATCGTATGCAAAATTGTCACTTCTTTATCCAACGAATTTCTGAGTTGGCATGTTTGACAATTTCCTCACAGAAGAGAACCAACATAACTTTTCTTCTCTTCATCTATTATTTAATTTTTTGAAATGGTTAAGTCAAATTATTCTCAACAATCAATACCTAGGGAAAATACCATGGAAACTTGTACCAGTTAATATCCAACTCAATACCATGGTTATGTCAATAAAATGTACACATGTACGATGGTAATATCCAATTAAATACCATGGGTAAATACCAAGGACACATTTACCATCGTATTCTCCAAAACAATACCATGAGAAAATACCTTGGTTATGTCAATAACAAGACTATCTACACCAAGGTAATATCACTACCAACTTGATTCACATACATACTGATACCATGGAAATGCCAATACCAATAATACTTGTACCATGGTAATACTCTGCTCATTCTCAATCAAATGCCAAGGTAAATCATTTAACTTCCATACCAAAGTACTATGAGAACCATCATTGGTAACAATATATAACCAAACAATCATATGCATAACCAATATATAGTCAAACACCTCACCACATCCAACATTCTTCAACAACATGATAATAAGGACCATGACATCCTCTTCTCACACTCTGTATGTAGCATCAACAAATTATAGATCCATCTACACATCTCCATGATAGTAGATATGTCAAAACCAAAGCAATACATCATTTATGTAAGCCACCTGTAGCCACCTATACACATGCATAACCAACACACACCATATTCCATCAATCTACAACATGAGGTTGACATAAGTGTATAACCTCAAGAGTTGACATGAATGTCAACATGATCAATCTCACCGTCAATACATCAATTCCAACCTATAAGACCTCCACCACACATGATCATGACCATGACCTTGTTGACATCAATGCCAATAAAACAACGCCAACAAAGTTTTAGTATTCCTTGAACTCCTCTGAATCCTCAACAGTAGCACCAATAGCAATAGAACTAGACCTAATGGAAGCACGATTTGGTCAGGTTGCATGACTATTTCCTTCCATTGGTTGTTTGCCTTTTCTTGATGCAGCTACTAATTTCGGTTTCTATGGTGCCACTAAATATTCATTGGGATCAATCCACTCCCCCTTCCCAATGCCATGTTAGTATCAAAATCAAAATAAAACTCAAGATCTTTAGTCTCCTCAACCCATTTTGATGTTGGAACAATATTGTCCAACATGATGGGATCTAGATCAGGTCTATTTTTCATCATTTGGTTGCATCTCAGTCAAAGGTTGTATTCCTTGAATACAAGAACATTTAACTATTTTTTCTCCAAACAATTTCTCTTTGTCATCTGTATGCGCTAAAAAACAGACCAATTGTGCTCACAACCTGAAGCACTGCATGTTTTACTCAGGACTTTAATGGGGAACTTTTACAATTGAGGACATTGGCCACCAAATGAATCCCACAAATGTGGTACAAAGAAAATGAAATTAATTAGTAACTTAGTTCATTTCATTACTTATTTACAAGTATTTATAGACAATCTGAATTTTAAATTTGTAAATAATTGAACTTTAAAAGAAAAATAAATTGGAATTTCTTACTTGGTTGATCCACATCTCTTTCCATATTTTCCAAGTTTTTTCCAAAAGTACCTACTGCAATATTGAAAAGAGTAAGTTTTATATTTATTTCTATGTAATATTCCCAATTAGTCCTAAGCTAATTGGAATATTCATTTTTGTTTTATTTCTTTCTTTTAAGAATAAAAGTGTAAAGGAGGTCCATAATACTCCTAAACAGTGAATAAATAAATGCCAAATTTAAAAAGGCTGAATCTTGGCTGCTAAATCAATCACCCTTCAGTGTGAAAGTGGCTCAAAAATTTTGACTGGGTCAGCCTTGACCAAATCTACAGCGCTGTCATGGAGGAGTGGCCATCAATGAGGCACAACACAGTTTTAGATGGAGATGCTTTGTGCGAAATGAGAGGTTTGATTGAAGGTTTTTAGGGTTTGCAAGCTCTTAAACTAATAAAAGGAAGAGGATGGCAACATGAGAAGGTTGTTGATGATATTGTATTTCTAAATATAGTCTGTTTAGACATATATCATTCTCTTGTTGTTTAACTAAGAATAATTTTTTTTAGCATCGGGTGTTCCTGATTGGGAATCCCACCTCTTTCCTTGAGAGGCCTCTTATAAGAGTTTGTGTTGCATAGTCCACTATCTGGCTGAAGGCCAAGCTTCTTCTTTCAACTACAACGTAGATCCTTTTGAGGGTTTGGTTATCTTTGCAAGCTGCAACAAGTGGAGGCTAGATCGCTTCAGATCTAGCCCATTTCAGTGCTCCTTTTCAGTGGAGGAGGCTTCTATTCCATTGGGAGGAGATTATTGGATTATTTTAGCTACATTTTCTGATGTTGGCATGTGGCCAAGCACACTCTAAACCCTATAGTGCAGTTTTACTTCCAGATCTGAGTTATTCTTATAGGTGTTGTTGTAGGGCCTTTCGACACATCATCTGGAGAGTTGATTTTCAAGTGTTGGGGATCTGCCCTTCACTTTGGGTATCCATTGGAGGGAGAATTCTCTTGTTTCATATCATATCAGATCTAGTTCCAGATCTAAATATTTCTGCAGATTTGCAGTCTTAAAACTCAGATCTACAAGTTGTAGATGGTGTAATGCTAAAAACTCCAAGGAGATTTAGAATAAGAGCCTATATAGTGTATGGATCTGTTATAGATCTAAATTTTCATGCACTTATTTTCTCTAGATCTAAAGTGTAATCTATAGTTGTTTGCAACCCAATAAAATAACACTGTAAGGAAATTTCCAGTCTTAATATATGGTTGCAACACCTCTTTTTGAGGATTTTATTCTATTGGAGACTTCCATTTCCTATTATATATCTTATGGGCCATCTTGTACATCTATTTTTCTATTGTAAATGTGAATGAAGATTCTCCATATTGGCCTCGTAATTTGTCTTTGATGATCTGCATTATTTTCCTGCAAATCTGCATTGTATTGCTGCATTCCCCATTTGGGAATATTACATTTTGACTAGTCAGAATGGTTAGGGACCATACGCTCCAAGCAATCATAAAATCCATCTCTGACCTACCCAACCTGTAGATCTCCTAGCCGATATTTATGATGATAATTTGGGTTCAAAAAATACCCAGTTGAATGTATAGGATGATGGAGTTGATTTTTCCATCTGTTATCAATGATCTCCAAAATATGTCCATATTTAGCTAAATTATCCTTGTAAATTTCTTGTATCTTCTCATTTTCTTGATCCCTAGAGTCATAGATGTAGCCCATAGCCAATTTTCCCCATCCACTAGTCTTATCACCTTAACAAGGGTCTCCGTAATTTTTAAAAGCTTTGCAGACCTTTTCCAAAAAAAATTGTCAAAAAATTTATTTTGTGGTTTCTTTGTCATATTATCTAGGATCCCACCAAGATGAAGTCCAATCATAAGAAGAAAAAATTTTCTACAAGTTTTTTCGTTGAGAATTGAGACATTGCAACATAAGGAACTAATTTCCAAATCTCGTAATTGTAGGCCTAACAAGCTCTTTTCCACCAATGTTTTTCCTCATTAGGCTCAATACCCATGAGTGGTTGTAGACGTGTTTTGTAATGCACTTGGCATGCTCTATAGTGTTTTTTACCCACTCCAATTTTCCTATGTCCTCAAGCATGAGGTCTATGTAATGTGCAACACATGGAATCCAAAATATGGTCTTATATTTGGACTCTAGCATATTTATGGCAAGAACATAGTTTGAGGCATTATTTGTGATGAAATTCACAACATTATGCTCCCCCACTTGCTGAATAATGTCATTAAAAATCTCAAATAGAATTTTTTCATCCTTCACCTTACTGTATGCATCAATCGATCTCAAAAACATGGTTCCTTGAGGGAAAGAAATAAGGAAATTAATGATATTGTAGTTCTTTCTATCGTTCCATCCATATGACATGATGGAAGAACTGATTTTGAGTATTGAATCTTTATACTCAGCCAAATACTTATCAATGGAGGAAATCTCTTTTTGAAAAAAATCTCCCCTCAAGTCATGCACAGTAGGGTCTTTGAATCCCTTTCCTGCAACTATAACAGAATCTTACATATCTTGGTAATAAGGTGAGTGGGCGACATTAAATGGGATATTTTCATCATACCACCATCTATAAATGTATTGAAAATAATATTCCTTGAATTTATTTTTCCAGCGGTCGTCCAAATTGGGTTGACGTGGAGTTGGACTTGGTTGAGAGGAAGTGGTATTAGTAGACGCAATGGTGGAAGAGGATTAGAAATAACTCTAGATGTTCATCCTCTTTATTCCTTTATATTGTTGGTGTAATGATAAGACCCAAGAGTAGGAGGAACATAGTGAAAGGGGTCATTTGTGGAAGGGATAGAAGAGGATTCTTGAATCTCCAAATCATCATACTTGTTGTTTCTTAAGAGACAATTCCTTGGTTGTGGAAAGGAATCAGTGCTTAAGACATTTTTAAAAATGTGTCACAAAAGAAATTATATCAGGTAGTCTTCGTTCAATCCCTTTGGAAACTAATTCTTTAAAACCCTTAACAATTTGGTATAATGAAACTCTACAATGCCATTAACTGCTGATATCTGAATGGAAAAGAATAATTGTAGAAGAAACTCAAAATGATATGCTGTAACAAAGAATCTATCACTTTAAATTTCATAATGAATTTATGGAGAGAGAGGAAAATAGAAATAATATGTTGTAAACACAAATTCTATTACTTTTAAGTTCTAGAGAGAATGTGTGAAGGGAGAGGAGTTGGAGTGGAGGAGCGCAAATTAAGGTTATTTAACTCTTACTCATAGATGTAATTAAGAGACCGAAAACTACTTTACTTCACTTCATTCTAGGAAGAAGGAACACAAAATGACACAGGAAAAATGAATCACCATCAACAGTTGTAGGAAACTTGATGCTTCTTTCATTAATTCCTCATAAAATTAAGTACCAAAGCTTTAGTCTTCTAGAGGTCCAAAACTCGGAACCTTTCTTCTTTCTTTCTATCTTTCTTAAATACATCAAAAAAAATTTGTAACTGCTAAAACTTCGTGAAACTACTTCGACTATCTAAACTATTAAAAATACTCATTACATTGCAATTGAGGACATCACTGTAGCTTTGATCTTAACATACCAAGAAAATATATTAAAAATTGGAATATTATTATGTTTGCTGAATCTGACTTGTTGTTGATGCATCTCCCTAAATTGCTGATGTGTCTCCCTGACAAATTGGACATCCTTGCCCTGCATTTCTTCCAGAGTTCAATATTTGTCTTTTATGCTTGTTGTCATGTTGTTTCTGCTTCTGGTGTGATATTCAAATAATTCTGTAATAATGCATCCTTGCTCGACTTGACCCAGCCGTTACGTTTCAACCAAGGTTATCATGTCCCCTTCTGCCAGAATCTGCCTCTTCTTCTCATGTCTGCTACGTTACATTTCTCTTCTCGTTTGCTTTGCGTCAGGTCACTTACCCGAGTCAATTTCCCGCGTCCACGTTTCTTCATAAAACCAACGAAACTGCACATAATCTTGGACTTTCAATAAATTCAAATTAACCTTTGAATGGTATCGCATCCACCTTTCCATCACATTTCAGCCTTCGACATTTATAACTTACTCCTTAGCGCCATTCCTCCTAATCTTGGGATGTGAAAAGTGAGATTAACGGAGGGTGACGTGGCAGGACGGAGGTGGGGCTGCCCACAAATCACAAATCAGGAGTTTTGTTATGAAAAGTAGGAGGTAAGTGTTAAAACTTGTGAAGTGCAATGTGCGATATGCGATAGAACCTATAGATGACGCATGGCTTCTCTTCACAACCTCCAATCTATTAAATCTCTCACATCTTTATTTGTGATATCCATTCTATACCACTTATCTCTAACTTAAATCTCGCGATCTAATCTTGTCCGTCCATCTGACTTGCATTTATGTGCTATGATCTCCGTCGTCTATCTCTGCGCTTCAATTTTGCGCTTTGATCTTGACCGTCCATTTTTTCCTTTACACTTCCTCCAAATCTCCTAAGTTTTTAAGGAAAATATGCCATTTCTATGCCTTCAATAAATCTATACGATTTATTCAACAATGAACATTGTTTCATTCAACAGGCTCGCATACGTTCCTTTGACAAATAAATGACCTTAATTACTAATTTGTTTTTTCTACACAGTGTAACCCTCCTGAGATTATTCAATATTCTGTAGCGCTAGTCCCTTCTGAGCTTGCGAATAAGCTTGAATCAACCCTAACCTGTGCGCAATGTTCTGAATGAATTAATAAGCCTGACTCGACCTGCCTTCACATCTCCACACATAATGTTAGTACACCAACTTGTAAATCAAAATTCCTCTTCGACATACAAATTTTTACATTTTCTAACATATATGCTTTTTTGGTGTTTTGAAAAATATTTCAAAAGTAAATGAAAATGAGCCACAATATCTGACTCCACCTTGGGATAGTTGTTTTTTCCACATAAGCACTAAGAACCATAGATTATTGCCTTATCTATTAGGCATGGACTCAAATATTTCTTGGTGACATATGAACAATGAGAAATCTGGTATTTACAATGGTGGAATGTTGACTTTTAAGGCTTGAAATAATGCTTCAAATATTTCCCATTCACAAGCAGCTGCAGGGATTCTCCATCTAAATATTCTAGGATGAAAGTATTGTTTGATCTAGATTCAGAAATTATGTACGGACCATACCAGAGAGGGTCAAACTTACCATTCTTTCCTTTATCCCCCCTTATGGTGTCCCATCTTAATACTAAATCTCCTGCTTGGAAGAGGATTTCTTTTGCTTTTCTGTCAAATATGGAATTCATCTTTGCTTGATAATAAATTAAGTTATCTCTCACTTTATTTCTGTTTTCACTTAATTCAATCACTTTGTTCAATCCTCTCACTAGAGAATTAGGTTCCTCCTGAGCTTCTTGAAGGAAAGCAATCAATGGTCTGGCCAACTGAGTAGGCAATAATGTCTGAGTTCCATAAAAAAAATCATAAGGTGACTTTCCAGTAGACCTCCTGGTGGTTACTCGGACTGCCCAAAGAGAAAAATTCAACTTTGAATCCTAGTCTTTCTAATTTTCAGTGATTTTCTTCTTCAGAATCCTGACCAATGTCTTGTTTGAATACTTTTCTAATCCATTCCCTTATGGATGGGAGGCTATGGAATGTGATAAAATTACATTATATGTTTGATAGAAATTAATGAATCAAGCAGAATTAAATACCTAAGAATTATCAGTTACAATTTTGACTGGACATCCAAACCTACTGAAAATGTTCTCCTCCAAAAACTTCATCACCACTTGGTCATTTTATTTCTTGGTGGGGATTGCTTCAACCCACTTTGTGAAGTAATCAGTAGCAGTTAGAATCCATTTGAAATTCCCACTTGATGGTGGATTGATATCTCCAATAAATTCCAGTCCCCACTGCTTGAAAGGCTCTTCTATGAATACTGGAATGAGAGGTAATGATGCGAGTCTTGTCTTTTCTACAAACAATTTACACTTATGACAACTTCTGACCAGACTGTATACATCTGCAAAAAGGGTGGGCCAATAGAAACCTGACTTGAGGATTTTATGGGTTGTGACCTTCCAACTATAATGTCCTCAACATAAAATTTCATGATATTCCTTGATAACCTTAATGGATTCACCTTTAGTCAAACAAAACAGCAAAATACCAGGATGATCTTTCTAGTACAACTTTGTTTCCACTATGACATATGGCTGAGATTTAAGCTTGAGAGATTTGTATTTGGTTCTATTTAGTGAATATGGACAAGAAAAGAAACACAAGTAATGAACAACATCTTTATACCAATCTGAACACAAAAATTTGTATTGAATACCTGTTTTGGGCTTATTTTGACCTTCTTCGTTATCAACTCCATCCACTGGTGCCAAGAGGTTAATTCCCAATGCTTGAAAATTTTTTTCTATTAGCAAATTTTCTAAACCTTGTCCTTTGATTAAATTGGTGGGTTTAATATCCAAATCATACTTCTGGATTTCAGCTATCCATTTTCCTCTTTTTCCTTCAACGTCACTTTGAACCAGGACGTCCTTGACTGCATAATTAGGTACATAAGAAGTTATTTGGGATTGTAACACATAAGTCCTGAAGGCTTTGAGTGCTTTGACCAGTGAATACACTTATTTCTCCAAAATTTTATATTTGTGCTCGACATGTCTGAGAACTTTGCTAAAGAATGCCACTGGTTGTTCCTTACTATCCTCATTTTTTTGCAATAACACAACAACAATAGTAGTGGGGGAAGCAAATGAAAATATTTGAAATATCGTTTGATAACCGGGACTTATTAAAATAGGAGCTTCCTAGAGTGCTTCTTTTATTCTGGCAAATGCTTCTATTGCTTCTTTATCCCACCTCACTCCTGCATTTTTCTTCAACATGTCAGTTATATTTCTCACAATATCAGCATAATTTGGTACAAATCTTCTCAAAAAGTTTATTTTCCCCAAAAATATCTAAATATATTTCTTGCTTCTAAGTAAAGGAATGGTCTAAATTGCCTCCACCCTTGCTGGATCAATCTTTACCCCTTGTTTTGAAACTATGTGACCCAATAATTTACCTTCCTCCAAGGAAAAAAATGATTTTTTGGGATTTAGTGACAAGCCATACTTTCTTCACTTTTCAAAATTTGTTTGTAGATTTTCCAGGAGTTCATCATTTGATCCTGAAAAAATAGTTACATCATCCAAATATATAACCACATAATTGTCCCCAACAAACGCTATGTCCATGGGCCTCTGAAAATTTTTGTCTGCATTCATAAGACCAAATGGCATCCTTGCATACATGAAGGTGCCCAAGGGGTTGTGAAAGATGTATTTTCTGATCGTCCTTATCTACTGCCACTTGATTATATCCAGAGAATCCATCAACCATAGACATCTTGTAAGCTCCTGTCACCTTCTGTAAGACATAATCCATTTTAGGTAGAGGATAATTATCTTTTAGAGATGCTCTGTTCAAATTCCTGAAGTCCACACACAATCTTATCTCTCTATTTTTCTTCCTCATAGGAACTAGATTAGAATCCCAACCCAAATATCTGAGAGGGACTATGATTTTTTCTTGCAACAATTTATTCACTTCCTTTTCAATTGGAGCTAACAATAATGGATTAATCTGTCTGAGCTTTTTTCTGTGTGGTTTGATTCCTTCTTTCAATGGGATCTTATGTTTTATTATCTTTTTATCATAAGTTTTCAATTCTTCATATGACCAAGAAAACACATCCATATACTTTTTAAGGAGATAAATATATCTTTATTTATAATTTTTGGGAACACCTTTGAATAATTTCACCATTTTTGGCTCATGTTGAGTTCCCAAATTACAATCTTCCATCTCTTCCTCTTGATGTATTTTCTTCGAATTAACAGCAACATCATTTGAATCAAACAGTATCTCAAGAGGAACCAAACCTTTAGGGAGTAAATTATCATTCAACTAAATAATCTTTTGATCACCTATTGAATCTTTGAAATGTATTACTTCTGTTTTTTGTTCTGTTTGTTATTCTTCTTGATCTACCTTAGCATCTTCAAAGTTTCCAATCATTGTCAAGAAATGATTTATCTTCTCATCGTCTTCAAACACTTGCCAATGTTTCACATTCTCAGGAATAGAGGGTCTATGTCTAATTTCAGTCTCATACCTTAACCTTGGATTCATAGGTGGCTTGAAGGTGCTAGCTGTAACTACTAAAGAATATGCCAATATATTCTCATCCCTTGGAATAAAATGAAGATTGAAGGCTTCAAAATAGTTCTCTATCAGATCCCAAAATTTATTCCTATATGATCTTAATCTCAGATGCTTGGTTTGACAATGATTTTTAATCTGTCTTATTATCATTTTAGAGTCACCAAAAATTGAAATACATTGAACTCCCATCTGTTTAGAAACTTGAAGGCTAATGATCAAGGCCTCATACTGAGCTACATTGTTTGTTGAATCAAACTCTAACTTGAAATAAAAAGGCATGAGGTTACCTTCTGGCAATATCAGCAGGAATCTAGCTCCTGCGCCTTCCTTGGAGTAGGCACCATCAAAGTAGCATTTCCAAATTATTTTTGAGTGTAGCTCATTATTTACAACTGCTGAAGAGAGCTATTTCCCTTTGTCTTCAGCAAATTATGCATCTTCATGCAGCATGAAACGTGAAAGATTTTTTTGTTTCTTGACTATAAATAGGGGAATTTCCTGCATCTTTCTTCGTAGTGGTCTTCATAAACCTTATTTCCCTGTACAATCTCCTTTCTTCCCCACTGAAAATAGGAATTATAGCATAAGTGAAATCCAATTTTAGAACACCTCCCAACTTTTCTCCCCAAGTTCTTCTCAGGATCATTCCAAACCTGGCTGGAATGTCAGCAACAACTACATCCATGATTATAGTATTTTCTCGAATTTGTGCCAAAGAAACTACTACATCTTTAATTAACCCAACACATTTCACCATTTTGGAATCAAATGAATACAGGTCCCTGTAAGTTTTGGTAATATGCAAGTTTAGTTCCTTCATAACAGACAATGGCATGAGATTGTGGGATGCACCTGAGTCTAGCATACAATTATGGAGAGTAAAATCATAAAGCAACAAAGAAATATAGAATGATGGAACAAAAGGGTATACTTCTTCTACATGAGGACCAAAGGTGATCACTGGCTTTTCTTCTTGTAGGTTCACAATGTCACTTATATCTTCAATCTGTTTGAGATTAATAAATTTTGAAATCTATTTCTTGTAGACTGGTATTTTAGCTAATTTTAGAAGAGATACCTAATTTTTTACCTTCTCCAACTCTTTTTTCAAACTGAAAGTATGAGTTTGTTTAACATTCTTTTCAGGTTCTTCTTCACTCTTTCTATAATTTTCCCCTTTTTCAGGTATAGGAACAACTCTCTCTAAAAATATTAGTATCAACTGATTTTCTCTGGGAAGGTTCACCCTGCTGCACATGTGTTCTGTTAATTAAAATTACAGGTTCTTTCCATTATTTACTTGTTTTACAAGGTCATTTTGTTGTCGAGTCACGATTGGAGGAGGAATAGAATATTGTTGTTCACCTTCATTATCCTACACTGTATATCTCTTTCTAGACCTTAAATCATACTTTTTATGTAACTCAACTTGCATGAAATCTGTGAATTTCCTACAATATTTATCATTTCATCTTGATCAAAAGATACTTCAGTTTTATCACTCCCTCACAATATTCCTCTTTGTCCTCTTCTATTGTGTACATAGCGGATATTTGATCTTCAACTTCCTTTTGATCATCTTCCAATGACTCTATGGCTGTTGCTTCTATATACAATGGTGCTTGAACCTGGTCTTGATCTTTTCTTTCCCTCTACAAAATTTGCAGGGGTTGTCTTTTGAATTGAGGATTAATGTAATATTCCAAAAATTTAGCCTTCATCTAAATGGAATATTATAGTTGGTTTTATCACTAGGTAAGTGAATAAATGGGTAGGGAGGCCAGTTAATCTCTTTAGAAGGAATAATAACACTCCTAATGTGAAAGGAGGAAGAATAAGCAGTTGGAGTGAGCACCTTTGGGTGTGAACAGGGATTGGATCATGTTGATTTAGTTAACTTTGACCAAGTCAACAGTGCTGTCTAGATACATTGAATCTCCTTGATGAACAACGCATTTTTAGTGGAGGACAACTTGCATGAGCTTGGTGGAAAATATGGATGGGACCCAATGTGAAGAGGTTCACTTGATATATATGCAGAGGATGGGAGCCATTTTTATTCATGATATGATATTATTATTTTGATATTGGTCTATTTATGGCTTCCTCTTGCTGTTTATCAGGGTTGCAGTGCTGTTTAGCACCAAGTGTTCCCGAGCGGGAATCCCACCTCTTCCCTTGAGAGGCCTCTTGGGAGAGAATTGTACTGAATTCTTCCACATCCAGGCTTGAGGCCAAGCACCAGTCTCCAGCTTCAGCGTTATTTCTGTAGCAAAATAGTGCTGTGTTACAGGGTGTTGCAGTGGAGGTTTGATAATGTAATATCCCAAAATCGGGATTGCTAGCAAGGCATGCCTGAAAAACGCATTTTTCAGGAATGTATGCTACAGTATTGGAAACCAGCACTTGGATTCCTTAGATATGAAAATATAAGACATAAATCCAAGAGGGATTAAAAAAAAAATCCTCCTAGGTGGGTTAAACAGGTCTCCCCACACCTAGTGCAGCTAGAAAATGCCCAAAGAAGGGGACTGCAGCAATCCAAAAACAAACTGCTGGAAAATAACGCAGTTCAGCCCAATACTTGTAGGAGATCAGTATGGAGGCTCATATTTCAGCTATACATTAGCAAAATAGATTTACACAACAACTTATAAAATGTGTAATATAAAGGAGAAGATTGTACAAGAAGACACTTTAAAAAATGAGGTGCTACAACCACAAGAAATGTCTGAACAAGCTTGACAACGTTATTTTCATTGGCTGAAGTAGTAGTATGTTACAACTCAGATATAGAGTAGATATGTATACAAAATGATAGATATATTTCAGATCTATATACAAGAAAGACTCCTTTATACATTCCCCTTGGGGATCTCAGCAAAACATGAAAGTACAAGAGTAGATTTGAGATCTAAGTTATAGATTTACAGTAATATTGAGAAAATTTTGAAGTATAAGATGTACAGCAGATCATATCTGAAACAAACATGGATTGGATGGCCAACCCATGGATCACCACAGTGAATGGAAGGATCCAATCACTAGAGATATCTCCTCCAAGATGATGCCAAGACTCCCTACAATTCTTCTCTTCAAAATAACGCAGTATTGCAAAAGGGACTATGCTATAGACTCTGAGTATGCTTTGGCCTGATGCCAAGATCTGGATATAAAGCTCCCAAGGTCTAGAACACTCTTGTCAAAGGGATATATGACTTTCCCAGTGAAAGGGGGTGCTAGAGCTGCATAGATCTGAAGAGATCTATCCTCCACTTGCTGCAGCTCACAAGGAAAACCCAATCCAAAATAGGACCAACACTGTAGGTGTAAGTTGAAACTTGGCCAAATGCCAGATAGTGGACAAGACAAACAAGGCTCCTCCAAGAGATGCTCTAGGAAGGAGGTGGGATTCCCGCTCAGGAACACCCAATGCTAAAAAACATTATTCTCAGTTAAACAGCTAGAGAATGATATATGTCTAACTAGAAAATATATGCAGAAAATGATGATCATCAAAAACCCTCTCATGCTACTCTCCTCTTCCTTTTATAAGATAAAAGCCTTGTCAAACCCTCAACCACTTCAATGAGTTAGCTCCTTTCACATTTGGATCCTCCATTTAGAACTGCACTGTGCATCCATGAGGTATATTGAATCTAGACTGCACTGTGGATTTGGTCAAGGTTGACCCAGTCTCATAGTTCAAACCCATTCATACCTGCAAGTGTTTATTTTATATGGCCCAGATTTGTCTCTGTTCACATAGGCATGGATTTATTCATTGTTTTCAGGAGTTTTACATGTCCTCCTTGATTCATTTATTCAACCAACAGAAAATGAAACAAAACTGTATATTCCTCTTAGCTTGGGCTAAGTAGGAATATTACAGATAACACCACTTCTGGGTCTGTTTTTCAGTAGAGAGAGCTTTCCTTCTCTTGAGAGATCAGCTAGGAAGATTTCTAGGTTCATTTCAATTCTTGGCAGTTGGAAAAACTATTCCTCATCTCCTACAACACAATCCCTTGCAGGAACTATGTAATTTTTCATAGAGCTATGAAAGCAGGGTTTAAGCCCTTGTTTTTGAGCTAGTTTCCTAGGGAAAGGGCCAACCATTCTCCCAGAAAGCTAGAAGAAGGGATTCTAATCCATCTATTGTATTATTCAGCTATATTCATGTGATGTTGTAGTAATAATGCATTATTTTAGAGCTGAATATTCATATCTGCTCTTTTGTACTCAAGCTTTCAAGAAACCCTTGCCGGGTTGTCTTTGTAATGTATTAAGGAGGCCAGATCTCTATTTTCTTAGCATATTTTTCAATAATTTCTAGATCTATAATTTTGTATCCTATTGTTGCAAAAAAATTCAGAAAATAATGCTATCATTTGCTTCAAAAATTCTGCATAGCTTAAGTCATGGGGTTTGGCCATTTTTAAGCTGATTTGAGGGCGGGAGGTCTGTTTAACTTATCAAAAGAGATTTATTTCTATTGCTATTTTGTATGTGAGGGCCTAAATCTATATACTAAGGGAACCAAACATTATGTATTCCTATTAAAATGCAAATCTCTAGAAATAACATTTTTAGGGCCAAATTGCTGCATTTTCCCCACTTAGGAGGATGTAGAAAGGCTCCTTTTTGCTGTTGTTTCATTCATTTGATGGCAATGTGTTTCTAAACACATTTTATGATTTAATTTCTCCCTGCTATTCCAGTATTGTGCTTATACACTGCTGCATTCCCATTTTGGGGTATTACAATGGTATCAGAGCATAATCTTGGCTTAGCGTGTGGATCTCAACCATTATGCTATCAAGAGAAGAAGGAGAAGAGAAGATGTAAAAAAAATAGAAGAATCCATTATGTTGAGGGAGGAAGGAGGAGAGGCTCTCAAATCTTCTTCCAAAATCTATACAGAGCATCAAAGAAGATCTTAAGAAGATGAGAGGGGAGATGGAATCTCCAGAGGAGTTTGAATGTAGAGCCAGATCTAGATTTACACATGATAGGTGTGAGCATGTAGCTACACCCTATTATGCACAACATAGTCAAATTTATAGATATATCATAAGAGAGATGGAAGAAGGAGGAATGCCTAAGAGGGAAACTCTTAGTGATTTTTTTCAAGAGTATGAATCTCAAACTGAAAGGTTTAGAGATCATATCACTTTTCAGGAGTTTTGCAAGATCAAGGTGGAGAGGAGAAAGTAGCATGACATGTATATATTTAACTCTATCTTATTTTGATGGGTCACCAACATGTTTAGCCAGAGTTTGGATGGAGGAGCTACACACCTATTTGCAGCAGCACCAAGTGTCTGAAGATGAAGCCATCAGAATTGCAACACTACAATTTTAAGGTAAGGCCTATGCTTGGTGGAGTTTTGAGTCATTTTCATTGAAAAATGCCAATATTTATTCTTATGCAAAGTTCACTAAGAGATTAGTGGAGAGGTTTGATGGAAGACATTCTAGAACACTCTTGGTAGAGCCAAACAAAACAAAATAATCAAAACTTGTGCATGGGTTGGAAGAACCTAAAAACTCAAATCCACTTCAGAAAATTGTTGGAAAATCTCACATCTTGCATAACACCTTGATAGAGGGAAAATATATGTCTCATATCTTTGGGCAAGAGGGCATGCAAGTTCCTTTTCCAAAAGAGGATCCTCTTATTGAGCAGATGACTCCCATTCATATTGAAGAGGAAGAGAAGGATGGGGACTACAACGCTGTCACCTCTAGAGCATATCTAGTACCTCATGTAGAGGAAGGAGGAGCACATGCTCCAACAAGAGGAATTCTTGTGTCATTGCAAGATATTCCCCAGGATCTCACATATGGAAGACAAAGCACAATCAATGAGCATCATGATTGTGAGATATTACTGATGAAAGGAGAAGGTAGGGAGGAAGGTCAACATCATTTAATGAGGAGCACACACCCTATCTGTTTCAGAGAGTTGATGCAAGGGAGGGGCAGACTAATTTGTGCTGTGAGGGCAAGGGTAAGGGTTCCCAATCATATGTATAGTCCACTCTTGACATTGATGTCTCACGACATGGAGGCATTCCACCCGGGAGGACACCAAATCTAGAGTTGGTAAGAGACATTTTGCCATTTGGTTCACCCCTCTTAGATTCCAGAGAGGTGAAGAATTTGGAGGAGTCTAGTAAAACATAGAGAGTTTGGGATAGTCCCAACTAAGAGGGAGAAATTCTCCAATTTTCAGCACCACCCACTCTCACTATATGTACTGCGCTGACAGAAGTTGCTGCAGTGATGGAGGATGGCACTTTCATGGTGCAAGGGAGCTATTCTATGTATTTGGAGAAACATAGGGTACTTACTTTGAGGAAGAAATCCTCCATACATTGGAGTAGATGGAGGCCACTCATGCTTGCATTAGCCAAGATTGGGAGATTATTTTTGGATGGGAGCTTCTCATGGGAGGCCAACATCCCAAGATCCCTACTTCTTTTTGAGCATGAGAAACTGCATGTTGGGCATGGCAGAAAATCGGAGGATGAATTTTTCATGGGGGATGTCAAAGGAAAAGACAACAACATGTGGGGAGTTTCACATTTCAGATCATCAACGCTGTCTCTTGGGAGGATTGATCCATATTGGAGGTCTCAACTCTTGGTAGAGTACTCTAAGGATCTTGGTGCTTGCATGATTCGTGATGATCTGGATGAAGATGATAGATATATGGTGGATGATATGGTCATCTATTCTTATGATAGAGTCTTCTTGATTAGAGCTTCTGAGTTCAAGGAGAAGCTGCTACATGCAGCACATGAGGACTTCCTTTCCATGCACTTTGATCCATATCTTTCCTTGGCAGAGGAGTTCATTTGGGAGGGCATCCAACATGATATATTTCAGCATATGGAGAGATGCAAAGCCCGAATGGTGATATAGAGGATGTCATAGCCATTTCCCTACTCTTTGGAGGTGAGGGAGAATTTCTGGTTGAGCCATTCCATCTCAAGGTCCCAAGTACATGGTGGAGAAGGTATAATTTCACATTATGTTTTGTAATTCTTTACCTTATATGAGAAAAATGTTGTACCAAGGAGGATTATCCCTTCTTGCATATTATATGATGATGTACTTGAAGCCACTTGCAGCATTGAGATTGGCTATCTTACTGGTGGTTTGTGGGGGAAGCCACATGATTTTTGGTGTGCACCATTGACACCACATTGTACTTTCATTTTTATATCTTATAGAATGATTGTGGTAGAAAAAAAGTGGCTAGGAGAGCACTTGTTATTACTTGTTTTGATGCAGGCAAGGGATGCACTGCGTTGGTTCCATGTGTGGAACTATGATCGACTCTCTGGTTGTCATATGGCAGCTTGTTTTCATTGGTTTTTGCTTCCATGTATTACTGATATTCTTATGTTGATGGGAAGCTTTGTTTGGAGAGTGTTAGATGAGTTGGAGATGCCCATTAGGAGTATGATTCTCCCTACTTTACATGTTGTATGTTTCAGGAGAAAAAATGGGCAAACCATGATTTCCACATCACACCTCTTGTCTTCATATGGGAGAAGCCATTTTAAGAACTTGCATTCTTGGAGGAGGTACTTCATGGCTAATTCAATGTGTGGGGTAACTTGGGCCATTCTTGGAGGCCATGGAATTTCAACCCAAGATCAGCAACAACCCCATACTTACCATAAATGGATAGAGAAACCACTTGGGTGGGAGGGTCCAATCTCTCCATGCAACCCCAACACATTGTATGAACCGGGGGTTGAGGATATTTTTGATGAGATACCTAGAATGGCTCATTTCATTTGGATGATAGCATGGGTGTGGGAGTCACTCATTGGGAATAATATTCCCCATTTTTTTCATCACTCCTACCTTGAGGAGGCCATTGGACATCAGGGAGGTTTCCACTTACACCTTCCACCCTTCTATGATGTGAGCCATGTGGTTTTGCATACTTGGGAGCAAACATTGGAGGGCAGAATTGTAGCAGATTATTTTGAGTAGTGGTGGGTGTTATCACTTAGATTTTCCTTGAAGTTGTAGGGAAAAGGAAAGGGGTCCAAGGTAACCACAAACCAACTTTTAGGTACAAAATCTAGCCAATTTGTACCCAGAGAGGGCTCTCTCTTTATGTTTTAGCTTTGTTTTGAAAGATATTAGGCTAGTTATGAAAGTTCAGGGATTTTGATTGAGTTTGGGTGATGAAATTCTATAGTCGAGGGTAAAACTGAGTAATTCAGGCCATTGCGCTAATGGAGTCAAAGAAATATGGCTTAACTAGATTAATTTTCTTATCAAGAGATGGTTTCACAGGGCAAGGTAATCAAATGAAGAACAATTATAGATCTAAGATGAATGGAATGGACTCGAAATGGGTGAAGGGAAATTAATAATCCTTCAACATTTTCGAAAAAGGGAACTTGAATGATTATTAATAAAGAGAAATTAAGAATTATTTACTAAATAATCAAAATGAATAAACTAGAAAATAGGAGAAAATAAGAATTCATTGTTTAAACTAGTTCAGAAGAAAACATTTAGAATAACAATGATTGAAAACAGATTGCACTTAAGCACTTTCTGATTTATTCCTTTTCGTTTATCATTCAGATGTGAAACATAGATGGTATAATAAACAAGTATAAAACTCTAAAACATAAGAGATAGATGACTTATTGATCCGTTGTCTGACTCAAGAATCCTGTGAAAAGTCTTTTGCATCAATTCCTTATCCAGCTAGGCATACGAAATTTGTCCAACAACACTTTATTCCAAAATAATAAATGTTACAGCAAAGTCTAAGAATCCACCCCTCAATACTCCAATTAAGGGAGTATTTATACAAAAAATTATAAAGAATATCTACTAAAAAAATGAGATATAATCTAGGATGACTCATGTATATATTACACGAAAAAAGAGACAGACGGTCTGGAAGATAATAGAAAATATAACTGATGTTGTGTTGTTCCCTTTTTTATGAATGTGCTGGAGGCAGGCCCTATGATTTGGTTTGTTGCTGTCCTCTTTAGTAACTTTGTGTTGGTTGCTCTGTTTTATTGATACTATTTACCTGTACTGATACACTTTGACCTTTTTTCGATCTCTGTTTATCCTTTTTATCATGACTTACTGTAGTAAATAATAAAAACTTCATGTAAGGATAAATTTTACAAAAATTCTAACATTTCTTCCCACCACTGGGCTTCCGGTATTCTGGTTCTTTGAAGCTTCCTCAGAGTCTCATCAATCCATGTATATCTGAAGAAAGTAGGTTGAATTGGGAATAAGTGCTTTACCTCATGCTCGAGAGAAAACAAATTTTCCAAACTGTCATGAAGAATTTTGCTTGTAGGCAATGCTGTTGCTGCTGATGAACTAGTTGATGAACTGGCCTGATTGTTAGCATACTTGTTCAATTTCTCAATATATCTTTCAAGGCTCATTAGTTTATCATCTGAAATTAAAGGACTTGGCAATCCTTTATTCAGTAGAATATCCAATATTTTTGTGAAAGCATAGATTTCTTCCTGCATATCAGAGCATCTTCTTTCTAGATTCTGCATTAGAGTTCTTTTAGTAAGAACTCTTTTTATCTCCAAAATTTTTCTTGTTCTATATTGGATGCCTAACTCTTCAAGTTGATATATGTTCTTGGTGTTTAAAAGTTGTATGAGCTCATTGGCTTCTTCAGGCATATGTCCTAATTCTTCTCTTGCCTTTTGAACTTCTTCCAGAGCCAATTTAACTAAATCATTCTGCTCATATATTATTTGAATTGATGGCCAGACATCATTTATTGATTGAATGATGTTGGTCCAAAGAATTTCTTTGATTTCCTTCAAAGGCTTCTCCAATGTGAGATCCTTCTCCAATGCTTTGACCAATTTTTCTAATCTGTTGATCTCTCTTGTTTTTTCTGCAACACTCATCTTTGAGAGATCCTATTTTTGTTCTAAAGTGATAAATTGTACCTTTGTTCTCTGGAGCTCTATCACTTGGAGTTTCAATTCCTCCATTGATTTTATTAATTCTTCAGTGCTTAAATTGGAAGTGTTGCCCTGTGATAGTCCTGTTGACTGATCTGCTGTCGTTGTACCTGTAATCACTTCTGTTGTAGATGCTGGAATTTTTGACTGCTTGTCCTTTAATGCATTTTCAAGTTCTTTTTCAGTCTCATTCAGTTGCTCATTAAGTTTCAAGAGAAAATCCATCAATTCTTCTTCAGAGTTTTTCTTTATAATTTCTGCAGTTTGTGGATGTCTTGAAGATGGCAACTTTAGCTGTTTCCTTAAGGCTGCAATGTCGTCATCTTTCTTCTTAATCAAGGCTTCTATACCCTTGACATCTTTGGGATTATGACCCAATCCAATAATTATTTCTTAAAACATCTTTATTCTGATGTCCTTGGCCTGGGAAGAGGCTTTTTCAAGATGAAATTGAGCATTAGTATTATCGAAGGAATTCTGTAATCTTTGGGCCATCATTGATTTATCAGTCAAAGTTGAGTAAATCATCTCTCCAGTTTTTTTGTGCAGCTCAATCTGATCCAAAGGATGGATATCCTTTGCCATGACTTCAAAATCAGTTCTGACATAATCTGCAGTTGTTTGAGTCTGCTGCACTTTGGGTTTAAAATGACTCATCACCATTTTACCCTGCTGGATGTCATAAGCTGACATCAGTCTTTGTTGATTTTTAGGAGCCATATTCAAATATTGATTGTAGACTTGAAGTCTTAATGGATCATTTCTGGCCTTTATATTTATAAATGTCTTTTTAATATCCTAGGCGTCCTTCATTGGTGGTTTGAAGGAAGATAATTCTGCACTTTACTGTCTTTGTAGCTCTTTTCTCTGTGAATTAGTGGATGTCCCACTGATTGTGCATGTTTGCTGACTATCTAATTCCTCTCTCCTCTGACTATCAGGGGTTTCTTGAACAAATTCTACTTCTGAAAGAGGATTTAAATTTTTTCTTTTGATATCAGAATGTTCTGAAGATCCACTGATAGGGGTAGCTGTTTCTGCATTTCTCTTCTTACCTTTTTCTTCATTGAGAGGAGTTTGCAAAACTGAAATTTCTGCCACATTAATCTGAGTAGGAGAAGTCTGTATTTGGGCCTGTTCCTTGGAAGTTTCAGGCTACTCTGCCATTGTGAATTTCTCTGTAACTGGAATATCAGTCTCCTTTTCCTTCCCTTTGGATGCTACTATGGCTAGTGCACTGATTTCCTGCAAATTTTTCTGAGAGGTTCCAGTAGAGGAAGGACCAATTCCTGGTTTTTGCAATTGTTTTCCAGGAAATCAATAGTGACGAAAACAGGTGTTGGCAACAGCGGATGAATTCTAGATTGTTCGACTGCAATTTTCCTCAGCAAGGTGGCGGTTGACAGTCTTCGACAGTTGGTTTTGAAATTTTCTGCATGGGACACTGGTCACTGCACGGGATAGTGAAAATGACGCGGTTTTATTTGTTTTATTTTCAAAGTCAAAGGTTGGCATGTTTTTTATTTTTTAAGTGGATGACGTAAGCACAAAAGGTTGTTTTGTCAGAGGTAGAAAGGGCGGTAAGTTGTATACATCGCACGACTTTTGGGGATGGGTGGTTTTGAGCGGAGGGGCAGCGATCCCATAGAATTCGCGACATGTGGCGCGACACTGTTCAGAAAACCGCTTGGCCATCTCGCATTATCGTTCAAACGTGAGGGCGTAGCGATATGGATGACAGCCATAGATCGTGGATTGGTTGATCGAACGGTCGTCGGGGAAGTGAGATAACGTGGAATTAACACGACAGGCCCAATGTAATTAAATATGAATTAATAACATCTGGGGCAATTTAATTGGTGAGGTGTGTTTTTAATTAACCGTGAGGGTTAATTAACCTTTTTTAAAAGCGGTGGGGAGGTGGGCTCATTATTAATTAGAGATTTGACTAATTAATTTCAATTAACACATTTATATGGTTATTTTTCAACCAAAGGGCCGGGATAATAATAATTGGGAATTTTATTAAAATAATACGGGAATGGGTATATTTGTATAGGGATTTAAATAATAAAGTTAGAAATTAATATGAAAAATGAATGGAAGTGCTAAGTGTAAAAACATTAGGTTTATGTATTTAACTTATGCTTGAATGAAAAAAGGGTTTTTATGAGATATTGTGAAATTTCCCTAAGTAAAATAGGATTTTACTTAGGAAAAGATTTTTTTGGAAGTGAGTGAATGATTTATGAATGCTTTTAAGTACTTAGGCTTTTTCAATTACTGGGCCAAGGGTCCGATCCCTCCAAAAGTCAAGGAAATGCCTTGATCCCCTCTAATTTTCAAATGCCTTAGTACTTAGGGGAAATTAGTGAAATTTTTAGGGAAAAATGAGAAGGGGAGTTAATAATTTGACTTTGCTTTGCTTGAAATTTTTCCAGTGTAGTGTCTGCCTTTACACTTGTGATGAAAGTAAAGATTTAACACATCTAGAGTCATTATCCATCACATGTAGTTCTGCAACAACATATACCTACCCTACCTACTTTAACCTACCATTTTTTCTTCTTTATTAGGGTGCACTTAGACTGGAAAACCCTTATCATATTTTTTCTTTTACATGTAGAAATCTATCTAATTCTAACCTTATTACATCCAAGGGCTCATATTAAACTGTTGAGCTCCTTTTATTTACTCTACCTATCTATTTATCTGCCGAGATTAAACTGTTTGGTCAGATTTTATTCTCTATCTCTAAAACATAAAATTGAAAATGAACTAGCCAAGCTTAAACTGTTTGACTGTTCATAAATTGTGGCATAAGATACAAGTTGCACACAATTTGTTTATTTGCATAAGAGCAAAGAGTAGTGGCATTTAGACTTGCACACTTTCCTTGGCCTTTCTTTTGGTGGGGTTCATTTTCTTTTACTTTTTTGGCCATATTTATTTTTTTCACTGTTTGATTTTTCTTTTAGGGTATACCCTCTTTACATTTTTTAATTTTTTTTTTTTTTTTTTTTTTGACAATATGGAAAACCTTTGCAACAAGGAAAGGTATGAACATATTACATAGCCCATCAAGTCAATAATGAAATATGACACCTAATGGTATAGGAGTCTAATAGTGGGGACTATTGATGAGGAGGCCACAAGAAGAGGAAGGGAGGAATTTTGCTCCACCTTTACAGTTGCTTGAGGACAAGCAACATTTTGAAGGGGAGGACTGTAATATCCCAAAAATTTAGCCTTCATCTAAATGGAATATGATAGTTGTTTTTACCACTAGGTAGGTGAATAAATGGTTAGGGAGGCCTGTTAACCTCTTTAGAAGGAATATTAACACTCCTAATGTGAAAGGAGGAAGAATAAGCAGCTGGATTGAGCACCTTTGAGTGTGAACAGGGATTGGATCATGTTGATTTAGTCAACTTTGACCAAGTCAACAATGCTGTCTAGATACATTGAATCTCCTTGATGAACAACACAGTTTTAGTGGAGGACAACTTGCGTGAGCTTGGTGGAAAATATGGATGGGACCCAATGTGAAGAGGTTCACTTGCTATATATGAAGAGGATGGGAGCCTTTGTTATTCATGATATGAGATTATTATTTTGATATTGGTCTATTTAGACTTCCTTTCCTCTTGTTGTTTATCAGGGTTGTAGTGTTGTTTAGCACTGGGTGTTCTCGAGCGGGAATCCCACCTCTTCCCTTGAGAGGCCTCTTGGCAGAGCATTGTATTGAATTCTTCCACATCCAGGCTTAAGGCCAAGCACTAGTCTCCAACTTCAATGTTATTTCTATAGCAGAATAGTGTTGTGTTGTAGGGTGTTGCAGTGGAGGTTTGATAACACCACTTCCAGGTCTGTTTCTCAGTAGAGGGAGCTTTCCTTCTCTTGAGAGATCAGTTAGGAAGATTTCTGGGCTCATTTCACATCTTGGCAGTTGGCCAAAATATTCCTCATCTCCTATAGTGTAGTCCCTTGTAGGAACTGCGTGATTTTGCATAGAGCTACAGCAGCAGGGTTTAAGCCCTTGTTTTTGAGCTAGTTTCCTAGGGAAAGGGCCAACCCTTCTCTCGGAAAGCTAGAATAAGAGATTCCCATCCCTCTATTTTATTATTCAGCTACATTCATGTGATGTTGCAGTAAGACTGCGTTATTTCAGATCTGAATATTCAATTCTGCTCTTTGTACTGAAGCTTTCAAGAAACCCTTGTCAGATTGTCTTTGTAATGTATTAAGGAGGCCAAATCTCTATTTTCTTAGCATATTTTTCAATAAAGTTCCAGATATATGATTTTATATCCTATTGTTGCAGAAAAATTCAGAAAATAACACTATCATTTGCTTCAGAAATTCTACATAGCTTAAGTCATGGGGTTTGGCCATTTTTAAGCTGATTTGAGGTCGGGAGGTCTATTTAACTTATCAAAAAAGATTTATTTCTATTCCTCTTTTATATGTGAGGGCCTAAATATATATTCTAAGGGAACCAAGTGTTATTTCTTCCTGTTAAAATGAAAATCTCTAGAAATAACGTTTTTAGGGCCAAATTGCTGCATTTTCCCCACTTAGGAGGATGTAGAAAGGCTCCTTTTTGCTGTTGTTTCATTCATTTCATGGAAATGTGTTTCTCAACACATTTTATGATTTAATTTCTCTCTGCTATTCCAGTATTGTGCTTATGCATTGCTTCATTCACGTTTTGGGATATTATAATTAAATCCTCCTCGGTCTTGTTGTACTTTTCTTTGGGAGTTTTTGTTTTCCAATTCCATATTAACTAGATTATTTGAAATTTTTTTTATCACACTTGTCATATCTTCAATTTTTTGAGGTTGTGATGATTCTTCTTTTTCTTTCCCCTTCTCTTGGACTGCCTATTTCCCTTTCGTTTTCCCTGTGGCAGTCATATTAGCTTCAGTTTCTAAAGCATATGTCTGTATCTACTCCAGAGTATGGGATCTCATTTCTCTAAGTGTGAAACTAAAATCAGCTTCAAAAGCCCCAACAAAACTACCTTTGCTCCAACAGGAGGGGGATTCATTTCTATAGGTAAACTGTTATACAATTTATTGAACCTTTTGATAAAACCTGATATATTCTCATCTAGTTTTCTTTTGACCGTATTGAATTTTGTAAATGAATATCCATGATCCCTTTTTTCACCCCATCTGTAATATTCCTAAATTATCATGCAGCTAATTGGAATATTAAATTTTGATTTTGTTCTTAGATAGAGGAATAAGATGGGTAGGGAGACACATAAATATCTTTAGTAGGCACAAAATCCCTCTTAATGTGAAAAGGGATCATATTCATAGCTGGATAAAGCACCTTCATGTGTGAACAAAGGCTAATGCATGTGGAGAAGGTCAAGTTTGACCAAGTCAACAAAGCTAGTATGGAGGGAGTGGATCATTAATAGAGATAACCCAGTGGGAATGTGGATCAGTCTAGATAGTTAGAATAAAGCCACTTTGAGTGTGGAAGGAGACATTGCATGGAGATTAAGTCAAGGTTAACCAAATCAAATAGTGATGTTATGGAGAAGTGGCATTGATGATGGGATAGTGCAGTTTTGGAGGGAGATCAAGTGCATGATGATGGAAACCCTAATGAGTGGGACCCAAGGTGAGAAGGCTCACATTGTTTATAAGGAAGAGGATGGCAGCCATATGAGGTTAGCTTATCATTATGATTTTCTGAATATATGGTCTATTTAGACATATACCTTTCTCTTGTTGTTTAGCTGTTTAGCATTGGGTGTTCCTAATCGGGAATCCCACCTCTTCCATTGAGGAGCTCTTGGAGGATTCTTGCACCAAATTGTCCACTATCTGGCTTAAGGCGAAGCTTCACCTTTATTTTACAACGTAAATCCTATTGATGGTTTGGTTGTTTCAGCAAGCTGCAGCAAGTGGAAACTAGATCTCTACATCTAGGCCATTTCAGTGCTCATTTTCAGTGGAGGAGGTTTCTACTTCATTAGGAGGACAGTATTGAAGGCATTGAGCCTCATTTCCAGATCTTGGCATCAATACAACTAAATTTTGATCCCTATAGCACAGTATAGGTCCAGATCTATGTTATTTATGTAGGTACAGTTGCAGGGTGGGTCGGCACATCATTTGGAGAGTTGATTTTACAGGTGTTGGGGATATGCCTTTCACTTTGGAGATCTATTGGAGGAGGCAACTTTATTGATCATATCAGATCAACCACACTTTCTAGACCTATAATTTTCACTAGATCTACAGTCTTAAATCTCAGATCTACAATTTGTACTTGGTGTTTTGCTGAAAACCCCAAGGGGGTTCTTTAGAGGAGCTTGTATAATGCATGGATCTGATATAGATCTAAATTTTTATGCACATAGAAGATCTAGATCTTATGTACAATATAATGTTGTTGTAGAGGCAATAAAATAACACTATCAAGGTATTTCATCTTTTATACATGGTTGCAACCCCTCGTTTTGTAAGATTTTTGGGCTATTATGGCTTGGGAGGCTTGTTTAACTAAGCCACCATGATTTGTTTCAGATCTCCTTTTGTATTTGGCTGCTACAATATATAAAATAATGGATCCATGGGTTGTATTTAACTTTTATAGCATAATTTCCTGAAAAATGCGTTTTTAGTGCCTTGTATTGTTGATTTACCCATTTGGGAATACTACAGTGGTATCAGAGCATAATCTTGGCTTAGACTGTGAGTTTCAAGCCAATATTATATAAGAAGAAGAACAGAAGGAAAAGAGATCTAGAATGATGGAGAGAATGAGTTTTATCTCATCTCTTTTCAAATCTAAGAAGGACCTCACCAAGGAGGTCAAGCAAATAAAAATGGAGAAAAGAAGAAACCGCATTAGGGTTTCAAGCTGAGGAAGGTCCATGTACTTCCTATCAGAAAAAATAAGGTTCGGTATTGCATAGAGCTCCAAAGAAACATGATATGCCATTTTATTTTGAATACAAGAGGCATGAATATGGAGGAAAATTAGATCATGAGATTCTAAGTGAGTATCTTGCAGAATATAAGTCTCAACCTAGAGCTTTCAAGGAGAATCTAACTCTCCCATAGTTCATTCAGCTCAAAGAAGAAAGGAGACCTTGCAGCCATAGAAGGAAAGAGGGAAATAGATTTCTATTGTCTACCTTTGATGGGTCATCCTCATGCATAGCAAGGGCTTGGGGAATGAGGCTGGATGCATTTTGTCCTACTACATCTAGTAGTAGAGAAAGAAGCTATTGAGATTGCAGCGTTGCACCTTGAGGGTGAAGCAAAAATTTTGTGGTTCATCCGTTTGAGTCATGCAAAAGTGACTGCATATGCAGATTTTAATCAAAGGTTGATCAAGAAGTTGAACAAGAAGAGATCAGAGGAGAATGAGCCTTCACCACCACTTACTTCAGGAGCACTTGCATCAGGAGAAAGAACCCTTGCATCTTTTCCAAGTGGTCATGATCTCTTGACATATGAGATCCCATGAACTATTTTGGAGATGCATGAGGAGGAGGAGACTTGTACCAAAACTGATGTAGCCATGGAAGAGCATCCATCATCATCAGTAGTTGGGGAAGCCATCACACCAGAAGGAGGAACCCTTGTAGCAGTACAAGATGTTCCCAAGCTTTACCAAGGTATGCACATGCTTCTGTTTTCAGTTACTTCAGTACATCATATGGAGGATTGTGGGAATGTACCGTTGCATGACCTAGGGTCAAAGTATATTGCTGATTTGGAGCAACAGACTATCACTGCACTGAGAAACCTTGATTTCTTCAAGGAAAAGATATACAATCATCCTATTGTATCATTATTGAGTTGCACACAACTCTTAGGGTTGGAGTGTATATTCTTGGAGGATGGGATGAGTATTGTCCTAAACAATGCAATACAGAACTGTGTTCAGCATAGAGCATGATTTGGAGATAGCAGGTGGACCATTATGGAGATCAACAGCACTATCATTGAGAAACAGTGATGATTTGGGGTCCCAACCATTATTGGATCATTCCAATGACCTTTTAACATGCATAGTAGAGGATAGGAAGATGGTTGATGAGAGACATCTTATCTTCCATTGTTATGATGGATCTGTCTTGATGAGCACTTCATTGCTCAATGATAAGATTTTGCCTTCAGTATATTTGGATCCTTATGGGGTCAACTTGGTCATTTATGAGTGGTATTCATTTGGAGATCTCCAAGATATTAGATTTCAACATCCCATGGAATGCAAAGACAGAAATATGATTTGGGAGGATGGTATTCTCCATCGGAGGAATGCCACTTTTGGATATGATGATAGACACTCACCATTAGTTGGATGGGTGAATTTTATGAGCAAGAGGTTGGGAAACCACTTGCAGATTTATGACACCGGGAAGCAGGAGGCAAGACTGTGTTAGTTACTCTTGAAAGAGTTTGGTCATCTTATGACACATTCTATTTCAAAGAGTTGGTCGGTGGATGGACCTTGGCATGACACTTGCACATGGCAACAAGGATTTTTGATGTATTGGGGTGATATGATGTCTTTCATATCAACTATCATGTTGTTGCTCCATGATTTATATGGTGATGGTGTGGGGAGGCAACAAGAGTTGTTGCTTTTTTTTTTCTTGAGAGAGTATGGGCTGATCTTCTCCCATACTTTGGATGATGTTGCAGGAGTAGAAGATGGCACTATCATGATGCAAAGGGGCTAATCCTTAGATTTTGAGGATCAGGAGGTACTTCCTCTTTGGAAGGAATCTCCCATATACAATAGCATTATGATTGATGGCTTTGACATGTGGTATTGCAAAGAATGGAGCTATGATATGACAAGAGCCTTATTACAAAGGTCAACAATGCTGTCACTTGGGAGCTTGGATTTGTTGATGGAGTGTCCTGAGTATCACTTCACATATGATGCACTTGATGGGAAAGAAGGAGATGAGAGTGATGGAGTAGTCGATGGAGACATCTATTACCATGATATGATCTTCTTGACTTGGATTTTCAAGCATAAGAACAAAGATCTACATGTGACACTTAGTTCATTCCTCTTCATGGGACTATGTCATACCACTATGGAGGGCTCATTCATGGATATTATTATAATATTACTCTCAATACATGGTAAGAATTTTGTTTTTGCACTTATTGATTATCTAACACAGTATTTCCATTCTTTCACCATATTTATACAGGGCATTGCTCCACAAGAGGGAAGGCCTCTAATTGGGCTTCATGGTCATTTTGGGACCAACATATATGATGGAGAGAGCCATTTCTTATATGTCTTTGGGAAAGTGTTGTACTATTCCCTGTATGTTGAGTTGATATACAATGCCATTTACTATTCACTAATAAGTGTGATGACATGTACAACTAGCAATTTTCTAATATTCCCAAATTTCCACATCATATTTGGAATATTAGAGTCCTTGACTTTCTTAATAAATTAAGTAAATAAAAGGGTGGAGGGACTAAAAAACCCTAAATATGAATAAAATCCAATTTTAGTGTGTGCATGTAGATATTTTAGATCTAGATCTAGAATCATGGAGTAGTGGAGCAGCCCCATTAATGGAGATCATGTCTCATTTATAAGATAGATTATGGAGGATGAAACAGTCAAATAAGATCATGGATATTAAATAATAAATCACAGGGATATTTGATAAGGTCAACTGAGATCATAATGCATTCAAAGAATATCATTAAGCACTTATGATAAGATAGTGGAGGAAGTGATGCATTTAATGCATGCATGATGGATAGGGTGATCACCCCATGTGAACATGATGGAGGACATGGATCAAAAACGCAGTCAAACATGGAGACTTTGTCCACATGTACAAAACAGATTTGGAGTGGGCCTAGGCTATGGAAGGCTCATGTATATAATGAAGGTGAAGGCACAATGGAAGGCATGATTTGGATTATTCATTTCTTGATCTGTTTAGATCTAGATTTGTCTTAGGATATTTCTATGCAAGCTTGGGCTGTTTAGAAGAGTTTGCAGTGCTATTTAGCACAGGGTTTTCCCAAGTGGGAATCCCACCTCTTTCCTTGAGTGATCTCTTCGGAGAGGATTGTTCTTCATTCATTATCAAGCATTGGTGCCATCTTCAAGAGGTTGTTTCTAGAATTCAACTAGGAAACTAGTGGAGGATTCATCTTACCACTTTGTTCTTCGGATCCAACCTTTTAGGAGTAGCATATCTATATCCGGCATTCAAGCCTTGGGGTTTTACCTCCATGCAATAGCATTCCCTTCAAGGGTTGTGCAGTTTAGTCCTATAGATCTATTGGAAGAAGGAAGTTTCTAGTATTTCGGTTGTAAATCCTATGAAGGATAACCTCCTCACATTGTATCTATTGTTTCCATCACCCAAGAGTTGATTTGACATATCTAGCAGCATGCTTATGAGTCTCCCTCTCTGAAAGCAGATTTTTCTGAAGCTGTTGTTCATTCAAAAACTATTTTCAGTGGAGGAGATTGGAGGAGCTAGATCTTGAGCTTTTAGCCCACGTATCTAGTGAAGGGATCAACCCTTATTGCATAGATTTGATTGTACATCATCGCAGCCATAATATCATCAGATCTAGCTTTAGATCTGCATTCCCAACAGCATATATGTGAAGCCCTAACAGGTTGGTTTTCTTAGACTTACAGATCTGAGAAATCCCTTCTGGGTTATCTTGGGAATCCATCATAGAGCCCAGATCTACAATTTCAACATCATCGGACCTCCCATTCTTCCTAGATCTGATTTTCTATCTTATAGGCAGTTGTTGTCTCTACAGTTTTAGCAGGGACATCATATTTTACCTTCTAACAGAGTAGTAATTACGCATTCCCTCCTGGGATATTATTGCAAGGTCATTCTAGGCTACTCTTGTGGCTTGAGTGTCTCATATTTTGAGCACTGTTGTACTTTCTTCTTGCACCTTCAAAATAATAAAATGGCTCAACTATTTATGTGCATTATGATGTGTATATAGATTTATTGTTTACCTTGCTGTAGTTCTTATATTTTTTTTTATTATTACGACATTTTCCCTTTTGGGATATTACAGTGGTATCAGAGCATGATCTTTGGCTCAGCTTGTGGACACTTCATCTTTTACATCAAAAGAAGAAGTAGATAGATGAGATCTATCATGAAGGATAGACATTCTGCCACTCCTTTCTTTAGATCCATGCAAGATCTCTCCAAGGAGGTCAATCCAATGAAGAAGGAAGGACAGAAAGAGGATCCAAGAAGAAGATGTGATAAGGAAGTTCCAAGCACTTCCTTTCAGCAAAGAAGAAAACCAGAGAATCCTAGATCTCCTCATAGATCCACAATGCCTACTTTATTTGGAGAAGGTGAAAGGTGTAGAAATGAAGAAAGGGATGAACCTGAGACTCATGAGACTCTTAGTCTATATCTTCAAGAGTAAAAAGCACAGTCTATAACATTCAAGGAGAAGCTAACTCTCCAACAATTCTTCAAAATCAAACAAGAAAGAGGATCCTATAGCAGCAATAGAAGGAAGAGGCATAATAGATTCTATTTGCCTACATTTGATGGATCTTCCTCAGGAAATGTTAGAGCTTGGAGGAGAGATTTAGATGCATTTTTCAAGCTATATTCTATAGCTGAAGGAGAGGCTGTTCAAATTGCAGCACTTCATATTTTAGATGAAGCCAATGATTGGTGGTTTGGTCACATGGAGCATGCAAAGGTGACTAAATATTCATATTTCTTTCACAAGTTGAGGAAGGAATTTGATGTGAGAAAACTAGAGATGTGTCACAAAGTGAAATTCCCTAAGGAAACAAAGGAGGATTTCAATCTTGTCACTCTAGACAAGGAGTCACTACATTCACCACCAGCTGCAAAAGTACTTGCATCTGGAGAAGAGACACTTGTATTTTTGCAAGATAGTCTTGAGCTCTTGACATATAGAGTCCCATGCATGATTCAGGAGATGCATGAGGGAGAGGAGGAAGATTCCAACGTTGGTACACTTGGAGAAGAGCATCCATCACTCTTACCAGCAGTTGGAGACACTATTGTCCCGGTTGGAGGAACTCTTGTGTTCTGACAAGAGGTTTCCACACATCAGTTGATCCAAGGTATGCATGAACATTCATCACATATTGTTTCAGTAGATCTTATTGAAACTTATGAGGACATTTCATCAGGGCCAATGCATAACCAAGGGTTAGAAATTTTTTTATATTTGAAGCAGCAACATATCACGGCGTAGAGGACCCTTGATCTAATCAAGGAGGAGATTAAGAACTATCCAAGTTCATCATTATCTAGCTACATTCAACCCTTTGAGTTGAAGTGTAGAGTTACATAAATGGGATGAGTATGATCCTCTGTACAATAACTGGTTATGAGATCAGTATTGTGCCTTGCTTTGAGACAACACATGTATTACCATGCATATCTACAACACTGTTACTTAGTAGCTGTGATAAATAAGGGGCATCATCATTCTTTGGAGAATTATGAAGGTAGCTTCATTCATGAAGCAATGGATGTAAATATGGTAGATGGTAGACATCTTGAGATGAGAAATATTTTCTCCCTTCTAGATGACCCTTTCTCAATGAGCATCTCACTGCTCAAAGAGAAACTCATACCTGCAGTAGATCCAACACCTATTTGGTTTTGGAGGGCCTTTGGGGAAAAGAGAATCTCATTGAGAGATCTCATTGGAGGTGCACTTCAAAATTTCATGAAGTGAAAAGTTCCTCATCAGTTTGGGGAGGATGGTATTCTACAAGGGGAGGATACCATGATTATGCAACACATCATTCACCATCCACATTGGGATGAGTGGGTGAGGATAATAAGAAAGGGGTTGCATGACCACTTGCAAATTTATGACATGGGATAACAAGCTTTTCTACATTGGTTGCCAATGGGAGATTTTTGTCACTGCCCAAAGGATCTTATTTCTTTGATCCATGCCTTGAAAAACACTTATGAAATGAAGAAGGAGGAATGGCTGCACTGGCTACTCTTGGGTAAGTATGGTTACAACCCAATAGCTCATATTTTTCTGATTCATTCCTTGTATATCAATGTTAAAATGTAGCAAAAGAAGGCATGCTCATTTTTGTTTCCCTTGAGAGAGTTTGGCCACCACGTGACATCTCCTATGTCCTTGTGTTTTGTATTGTGTAAATCTTGGCATGATGCTCTCATGATGTGTATGGATGGAGTTCATTTGTATTGGGCTGATGTGACATTCCACATGTCTATCAGTATTTTTTTACTTCATGACGTACATGAGGAGGAGAGAAAGCAACAAGATCTCTTGTTTCTTTGGTTGCTTTTGGGAGAGTTTGGCTTGTCCATCTTACATGGAGGAGATGAAGGATGGCAACAAAGGGCCTTACTCCAGTGGTTACTATTAGGAGAATATGGTTTGACATATTTGTCTACCCATATAACTTCTTCCTTATTATTTTTCATAATGTTGGAATGATGCTTGGATCCAATAAGGCCAACAGGGCTAAGGATGGGAGCATGTCAATGCTCAATCAAATTCATAAAGCATGGGATGAAGAGATGTATTGTGAGATGGATATTTTCCTTGGTGGAAAGATCCACTTTATTTTATGTATCTGATGTGTTGATGATGATGTTGGACATCATATGGTTGTCACTTGGTACTTCATGATGACAGGAGGGCATCTAACTACACAGTTGGAGGTCATTCTATGCTCTCTTGCGAGACAAATTTGGAACCAAACATGTATGACACATTGCAGAAAATGGAGGAAGCTTTCCTTATGTGGATGCCATTTGGAGGGGAATAGATGGCTTTGCATCTACTTTTGGAGTTTCTTAAGGACAAGCAACATTGGGGGGGGGGGGTGTGGGGGGATGTAATATTCCCAAATTTCCACATCATATTTGGAATATTAGAGTCCTTGATTTTCTTAATAAATTAAGTAAATAAAAGGGTGGAGGGACCCAAAAACCCTAAATATGAATAAAATCCACTTTTAATGTGTGTATGTGGATATTTTAGATCCATATCTAGAATCATGGAGTAGTGGAGTAGCCCCATTAATGGAGATCATGTCTCATTTATGAGATATATTATGGAGGATGAAACAGTCAAATAAGCTCATGGACATTAAATAATAAATCACAAGGATATTTGATAAGGTCAACTAAGATCATAATGCATTCAAATAAAATCATTAAGCACTTATGATAAGGTAGTGGAGGAAGTGATGAATTTAATGCATGCATGATGGAGAGGGTGATCACCCCATGTGAACATGATGGAGGACATGGATCAACAACGCAGTCAAACATGGAGACTTTGTCCACATGTACAGTGCAGTTTTGGAGTGGGCCTAGGCTATGAAAGGCTCATGTATATAATGAAGGTGAAGGCGCAATGGAAGGCATGATTTGGATTATTCATTTCTTGACCTGTTTAGATCTAGATTTGTCTTAGGAAATTTCTATGCAAGCTTGGGCTGTTTAGAAGATTTTGTAGTGCTATTTAGCATAAGGTGTTCGCAAACGGGAATCCCACCTCTTCCGTTTAGTGATCTCTTGGGAGAGGATTTTTCAACATTCCTTATCAAGCATTGGTGCCATCTTCAGGAGGTTGTTTCTAGCATTTAGCTAGGAAACCAATGGAGGATTCATCCTACCACTTTGTTCTTTAGATCCATCCTTTCAGGAGCACCATATCTATATTCGGCATTCAGGCCTTGGGGTTTTACCTCCTTGCAACAACAGTCCCTTCAAGGATTGTGTAGTTTAGTCCTATAGATCTATTGGAGGAAGGCATTTTCTAGTATTTCAGTTGGAAGTCCTATGAGGGATAAGCTCCTCACATTGGATCTATTGTTTCCATCACTCAAGAGCTGATTTGACATATCTTGTAGCAGGCTTATGATCCTCCCTCTCTGACAGCGCAATTTTCTGAATTTTTTGTTCATTCAGCAACTATTTTCAGTGGAGGAGATTGGAGGAGCTAGATCTTGAGCTTTTAGGGGCCAAGGATCTAGTGAAGGGATCAACCCTTCTTGCATAGATATGATTGTACATCATTGCAGCCATCATATCATCAGATATAGCTCCAGATTTGAATTCCCAGTAGCATATATTTGAAGCTCTAAGAGGGTGGTTTTCTTAGACTTACATATCTAAGAAATCCATTTTGGGTTATCTTGGGAATCCATCATAGAGCCCAGATCTACAGTTTCAGCATCATCGAAGCTCCCATTCTACCTAGATCTAACTTTATATCTTATAGTCAGTTGTTGTATTTACAGTTGTAGCAGGGACAATGCAATTTACCTTCCAGAAAAGCAGAAATTACACAGTCCCTCTTGGATGTTATTGCAGGGTCATTCTAGGCTACTCTTGTGGCTTGAGTGTCTCATATTCTGAGCACTATTGTACTTGATTTTTTCACCTTCAAAATAATAAAATGGCTTAGTTATTTCTGTGCATTCTGATGTGTATATAGATTTATCGTTTACCTTACTGTAATTCTTATATTTTGTTTTAGTATATTTTCCCCTTTGGGATATTACAAATTTGTTGGGGGACAACTTGCCACATCATGTTCTGAAACTGCAGTTGGTAAAAATTCACTGTTACTACTTAAGAAACTGTTGGTACCTTCTAGCACTATGTAAAACCTTCAGTACTTCTCTTATTTGGATTCCATATGATGAAAATGTCATATTCAGTCTGTATGGGATGATTTGGGCAATAACCAAAGGGTGGAACTTTGAGGACCCTATTGCCTTTTTGCTCCATGAAGGCAACGAGAGACAACGTGGGATGGATATCATAAGTGGAGAGAGAGACAACGTGGGATGGATATTTTGATCCATCATATTCAGCTATGCAACCCACCTTCTTTGTAGGAGCCTAAGGTGGTGGAGATATTTCAGAAGTTACCATGTTGGAGGGTGACTCACTTTTTGCGGATGATAGCTTGGGGATGGAGGCTTCACAAGGGGATGGTTCCCAAAATATTTAAGATTCCATGCCTCAAGAAGGCCTCTAGACCACATATAGTTGTTTCCATGGATATCCCACTTTTTCATGATGAGAGCCATTTGGATTTTTCACCAGAGGCATACTTTTACACATGAGAGGAACAAATTGAGGACAGATTGTTGAGAGAGCATCTTGTTCTTTGGAGGATCCTATCATATGAAGATGCTATAGGAAGAAGACAAGGGGCTCTTCAGTTCTATCCTTGTAGTTTCTTGAGGACAAGCAACATTTGGGAGGGGAGGACTGTAATATTCCTAAATTAGCATGCAGCTAATTGGAATATTACATTTTGATTTTGTTCTTAGATAGAGGAATAAGATGGGTAGGGAGACCCATAATTCTCTTTAGTAGGCATAAAATCCCTCTTAATGTGAAAAAGTATTTTATACATGGTTGTAGCCCCTCTTTTTGCATGATTTTTGGACTATTATGGCTTGGGAGGCTTTTTTAACTAAGCTACCATGATTTGTTTCAGATCTCCTTTTGTATTTGGCTACTATAATGTAAAAAATAATGGATCTATGGGTTTTATTTAACTGTTATAGAATACTTTCCTGAAAAATGCGTTTTTGGTGCCTTGTATTGTTGATTTCCCCATTTGGTAATACTACACCATCTCTGAGTGAATTGATTTTCCAGTTATTACCATGTATTAATAGAATCATTTGGAAATACCTTAAAATAATTTCTAGCCTCTTCATCCAGAGACTGAACAAAAAGCCTCATTACAACATCAAGATGTTCTACATTCAGATTTTTAGTAAAATTACAAAACGTTGGAAAGTGTTTTTCTGCAGTTATTTGATCTTCTCCAGTAAAACGTGGGAGTAATTTAAGATACACTTGAGTAATTGCATTAATTGGTTGTGGAAGGTTAAGTGGAACATATTTTTTCAACAAAAAGTTTGGTGTTGCAATGTTTTCACCTTGATTGACTGTTCTTTGAGTTAGATGCAGTCAATGAACCCGCTGTGAAAATGAATGAAGGTGGAGGTAAAAATGATATGGGAGTGGGTTGATGGACAATGGCAGAGGGACCAACAACTGGAGTTTGTTGAGATGGAGTAAAATTAAAATAAATAGGCTCAAAGGAGTGTTCTTCCAACTTAGGTTCTTGAAAATAAATTGGTGTGAAGGGTGAATATTTTTCCAAGAAAGGAAGTACTTTAGATATATCTTCAAACAAAGGATTCCTAGAACTAGTATCAGGAGTGGAAATTGTAGGACTAGCTATTGAGGGGGTTTTGGGTTTACAAACCCTTTCAGAAACCAATCTTTCAGAGTCTGACAAATTAGGGACCTTCTGCTATGAGGTATCTGACCTCGTGTGAGGCCTTTTGTTAGCTATAATTTTGAGAATAACAAACACAACCAAATATTTCCTCATCACTAAACAACTAGAGGAAATAATGTGAAAAACCAAGGGAAAATAAACTTCATCTCTTCGTCCCCGGAAACAATGCCAAAAAATGTTGTTTCTTGAGAGACAATTCCTTGGATGTGGAAAAGAATCAGTGCTTAAGAAATTTTTAAAAATGTGTCACAAAAGTAATTATATTAGGTGGTCTTCGTTCAATCCCTTTGGAAAATAATTCTTTAAAACCCTTAAAAATATGGTATAATGAAAGACTCTACAATGCTATTAACTGTTGATATCTGATGGAAAATAAGAACTATAGAAGAAACTCAAAATGATATGTTGTAACACAGAATCTATCACTTTAAATTTCAGAATGAATTTATAGAGAGAAAGGAAACTCAAAATAATATGTTGTAAACACAGAATCTATTACTTTTAAATTCTAGAGAGAATGTGTGAAGGGAGAGGGGTTGGAGTGGAGGAGCACAAATGAAGGTTATTTAACTCTTACTCATAGATGTAATTAAGAGACAGAAAACTACTTTACTTCACTTCATTCTAGGAAGAAGAAACAAAAAATGAAACAAGAAAAATGAATCACCATCAACAATTGTAGGAAACGTGATGTTTCTTTCATTAATTCCTCAGAAAAGTACCAAAGATTTAGTCTTCTAGAGGACAAAAACTCAAAACCTTTCTTATTTCTTTCTATCTTGCTTAAATACATCAAAAATAGTTTGTAAATGATAAAAATTATTGAAACTACTTTGAATACCTAAACTGTTAAAACTACTTATTACATTGCAATTGAGGACATCACTCTAGCTTTGATCTTAACAAACAAATTAAAACTTGGAATATTATTATGTTTGTTGAATCTGACTTGTTGCTGGTGCGTCTCCCTGAATTTTTGATGTGTCTCCCTAACATATCGGACATCCTTGCCCTGCATTTCTTCAAGAGTTAAATATTTGTCTTTTCTTCTTATTGTCATGTCTTTTCTACTTCTAGTGTGGTATTCAAACAATCCTGCAATAACGCATCCTTGCCCAAATTGACGCTGCTATTACATTTCAACCAAGGTTATCATGTCCCCTTCTACCCGAATCTACCTCTTCTACTCATGCCCATTTTGTTCTTCCTTCTCTTCTCCTTTACTTTGTGTCAGGTCACTTACTCGAGTCCACTTCCCGCGTCCACGTTTATTTATAAAACCAACACAACTACACATAATCTTGGACTTTCAATAAATTCAAATTAACCTTTGAATGGAATCGCGTCCACCTTTCCATCGGATTTCAGCCTTCGACATTTATAACATACTCCTTAGCGCCATTCCTCTTGAGCTTGTGATGTGTGACGTGCGATGAGCAGAGGGTGATGTGGTAGGACGGAGGTGGGGCTGCCTGCAAATCGCAAATTGGTGAGTTTTGTTATGAAAAGCGGGAGGTAAGTGTTAAAACTTGCAAAGAGAGATGTGCGATGTGCGATGGAACCTATAGCCAACACGTGGCTTCTCTTCACAACCTCCGATCTATTAACTTTGTTGAATCTTTATTTGTGATATCCATTCTCGACCACTTATCTCTAACTTAGATCTCACGATCTAATCTTGTCCATCCATCTGAATTGCATTTCTATGCTATGATCTTTGTCATCCATCTCTCCACTTTAATCATGCACTTTGATCATGACCGTCTATTTTTCCCTTTACACCTCCTCCAAAAATCGTAAGTTTTTAAGGAAAAAATGCCAATTCTATGCCTTTAGGAAATCTATAGGATTTCTTCAATATTGAACACTGTTTCATTCAACAGGCTTGCATATGTTCCTTTGACGAATAAATGAACTTAATTACTATTTTTTTTTTCTCCATGGTGTAACTCTCCTGAGCTTATTCGGTATTTTGTAGCACTAGTCCCTCCTGAGCTTGCGAATAAGCCCGACTCGACCCTTACCTATGTGAAATGTTCTGAAAGAATCAATCAGCCCGACTCGAACCACCTTCACATCTCTACACATAGTGTTAATACACCAACATGTAAATCAAAATTCCTCTTCGACATACAAATTTTTACATTTTATAGCATATATTCTTTTTGGGTGTTTTGAAAAATATTTCAAAAGTAAATTCAAATGAGCCACAACAATACCCACTCTCTTTAATGGATTGTAAAATTTACTTCTTCCTTGCAATTTCTTCTTGGATAACATTCACCCTAGCCTTATTCTCCTCAAAATTCTCAAACTCAGCAACATATTCTTCCCTAATAGGACCTATCACTTCCTTTGGTGCATCACATGGCTTTACTTGGCCTCTTATCATAGCCAAGTGTTGTTTCAAACTGAGAATACCCCCACCTACAATAGATTTATTGCAAAATTTTCATATCATTTTTCCATCAATCACATTAAAATGAGCACATGTAGTGTCCTTGGCTTTTGGAGGCATGGTGGCTAGAAATATTTGAAATTTTCAAATAAATCTGCCAATTAAAAAAAATACAACTAAGAAAAATGGAAAACCTAAGATAAATTTGGGGAAAAAACAGGACATATTTAGCCTAAAAAAATTGATAGCATAGAACTAGAGATTTAATAGCAATGTAGCATAGAACACATAAAAAAAAGTGAATACATGGACAATAGTGAAATATGGATTATTTCAAGCGAAAATACTAACCTGGAAATGAAAACTACCTTCCTTAGCCTCCTATTGAAGATGCCAAATCTACTAAAAACTCCAAACTATCTCCAAAATAGATCTAATTCCACCTCCAAGCCTCTAATATGATTTCTCCAAAAAACAATAAACACTCTCCAAGCTCCCAATGAAACTCACAAAAACTCCAAATGAGATGTGTGAGGTAAATGAGAGGGGATACCTCTTTTTATAGGCTTGGAGGGGTTTGTTTTGGAGGGAAACAACCCTTAGTGTCCCTTCAAACCACCTCACAAGCCTCAAAGAAAGTGTCTGGTGGGTCTGCGGTCGATGTGGCAATGAACCAACCAATTTACCCATAAACCAGCCAGTTTTTTAATAACTCGGTCCCTTAGTCGCAAATTTTCTTTAAAAAAGAAGTCAAAAGAGGGGTTATGACCAAGTTTTTGGGCGGTTAGGATGGTTTAGCTAGTGAACTAGCTAGTTTGACCAATTTTCAATTCAGACCGACCAATTTTTAATACTATGGTTAATATGAGGCTCTTTTGGCTCCCAATTTCGTTAATGAATTGCAACAGTGACCCCTTCACTTACATTTGTGATTGGAAGAGACGCTCCCCTTCCTCTGGGTCTTCGGGCTTAATCTTGTGGACCTGGGTGGTAGAAATAGTGGTTCTAGGATCTACATCAATAATTTACTTCCCTTTTCCATTCCCCTTTTCAGGGTGTAACTCAGAGTTGAAACATGCATCTGAATTTGAAGCCTCCAGCTCGTCTACTAGTGATTGCTTGGTAGGACACTCACTTGTGTTGTGAGTGGGGCTCTTGTGAAACTCACACTACTTCCCTATTTCCTTCATCTTTGTGGTGTTATTCTTTTCTTGCGGCTTCGATGGGTTGTCTTGGGTCACCCCTCCTTGTATGTGTCCTTTGTTATGTGGTTTTGGGGCGCCTTTCCCTTGCTTCAAATTCGCATATCATAAGTCTCACTTCTTTTGTTTAAATTTTTTCTCGATCTTGATAGAGTATCAGTATGAAACGCCAAGCGAGGATATGTCCACAAATTATTTATTCTCTTATATTTATTTGTGTAGATAGTCACAGTACTTGAGTACCATATGCCACTCAGAATCCTTGATACCAAACTTCATGTGAAGGGTATGAAAAAATATGTGAACCTCAACATGTATTGATCCCTTCCCTATCGTAGTGTGGTACATTTCATGTAATTATCTTCATATCTCTCAACAGGGTAATATTTTTCCTTGAAGATGTCTCAGAAAGTGGGTGCAGCTGAAAAAAGTGAAGGTTCCCTTTCATCCTTCTACTCATAGTAGGTTTCCCACCAGTCCTTGACATGTGGGGAAAATTTGAGGAGCGCAAAAGTAATATTTTCCCTATCGGAAAAATCATGAACCGAAAAATATCCTTCCATAAAATTTAACCATTTATCTACAAAATTTGCATCTATTTGACCTTCAAATATATGGATGTAAAATTAAACTTGTACCTTGAAAGGGGTGCATCCTCTGAAGGGAATTCTAAATGAAGTTGTGTCACCTGTTAGCATCCGCTGAAGGATTTGGGAAAATTTTTCCATCGTCTTGTTCCTTTTCCGCTCAAGGGATTCTTTGAGCAACGGTTTGATATGATCTCCTGCTCAAAACAGGTTTTTCCATCATGTTAGATGGATGGACTGATGGAAATAACTACACAATCACTAATTTCCTTGTTTCTTTCCCTCAAGGAACCATGTTTTTTAGATTGGTTGATGCATATGGTAAGGTGAAGGATTCAAACCTTCTATTTGAGATTTTGAATGAAATTATTCAAAAAGTGGGGGAGAAGAATGTTGTGTAGGTCATCACATATAATGCCTCAAACTATGTTCTTGCTAGAGAGATGCTAGAGTCCAAATATAAGGCCATGTTTTGGACTCCATGTGTTGCACATTACATACACCTCATTTTGAGGACATAAGAAAAGTGTAGTGGGTAAAAAAAAATATAGAGCATGCCAAGTGCATTACAAAGCACATCTACAACCAATGATGGGTATTGAGCCTAATGAGGAAACACATTCGTGGAAAAGAGCTTCTTAGGCCTACAATTACGAGATTTTCAAATTAGTTCCTTATGTTGCAATGTCTCAATTCTTAACAAAAAGTAAATTGCAGAAAATGTTTTCTTCTGATGATTGGACTTCATCTCAGTGGGATCATAGATAAGATGAAAAAGACACCAAAAATAAATTTTTTGAATTTTTTTTTTGGAAAATGTATGCAAAGCTTTTAAAAATTACCGAGCCCATTGTTAAGGTGATACGACTGGTGGATGGGGAAAATTTGGCTATGGGATACATCTATGATGTTATGGATAAAGAAAAGGAGAAATATGAGAAATTTACAAGGGTAATTTAGCTAAATATGGACGTATTATGGAGATCATTGATAACGGATGGAAAAATCAACCCCAACGTCCTATTCATGCAACTGGGTATTTTTTGAACCCAAAGTATCATTATAAATCTCGGCTAGGATATCAGAAAGTTGGTTAGGTTAGAGATGGATTGTATGATTGCTTGGAGTGCATGGTCCCTAACCATTCTAACTAGTTGGAAATACATAGAAATCTCACTCTTTCTAGTATTACAGTAGGTACTTTTGGAAAAAAATTGGAAAATATGCAAAGAGATGTTGATCAACTAGGTAAGCAATTCCAATTTGTTTTTATTTTAAAGTTAAATTATTAAAAAATTTAAAATTCTGATTGTCTATAAATGCTTGTGATCCAGGAGGATCTTACATCATTGCAGATCGACAGTGGGGTCCAGTCATCTCCAGTTTGTCCGATGAGAATTCCAATTCAGTCTTCAATTCCTCAGGTTCTCCAGTGTTCTGGATGAAAGAGGAAATATTAAATTATGTCATGGTGTGACAAATTATAATGATATGGTGAAAGGTGCATTAAAACCTAAGTGGTGAAACTATGTTCAAATGATGTGGTGCTAAAAACCTAAATCGTTAAACCTAAGGTGGATGCTAAAACTATGGTGGAAATGACCTAAATCCTACGTCTTAATGACCTAGCGAAAGTATTATTAAAACTACGGTGTTAAACCATGTTATAAGGTTTCATGCTATGGTTAAAACTACATACAAAACAATATTATAAATCATATAACAGTCAGAATTAACCGTGTGAGGATCTTGACCACAACGGAGTTGATAGTTGACATGTGAATGCAGTTTGAGAAATTTAAAGTTAACGCACCAACTGCTAGGAGCCCATAATCCGTGATCACAACAGCTGTCACATGTAACAGCGAAACCGAAATCACTGCAGCCTAAACGTTAGGTGGTAGTTATTCAGTCGACCGCTAGTAATTTCGCCCTGTCACATGCGACGGTTCAACTATTCCGTAGGTTTGCAAGCTATTAGTGGGTGATTTTTAAATATCAATTTTATTTTGGTTTTTTTTTTTAAATGTGTGCTTGTTAATTTTTCACCTTGTAACAAATCACTAATGTGTTTGTCTACTATTGCACCGAGAGCTCATTTCTCTTAAATGTAAAACCACTTGCTATGTTTTTCCAAAGGAGTTTGAGAACCTAAACCTATTTAACCTTAGCCAATTCACCATGATGGGGAGGAGAGTCATTTCGAACAATTGTATTCAGATTCTGGAAGAGAGAGGTTGTTTTGTTTCCAGTGTAACTTGGTCGTCTGAAGGCAGAACTGAGTGTAGAGACATGCGTTGGAAAGCTAGGAGAGAGAGATTTATGTTGATAGTGACTAGAGGTGCCTTCGAGCACGTTCAATCTGGTGTTTTTCTTTGTAAATAATTCTTTGGGTCAATCCTTAATAAAACAAAAGCCCATCTTGAAAGAAGAATCACAGAAGTAGTCCACCAAGGATGAACTCTGTAATCAATGTTTTATGTCGCTTAACTATGTTCTTTGATGTAAATTCATGTTTGATATGATTCTTAAGTTCTAGTTTAAGTTGTTAAATAATTTTCTTTCCACGCTAAGCAATTGAGTTAACAATAAATTCATTGTTGGAAAATAATTAGTTCTACTTTAGTATTAGATCAGATCTATTTCAGATCATATATTTTGGTATCATAGCAGGTTGTGTTGTAGGATTTTTTCCAGTGAATATTAACCAGGTCTAGATTGCAACATGGAGAAGGAATGATTGAGGATATAGACTCAGAATTTGGAATGCGGAAAGTCACTTATCAATTGACAATGGGAGGAACCGATGCAAGTGAAAATCCTGAAGTGAAGGTCATGGGAAAAGAACAAATTCAGCAAATGTTTTTGAACATATACTGGATGTTGGGAGAAATATATGAAGATAAGAAGGCAAGAGATGCATATTCTTCTTCAAAGGCATTAAAGAAGGACAGGGGAAAATCAAATGATGATAAACCTCCTTCTCCTCCATCATCTTCATCATCATTATCATCATCTTCTTCTAGTTCATATTATGAAATAGAAAAGAAACCTCAGAAATATCTTTTGAAACTTGATGTAAAATTTGAACTACCTATTTGTGATGGCGAAATGAATCTTGATAAACTAGATAACTGGATTAAGTAGTTAGAAGTGTATTGTAGAATTCAGAACATTTCTTATGAAAGAACAAAATTTCAGTTAGCTACATTTAGAATGGGGGGAACAGATTTAATCTGGTGGGAAAGTAAAACTCAGGTTGATTTAAAGCAGAAAGATAAAGTCATATCTTCATGGTCTAAGTTTTTAAAAGCTCTAAGAAAACAATTATATCCTTTGGGATACATGCAACAAGCTCTTATTGATTGGTAGCATTTGGGGCAAGGTAAAGGGAAAAATGTTCAGGATTTCAGGAAGAAATATTTGGTGCTTGGTATTCCATTGGATACATGTGAAACTTTATTAAATTACATTGGCAGTTTACATTGATATTTACAACATACGTTATTGATGTTTAATCCCGATGATTTTAATGAAGTGTGTGTTCAAGCCATATAAATTGAATCAGGTGGAAAACCATTCAATTTTTCACCGAAGGAATCAAAATAGTTGGAAATCAAGGATTTCAAATACATCAAGAGGAAGCGCAGTTCGAAGGGAAAGAAAAAAGTGATAGCTCAAAAGAAAATTAAAAGACCTACTTGTACTCACTTCCATAGGATCAGACATGATGAAGCCAGATGTTGCAAAATTCAATCAGAACTCAGACCAACAAAGTTCCAGAAAAAGAAAGGAAAAGAAGGCTAATGCAGCAATCCAACAAGACTTGGGCTTTGATTCAGGTGATTAAAGGAAAATAATCGCAATGGTTTCGATAGGTAACAGTTTTGACACTAGTTCTAGTTCTAGTACTTTTTCATCTTCTTCAAACATAAATCATCTGGATGAAGATAAAAGAGTTGAATTGTTTCACATAAGGGTAAATTCTAAGCACAAAAAAATAGATACATCGTTTGTCAGTGGATCACAAGAAAATTTAATATTTTAAGAATTAGTTAATAAACTAGGTTTGGAGACACAGAATCATCCAAGACCATATCCATTAGGTTGGCTAAAATAAAAGACTCAGATTAATGTCACAAAGTGGTGTCATTTAAAATTTTGCATAACAGCTAATTACATTGATGAAGTGGATTTAGATGTGATACCATTAGACATATGTGGAATAGTGTTAGCAAGTCCTTATCTCTATGATCGTGATGCAGTGTTTCGTAAGAAAGAGCATACATATCATCTTAATAAATATGGAATTGAATACATTGTGCGGGCACATAAAATCAAAACTCACTTGGATTTAGTTACTGCTAATAATATGAAGAGACTAATAAGTTCAAGTAATAGATATGTAATAATGGTTGTAAAAGAAAAACATAAGGATCAACATGATGCTATTTCAGGTTGTGAATCTCAGTTTAAAGATAGTTTGGTTAAAGTGGTAGATTGTTTTCAAAGTCTATTTAAAAAACCAAAACATCTACGTCCTAAACGAGAAATACAACATGAGATACAATTGATGTCTGATGCCCCTCTTCCTAATGTCAGAATGTATCACATGTCAGTTTTAGAGAAAGAAGAAATAAAGAAACAAATCCAAGAGTTGGTTGAAAAAGGTTTCATTTGATCCAGTTCATCTCCATGTGGTTCAGCCATAATTTTAGTTCCTAAGAAAGACGAGACATCGATAATGTGTGTCGAATTTAGGGACTTAAATAAAATCACAATCAAGAACAGGTATCCTCTTCCCAGGATAGATGGTTTACTTGACCAGTTGAAAAATGTTGTCTATTTCAATAATTTGGATTTTCGTAGTGGGTATCATCAAATTCATGCTGCAGAAAATGAAATTTTGAAAACTGCATTTAAAACTAGGCAGGGACTATTTGAATGGTTAGTGATGCATTTTGGTTTGTGTAATGCTCCAAAAAATTTCATGCGGGTTATGAATGATGTATTATGTCCATACATTGATAAATTTTTCATAATATACTTAGATGATATCCTTATTTTTAGTTCCAGTATAGAAGAGCATGTTAGGTATGTTAAATAGGTCTTTGAAATGTTGCAAAGGGAAAAATTGTACCTTAAACTGTCCAAATGTGAGTTTGGGAAAACTTCACTGAAATATCTTGGTTACATAGTTGGAGGTGGTCATTTGAAGATAGATCCAGCTAAAATAGATTTGATTGTTAAGTGGCCAAGACCACAGAATGTGACTAAAGTTAGAGGTTTTCTAGGTGCAGTTCAATATTGGAGAAAATTAATTTCTCATTTTTCTTTGATTGCATCACTATTACATGATTTAACATGTTCTAAAGTTTCCTTTTAGTGGGGAGGGAAACAACAATTTTTTTTTTATTCACTTAAGAAGAAAATTATCACATCACCAATCTTAGCTTTATCAGATCTTCAATAGCCATTCGAAATTCAAACATATGCTAGTGGTTATGTAATGGGTGCAGTTTTACTTCAAAAATTGAAACCATTTTTTTTTCATTCAGAAATTTTTTTGAAGGCAGTTATAAATTATTCGACATATGATAAAGAACTATTTTATTTGGTTGAAAGTGTAAAGAAATGGAAATAATACTTAATGGGTAAGGAAATGGTGATTCACACATATCATCAGTCTCTTTAGTACCTTCAGTCACAGTCTAAGTTTCAACAATCTCGCCATTACATATGGATGGGATTTCTTCAACATTTTCACTTAGTAATTAAGTACAAGAAAGGTGTAACAAACAAAGTAGTTGATATGATGTCTAGACCATCTTTGAATGCTTTGGTAGTGCTGTAGAATAGTTATTTAAAACTTGAAAGTTATTTAGAACAATATAGTACTGATATTGATTTGAAAGATATTTATGAATCACTAACTCATGGTACTCAAGTGGAAGAAGTCAATTTTCATTTTCATGACAAGTTGTTGTATAATCTGGGTAAGTTTTGCATACCACAAACAGAAAGGGTTCATGTTATTCGGGAAGCACATTCTTCTCGCATTGCATGACATTTTGGCATAAGAAAGAATATGGCACAAATTCAAAGGTATTGTTATTGGCCTCACATGTATGAAACAATTGTTAATTACATTAAAGGATGTATGATGTGTTCGAAAAGAAAGCCAAGCAATCGAAATTTTGGTTTGTATATGACACTTCCAGTTCCTTTGCAACCATGGGACAACATTTCCATGGATTTTTTTGGAGGACTTCCTATATCTAGGAGAGGGCATGATTACATGTATGTCGTGGTTGATCGTTTCAGCAATATGTGCGTTCTTGTTCCATGAAAAAATCAAGGCACTGCTGAGAAAACTACACAAATTTTATTTCAACAGGTATGGGTTCATTTTGGGTTACCTACTTCCATTATTTCTGATCAAGACACTCGCTTTGTAGGAGAGTTTTGGTCCACTTTGTGGGGAATCATGGACACAAAGATGAAGAAGATAACAACTTTTCATCCACAGAATGACAGGCAGACAGAAATGGTAAACATGATAGTGATTCATATTCTCTAAGGTTACTGAAAGAAACATCCTTAGTTGTGGGATGAATCTTTACCTTATGTGCAGCATGCTTACAATCGAGCCTTACATTCTTCGACTAATCGATCACCATTTGAAACGTGTTTTTGGTATCTACCAAAGTCACCGATGGAATTCATGTTCGGTGAAGAAGATAAAGTGGATGGAAAATACGATTCAAACAAAGAAGTTAATTTCATTCAATGGATACAACAGATACATGAAGTAGTGCAGGATCATTTAGAGAAGAGTCAAGCCAAGTATAAATGCACCATGAAAAGCATCAAGTCGATCATCATTTTAAGGTTGGTGATCAGGTATGGTTGTATATCAGTAAAGATAGGTTGAAAGAAGAAGTTAAGAAACTGAAACCCATCAAGTATGGTCCTTTCAATATTGTCAAAAATATTGGAAATAATGCATTCCGGTTAGATTTACTACCTTACATGTGTATTTATTTAGTTGTGAATGTAGAAAATATAAATTTGTATGAACCTCCGATGATCATTGATCCAGAGAAATATACACATATTCCTACCGTTAATGATTTCGCACTTGATTATATGAATGAGTTGCAGGAAGATACCATCTTGGACAGGAAGGTTTGTACTTCAAGGTGAGGAGATGTTGAATATATTTGAGTGAGACTCAAGGGCATGAATCCGAGCAAGGTGAGGTGGATGGAGATTGGAAAAGTGAGGGAGCTCTACCCTCACCTGATATCTACTTAAAGCAAACATTTTTTGGTCCAAAACCTTTCAACTAGAGAGGATTGATCTAGGAGGATCTCACATCAGTGCAAATTGACAGTGAGGTTTAGTAATCTCCAGTTTATCTGATGAGAATTCTAGTTCAGCCTTCAGTTCATCAAGTTCTCTAGTGTTCCAGATGAAAGAGGAAATCTTCAATTATGTCATGGTGTGACAAATTTTAATGATATGGTGAAAGGTGAATTAAAACCTAAGTGGTGAAACTATGTTGAAATGATGCAGTGTTGAAAACCTAAATCATTAAACTGAAGGTGGATGCTAAGAATGTGGTAGAAAATACATAAATCCTAAGTATTAAAGACCTAACACAAATATTATTAAAACTATGGTGTTAAACCATGTTACAAGGTTTCTGGCTATGGTTAAAACGAAATACAAAACCATATTATAAATCATATAACATTCGTAATTAACCACGTGGGTAGCTTGACCACATCAAAGTTGACAGTTGACATGTGAACGCAGTTTGAGCATTTGAAAGTTAACGCGCCGACCAATGGTAGCCTGCAATCTGTTATCACATCATCTGTCACATGTTACAGCGAAGTCAAAATCATTGGAGCCTGACCGTTAGGTGGTAGGTAGCCAGTCGACTGCGAGAAATTTTTCCCTGTCACATGTGACGATTCAACTGTTCCACCGGTTAGCAAGCTGTCAACTAGTTATTTTAAATATAAATTTTATTTTGGTTTTTGTTTTTAAATGTGCATTATGTTAAGTTGTTCACCTTGTAACAAATCACTAAGGTGTTTTTCTACTATTGCAATAAGAGCTCATTGTTCTTAAATGTAAAACCACTTGCTATTTTTGGCAAAAGGAGTTCAAGAAATTGAACCTATTTAAACTTAGCCAATTCATCATGATGGGGGGGGGGGGGGGGAGTGATTTCGAAGACTTGTATTCATATTCTAGAAGAGAGAGGATGTTATGTTTTTAGTGTAGCTTAGTCATCCAGAGGTAGAATTGAGTGCAGAGACAGAAGTTGGAAAGCTAGGAGAGATAGCTTTCTGTTAACAGTGACTAGAGGTGCCTGCGAGCATGTTAAGTCTTTTGTTTTTCTGTGTAAATACTTCCTTGGATAAATCCTTAATAAAACAGATGCCCATCTTGAAAGCAGACTTAGAGACGTAATCCACCATGGACGAACTCTGTAATCAATGTTTGTTGTCTCTTAACTTTGTTCTTTGCTGTAAATTCATGTTTAATATGATTCTTAAGTTATGGTTTAAGTTGTTAAATCATTTTCTTTCCTTCGAAAGACTTCCACACTAAGCGATTAAATTAAAAATGAATTCACTGATGGCAAATAATAAGTTCTACTTCAGCATAAGATCATATCTATTTCATATCAACTTGTAAATAAGTAATTGAATGAACTAAGTTACTAATTAATTTCTTTTTCTTTGTAGCACATTGGTGGGAGTCATTTGGTGGCCAATGTCCTCAACTACAAAAATTTGCAGTTAGAGTCATGAGCCAAACTTGCAGTGATTCAGGTTGTGAGCACAAATAGTGTTTTTTTGAGTGCATACACATGATGAAGACAAAAAGTTTGGAGAAAAAATAGTTAAATGATATTGTCTTTGTGCAATACAACCTTTGACTGAGGTGCAACCAAATGATTAACAAGAGACCTGATCTAGATCCCATCATGTTAGACAATATTGATCTAGAATTAGAATGGGTTGAGGAGACTAAATATCTTGAGTTTGATGGTAATTTTGATATTGACATGGCGTTGAGAGGGGGGGTGGGTATCCCAATTCATTTTTGGTAGCACCATTGAAACCATAATTAGGAGTCACATCAAGAAAAGGAAAACAACTAATGGAAGGAACTAGTCGTGCAACTCGACGAAATCGTGCTTCCATTAGGTCCAGTTCTATTGTTATTGGTGCTACTATTGAGGATTCAAAGGAAGTTGAGGAATACTTAAACTATGTTTCCATTGTTTTGTTGGCATTGATGTCAACAAAGTCATGGTCATGATCATGTGTGATGGAGGTCCTATAGGTTGGAATTGATGTATTGACAGTGAGATTGATGTGTTGGCATTCATGTCAACTCTTGAGGTCATACACTTTATCAACCTCACATTGTAGATTGATGGACCATGGTGTGTGTTGGTTATGCATGTGTATAGGTGGTTGTAGGTGGCTTGCATAAATGATGTATTTCATAGGCTTTGACATATATACTAGCATGGAGATGTGTAGATGGATTTGTGATTTTCTGGTGCTACATACAGAGTGTGAGCAAAGGATGTAATGGTCCTCATGATCATGTTATTGCATAGCGTTGGATGTGGTGAGGTGTTTGACTATACATTGATTATGCATATGATTGTTTGGTTATAAATTGTTACCAGGGATGGTTCCCATGATACTTTGGTATGGCATTTAAATTACTTTCCTTGGTTTTTTATTAAGCATGAGTAGAGTATTACCATGGTACAATTATTATTGGTATTGACATTACCATGGTATTGATATGTATGTGGAGCAAGTTTGCACGTGATACTACCTTGGTGTAGATAGTCTTGGTATTGAAATAACCATGGTATTTTCTCGTGATATTGGTTTGGAGATTACCATGGTACATGTTTCCTTGGTATTGACATCACCAAGGTATTTACCCATGGTATTGAATTGGATATTACCATGGTATAGGTGAACATTGTATTGGTATAGCCATGGTATTAAGTTGAAGATTACCATGGTATAGGTGTCCATGGTATTGGGATAACCACATTATTTTCCATAGGTATTGATTGTTGAGAAAAATTTTACTTGACCATTTCATAAAATTAAATAATAGAGGAAGAGAAGAAATTTATGTTAGTTCTCTTGTGTGAGGAAATTATCAAACAACCAACTCAGACTCATTCGTGGGGTAATGAAGTGACAATTTTGTGGATGATTTTCTAGGAAAATGAGGATGGATTTCAAAATTATGAGACATGGGTTTTGTGAAAAATGGACCAAATCAGCTTTCTCACAAGCATTGTTTCAAATTTGGTGTCGATTGAGAGAAAAGAAAGGTTCTTCAAAGGAAATTTTCACATATTTTCTGTTGCGGTCATTTTCCAAAATGCCCCAATTGAAATTCCATATTCAATTTGCTTCTAGAAAGTGATTAACATTGAAAATATCAAAATTAAAGTGGATATAGTGGATTGATTGAATCAATGAGCTAAATCCGGATCCAATCAATCATATGAACAGAGTTGTGATGCCCATTATTTTTGTGTAATTACTGATTTAAGCACTTGATTTGATTTTTATATTGGAGATAGCTCATTGTGAGATGGTTGATTGTGAGTTGAGTGAGTTGGAGTATTTTTATGTGAGTGAGAAGGTTTCATAGAAGAAGTGTATGCTTCAGATCTAGTTGAGAGTCTAGATGCTTCAGTCTATGACTGAATAATGAGTAGATCTAAAGCATGGTTCAATATTGTTCATATACAAAGTTGTTATAGCTTCTTTATTTGATTAGTACAGTGGAATTAAATTATAGGCTTAATATTTTATGGACAGAGATTACAATATTATGTTGTTATTTATCCTTTCTTCATTTATTGGCTTAAAAACCATAACACATAGAGTTAGTCTCTGCTTTGTATAAATTTCCCTTGGAAAATGATTTGAAAGTTGATGAGCTATTAGGAAGTTTGATCTTTGACATATGATGGAGATGTGATCTAATTTCCTTGGGTATCGGCATTGGATTGGCACTTGATATATTAGACAGTTGGTGTATTATGATTTGGAGGGTTGGAGTACTCCATTACTACAAATGGTCAAGGTGATTGGATAATTTCACCTATTCTTTCATAGACATTATGTTTGTTGAAACATTGTGATATCATGTAATATATTGTAATTATGCAAACCAATAAATGTCTAAGTTGAGAGTCATAAGTCCTTGGGCATTGAAGAATGTACTCATTTGTCTGTTATATGTGGGCTTTGTGTTTGTTTCATGGTCTTTTATTTCATCATGAAGCCTTGTAAAAGTTTATGTGAGTTATATTGGTCATTATATCTAAGAACAAGTTGGTGCAAATCAGACCTCAATTGTGTAAAAAGTCTTTAAACGTTCATCATTGAGCTTATGGAGTCTTAGTGACAGTTTTTTATATGAGTTGAGTGCTTTAGCCATCTATGAAGCTCTTTATTTTTTGGTCAAGTAACTATTCAAGTGTCAGTCTTCTGGTATATGAGGTGTAATTTTTCAACAAATAGGTCTTTATTGCATGATGATTTTTGTAGGTTTTAACCCTGTATAGAAATTATCTACAAACAAATTCTTAAAACAAAAAGATATCCAATGGAGAGTGTTATCTCCCTGTAATTTGTAAGATTGGAAAGAAAAAGTAGCTGGAACCACATAAAACCACTTTGGAGTCCAGGACCTAGCCTTCTCGGGCTCAGAGAGGGCTCTCTCCGTATTTAAATTTTAACTGATCTAGCTTTATGATTATATTTTTTGGTTTTAGGCTAGTTATAAAGGTTGGGGTTGTTCGTTTGGTTGTTTTTTTTTATTGTTTTTTTGGTTGGATAGATAGAAAATGTGGGAAGCTTAATCGATTGGGCTATGGAGTCATAAAGGGTTGAGTTGTACATCAAATTTTCAAGGGTTTTCACAGGGCAAGCTAACTATATCAAATGGATCTCTTTGGCAAGATGAATATGAGATGGCATAAAACTTGTGAGTTCAGTAAGGCTAAAGGGAAATTAAGAATCCTTTAACTATACTTCAACATAAATGCAGAGCAGAAAATATCTGAATTCTACATTTATTTATTTAGAGGAAAACATTGAAGATAACAGTTCAGTGAAATTAAAGAGAAGTTAAGAATTCTTTAACTAAACTTCATAGAAAGCCTTAAGACAAAAGTTTGGTAAAACTAAAGAGTATTTAAAAATTCTTCAGCTATACTTCACAAAGGAAACTTAAAACAATATTCCAGTAATACTAAAGAGAATTTAAGAATTATTTAGTCATACTTTCAGAGGAAAACATAAAGATAACAGTAACAGACAGAATTAAGATGCTCAAGTAGCATATCTTAATCTAAAATTTCTATTTTTCTATCAGAGAAATTGATGTACAATATGGAAAAACTAAGGGAAAACATTGACATAAAGGAATAAAATCACCATTAACATAGCTCAAGGATCCTGTGGAAGTGCTTGTATTGTTGATGTCTAGCTCAAAAATAATTACAGTGCTCCAATACAATGATCTTTGCAACTCGGAGTCTAAACAAAGTCCAAATAACCAACCAAAAACCAACACTGATAATGAAAATACATGCAGTATTTAAATGCAACCGAGGAGGTTTCCCTAATATAGGGTGATATATTTACATTTAATACAGAGGAAATGAAGTTTGACAATTGAGACCATGCAATTCCCAAGCCAAAAATATCCCTGACAAACCTACTGTAACAATAAATTTCCAATTATCTCCTGAGCTAACTTTTCAAATATCTTTTGACCAACTGCCTGCAAAATTATCTTTTACAATAACTTCTGAACAGATACTAAAATATCTCTGACTGTAATATTAACTGTGGTATCTTTCATTAAATCAAATTTAACTTGGAGGTGGCTTTGACATCTGGCTTTGTCTTCCTTGTTTATTTGTCCTTTGATTTATCCTTAAACTTTAAACTATCCTTATAGGTATATCTCTTTACTACCTTTGCTATCACTTTTAATTTCTTCTTTTACCCCTTTATCTACCTTCTCCTTAACTCTATCCTTTAACTGTGTATTTCCTCTGTTTTAATCTTTACCCCTGAATGCTTCGTCTTCTTTTTATACCTTTACTGTCATTTATTTTGAATAAGCTTTGTTGTCTTTGGAGTAAATGTATGACTCTGGATAAGCATGACTGTCTTCCTTTCTGCTCCATTGCCACTTTTATTTATTTCTTCTACTCATACTCCTCTGTAGAATAAGGCTTCTAAATCAAAATCCAGAGAGCTTGGTTTAAACATTTCTTTGGAACTAGAACCAAGAGTTGCTTATCCTATTCATCCGATATGCAGATTACTTGCAAAATTCAAAACAATTCGTTAATTTAAAACACATGTTTGCAAGGATGGCGAGCAATAGAGATTGATTGCATCGTGCAGAGTGAATATATATATCACATAGGCGCAGTGGCTAGGTGTTTTGAATTGGAAACAGAGGGTGGTTTTCATTATGCGCGAGGAGGCGGTTTATGGTTTATCGCATATCCAAAAGCGGTTAGGCGGTTTTAAAATGGGGAATGCGATGAAGTGTCGGGATGATGTGTGGCAGATGAGAGGGTTGCAAAACCACCTCTTTCTCAACCCTTCAAAGGTTTTAAAAATTGGGCGATTGGGTTTATGAAAAGGCATGAGGGTCGTCGGATTAGGTGATGGAAATAGGACGGTGGTTGGGCATCGGTTTAACAGCGGGTCAGGTTGATAGGTGGGGTGAGGATTTAATGGACCGTTGGGTTTAAACACAAAGTGGGGTCAGGGTTAATATTAACACAGAGGGGTAAAGGTTTAAAGAGGAGGCATTAATGTAATGTGTTGGGGTTTTAAATATAATCGGGGGTCCAGGGATATAACAAAGCAGAGATGTTTAATATAAGGTGGGGCTAGGATTATATTAAAGTGGGGGGGGGGGGGGGGTGTAAGGTTTTTAAAGAAAATGCTTTAATAGAAATATGAGTTGGGTTTTGACATAATAGGGGTCAGTTTTTTAATAAATAAGGATTTATTTAAAGTGGGACCCGATAGATGTAAATTATTTAAAACAATGTAAAAGTGGGTTTTACATTGTTTTTAATGAAAGAAAGGGAATGAGTGAAGGTGAAAGGATGTTTAGCAAATGGGAAAGGGGTCTAGGGTCAAAAAAATGGGATTTAAAAGCATGAGAATGTTAGAAAAGGTAAAATGAAAGGTAATGGAGAGGTTAAATGAAAATAATGAGAACAGTGAGATTTGGATTCCCATCATACTTATTCAGAAAAATGTTCCTCTTTCAACTGAATCAAATGGAAGTGGACTTATTTGACCCCTTTGTGAAGCATGATATCCTTTCCTTTTTGAAAATAAATGATAGTCGTGGAATATTATTTTCAGCATGAAAAATATAAATAATAGGCAGTCATCTTGTGATACTGTAAAAATATAGGAGTCTAACAATGGCTCTAACTGGGGAGGGCAGATCCTTTAGGAGGTGTCAAGAACTTTGTAGACCAATAGCCTGTTTAATTTGGCTAATTCCCACTCTAATCCTGATTTGCTACAACTTTTGTGGCTATGTCCTTCAAAAAATGAAATCCATGCCTTACGAAAACTACTTCTGCCTACCCATCATTTACTCTAACATTTTTTCTTCATTTATTGGCTGCATTTAGATTTGCAAATCTTCACATAATTTTTCTTTTGAAAGAAAACTATCTATCTCTAACCTTATAACTTCCAAAGGCTCAAATTAAACTGATGAGCTCTTTTACTCTCTACCAAAATATTGATATGCCAAGATTAAACAGTTTGGACAGATCTTTATTCACTAACTATCAACATGAAATTTAGAACATGAATGAATCAAGATTAAGAAGTTTGATCATCATGAATTGTGGCATTTTTTGGACAAGATGCACACAATATTATTTGCAAAAGTAAACTACCATTGATAATCCAGGATTGAACATTTTGAAAAATCTTCATTTTCTAACTTATTAACAAAAAATTCAAAATTTGTGCAATCATGTTTAGACTGTATGATTTAACAAGGCCTTCTTAAATGTAGTGGCATTTTTATTCGCAACAGTTTCAGAAACATTCATTTTTTGGTATGGGGCTTACCTTTTATTTTATTTTTACATGCCCTCTTCTCTTTTTTTTTTTTATCAGACTAAGATCATGGCCTTTGCTTTGGGCCTCAACCTGGTCTAGTTTTCTATTTGAAATTTGTTTAGTCAATGTTATATACAATGAAGAAAATTCAAACTGAAATCTCAAGCTATAATAATGCTTCTGTATCCTGCCATTGATAGGACCTCCAAACAACTCTGTTCCATCCATCTATTGCAAGAAGAATGCATTGTTACCCCTTGCAAAATGAATGATGTGTGGACCTTTCCATAGGTTATCAAAATTTCCATGCTTTCCTTTGTCCTCTCTTCTAGAATCACACTTCAGCACTTTGTCTCCAATGTTAAAATAATTTTCATTGGTCCTCTTGTCAAATATTTTCTTGTACTACATGTGTTCTATTGTATACTCCTTCTCTGGATTGCTACAACTAAAGGGTTTGGTTTATTCTTCTTTGTATATCATTCTCTTCAGACTATACTTCTTGAATGAGCTTCATTACTAGCACTCCCAAGGTGGTTGGAAAGACTGCATCCATTCCATAGACAAGCTAATAGGGAGACATATCAATTGATTTCTTATTTGTTAGCCTATCTACCCATAGCACACGTACCAATTTGTTGTGCCATGATTTCTTATTTTCCTCCAACAACTTCTTAATGATGTTTACCAAACTTAAAGTTGTGCAATGCCCCAAACTAATGTGATATTTGTGACATAAATCCACCATTTTATTGGATTTAAAGGTAGCAACATTATTAGTAATGATTTTTCTAGGAAAACCAAATCTAGATAGAATATTGGTTTCAAGAAATCTGATAATTACTGAGTATGTGGCAGTCTTGAAAGGAATGGATTCTATCCACTTGGTAAAATAGTCAGTTGTAGTGAAGATCCATTTATGCTAGAAAGAGGAGGAAGGTTGGATTTCTACAATAAAATCTATCCCCCATTATTGAAAAGGAGCTTCAACAGAGATTGGTTGTAATGGCAAAGGTAGCAACTTTCTTTTTCCCTCAAAAATTTGGCATTTATGATAGGTAACTACCACTTTGTGGATGTCTTGGAAAAGGGTAGGCCAATAAAAACCAACCCTAAGAATATTTTTAACAGTGATTTCCCAATAGAGGTGGCCTCCACAATCCCCTTCATGAAATTCATGCATAACCTTATCTGCATCTTCTTTAGGAAAAAATTTAATAAATACACCACCAGAATGTTTCTAGTATAAAATTTTTTCCAGAATGCAGAAATTTACGCTTTTAATTTCAAAAATCTGGCCTTTGTTTTGGAAAAACCAAGAGGAGAATTTAGATTAAAAAGAACATACAATATATCTGTGTACCAGGGATAATTTAGGAATGCTTCCTCAATAGGTGGAGTCACCAGCTCCTCTTATTCGTCCAATGAGTAAATCATATTGATGTCTACTTCTTGAAAATTTGTTTCAGCCATTAGTTTAGCTAGACATTGTCCCTTGATTAATTTGGTGGGTATCGATTTCTAAATCATAGTCCAAGATGACAACAATCCATTTGCCTCTTTTTCCATCAAGATCTTGTGTTAGGATTGTTAGGGTCCCGTGATTTGGCTGATTGGCAAGCCAAGTGACAGGGTAACATCAAACCAATCTTTGAAGCTCAAGGACCTAGCCTTCCTGGACTCAGAGAGGGCTTTCTCTATTTGTGTAAGGTATATCTGTGTGTTTGCTTCTTGTGTTTCTGATTTTAGGCTAGTTATGAAGTAGGTTTTTGGTTTTGTTTTTAGGTTTGTGAGGGATGAACTGATCAAAGACTAAGATAGATAAAAATATTGTCAGATTAACTGGGCTATGGGGTCGAAAAGGTCAAGAAAGGTTTCAGATGGTGATACAAGGTTGTTGAAGGGCCGATTTGATCGAGGTAAAATGGAGTGGGATTGACACTAAGTTTGTGAAGAACAAAGGCTTTCAAACATAAATAGTTCAATAGCTGACATAAAAATGGTAGGGCTTGTTAGTTGAGTAGGCATCTGTCAAGCAAAGGGAAAGTGCACCTTTAGCTACGTATAACTAATGCAGCTCATTATCAAATATGGCCGCCAATATCTCTTCGTATCCCAGCTAGTTGACTGGCATAAGAGCTAAAACCAGATCTATGCATAGAAAGACATTAAGCAATAAAAAGAAGGGTTTGCTCCATATATCCAATAGACAAGACAAGAACAATTTTTGAAAGAATTTTTTGTATTAAGGGCACCTGGGAGGAAAACAAGAAGATGTTTCCAATTCTCCTCAATGGGATGGGTTCTTGGAAGTTCTCAGCACTTCAGATCTAGCATTTCTCTCTCCTGTTGGTGTAGAAAACCCAGACAAAGATAGAACTCAAAGGGAGCTCACACAGCAAATAATGGAAAATATGACAATGACAATGGCTCAAAGTCAGACCAAGAGTTTAGATCTAGAGTGATCTAATAGGCAACAAAAGGTGAAGAATGGTAGGAAAACCCTCCTATTTATAACAAAATATTGGGTCATTCTAGATCTTGGTGCATGATTAAAATAACATTAACCAAATCTAGATCCACCTTTTATGGAATATTTTATTATATTTGTTGGAGGGAAAAGTATTTGACTTGGGTCAAATCCCTTTATTTGTGAATAATAAATAAATAAATGATTTATTTATCATTTTAAGGAAGTGGTTGAAAGATAACCAAATAAATAATGATTTATTTAATTATTTATGGGTGATTTAGTCATATTTAACAAGGAATATTATTTAAATAAGATTTAAATAATTATTCCTAGAAAATAATAAGACAAATAAAGATTTATCTAATTAATTTCTTTGTTTTGGGTTAAACATGACTAGGAAAATCAAACAAATATAGGTTTGTTTAATATTTCCTTTTGGGGTTTCCTGTTTAGACCATAAACAACCTAATAAATGTGTTTTATTAAGTTATTTCACATAGTGAAAGCAATTTTACTTAGGGTAAAATTGGTCTTACATGGTGTACTTGGGTCCATCTAATGATAATAGGTTAGATGACCAAAAATGGTGTAATATACAACGTTAATAATCATGAGAAATGTAACTATAAACTGATCAATGCATAGAAATAAACATTCGAGCAATACATAGAGATATATGACTCTCTAACTTTAGGAAATTGCTATCAGACTTTGGGGAAATGCATTTAAGACAAAAAAACAACTCAAATCACTATGAGGAAATGCCTAAGCATAGTATTTCAAGCTATTGGGCACTTTGAAGCAAGATTGCATAGTTTTAGGCAAAGGGAAAGATCAATACAAAACCTCCTTGGTTCAACAAATGACAATCAATAAATCAAAGAAAGGTTTCAGAAGTGGAGCTATGAATAGCCATGAGTAAGAAGGGCATACTGTGAATCATACTTAGTATGCATAAAACCATAAATGAAACAAGAAAACAAGTTCTTCAGTTATCAAAGAGCAATCAAGGATTCTTTGATATGACTAAGAAGGAAGAAAACATAGAAGCTATAAAGAAACATGAAATTAAAGGTGCCTCCAAGGGCATGTCTCAAATCTATTCTCTACTGTCTTATAGCAAGCAAGAACATGGAATATGAATGAAAACTAAGAAGCATAACAAAGAGGGACACTATACCATTTTACCATGTCATGGAATCCAACAACAGTCCTCTTTCGTCATCCAAAAAACATTCAAGAAACTATCCAATGCATGAGACAGGTGTTTCTTCCAAGCTTGTATAACCATATATTGCTTCTATTCATCAAGTTCAGCCTTATTTACAATTAATTCTCATGGAATATATAGGCCAAGATGAGGGAAAACCTCCTAATGCAACTTGCAATCTCATTGGCCCATCAAAAATATCTGATTTTGTCCTTGAGGCTTTGCAAAGCTCAAGGCACAAAATATCTAATAAAATATCTCAAAAATGCTAAAAAAGGAAAATATATTGACTTTTCATAACTAATCATGCCCAAAAATAGCTAAACGCACATGAGGAAAAGTCACTTTAGAAAAGTACATTTTTCACAAAAATATTTAAGAAATATATCAACAGAAAGTCCTATGTCTTGTTGGCAACTTTTGGAAGCCTTTCCGATGTCGAAACGAGGCTCGTGATGGCTCGTTGGAAAGATCTAAATTTATATTTTATGAAAATTCTTAGTTCTACCCAAACTGACCATTGAGAGTCTGTCAAAAGCTGACATGTGTGTAAAAACCCAAAAAAAATAGACTTTGCTGATAAACGGGGTAGAGTGTGGAAAAAGTAAGTGTTTTTCGCCATTTTGGGGGAGAAAATCATCTTAAATTGATCTGAAAATCACTGAGTATATTTCCCTAAAATTATGGCATCCAATGATACCATTTTCATCCATTGAGGATGTCCCAAACAGAAATGGCGATGCCCATGATTTTTAGCCAAAAACCCAAAATGACAAAAAACCAAAACTTGTTGAATCTCGCCCAAATTTGGCGAGCATGACCCTCAAGGGTTTTTAGAAACATGCTGAGAAGATGAGGCCAAAATTTGAAGCTTTGAGGTGTCTTTCTTCATTTTTGGTGCTGGGCACCTCTTTTGAGCTTCTTTAAGTTTCTCCTATGTGGCCTTCAATTTCCGTCGGGTGAACTGATTGAGCTTCTTATAGTGCCCGGTCATTCTCCTTTGAAGGTCCAAATCTCTATTAGCTTTTTCCAACTTCTTTTCCAAGTGATCATTCACCCTCTCGAGCCATGATTCTTGATTGTTCTCTATCTCTTGGGTAAACAAAGTAGTGAGAGGAAGAGATTGGAAAAGGGCAGCTTCTTCCTCCTTTTGTTTCTCAAGGGTTCTTCTGAGTCCCATGGTCCTTGGCCTATTTATTCTGGGCTGATCTTCATCTTCGCTATCATCGAACTTGCCCATGAGTTCTTCCAATTTAACTTGTGCCTTGGAGGCCTCCTTTTTATATTTGATGGCCCGTGTCTCATATACCACCATGTGGACACTCATCTATTTATTTTGTGTTTGCAAAAAGTGATTGAAGTTTCTAGACCTCTCTAGATCTGTCCTCAAAGCATCAATTTGTTTTTCTCTATTGATAAAGAGAGACTCCAGGATTCGGGCCTCATTATCACTATCATCACTTTAGATTTGAATTATGTCAAAGTCTCTCTCCTTCTCATGGCTGCTTTCTTCTTTCTCCTTTCCCTTGCTTTGGGTAGCCTTCTTGGTCTTCCTCCTCTTGGGTAATTCGACAATGGGTTGCTTGGGCAACTTCCCCTTGCTTCGGAGGGCCCTAGTGAAATTTGGAGTTATAGTTTGAGGCACCCTTTTCCTTGATGTCCGGGGCTTGGCCACTTTGGGAGAAGAAAGCATGTCCCCTTGCCTAGGAGAGGTAGCTAGAACATGCTCTATTAGATCTTTTCCCTTGTTACTTCCCTCATCATCCTTGCCACTGTTTTGAGTTTATTCATGAATGCTTTGACTGTCCTCTTGCATGTCTTTTTGAGGGATGCCCTCTTTACTCTTGTCTTTGTTGTATTTAGGACTTTGAGGCTCTGTCTCTTCAATTTTTTGGGCTTCATCTTCATCTTTTTTGTTGTTGTGAGGGTTACCAATATCCTCATCAAACTGTTAAATTTCCTCATCATTTCCCTCCTCACTGTTTTTCTCCTTTTCATGGCGGTGCTCTTCATCACTATGTTGTTCTTCACCCTACTACCCTTCCTCACTGTGCTCTTTTCCCCCTTGCTTCCCTTCTTCATCATGCTCTTTTTCACTTTTATACCCTTCTTCATCATGTTGCCGTTATTCATCATGATGTTACTGCTGTTCATCTTCATCATGCTATTCTTCCTCATCATGCTCTTCTTCTTGTTCAATCATGGGAAATTTGAGCTTCTTGGGAATGGGCTTACTTGAAGAAGGCGAAGGATGGTGAGTGGAAGGTGAAGGAGATGCATGGGATGAAGGAACAGTGGCGAAGTCTGGATGTGCAATCAAAGTGTCCCAAGAGATTCCCTTCTTCTCAAGCTGATGAAGAATGACAACCTTGATGAGGCAATGATGGAAAAGGCAAGCTGACTGCTGAGAAGGAGGTCTTTTCTGAATAGTGGAGGCCATTTTTTCAATACTTCTATGGAGGAATGAGGGGAGATTTAACAATTTGGCTCTTGTGAAATGCATGAGCAACCGGACATGGTAAGCATAGACCCGGGAGAACCTTCCCTCACAAGTGAAGTATTTCATGATTATCTTCATGAGGGGAGCATAACTAGTCAACATATATGAGAAAGGAAAAATGGATGGGCATGTATCTCTATGCTCCAGTTTCAAAAAGGGTTTGTATTGTTCTAAGTCTAGGTGGATCTATTTAAACCACTTCTCTCCGACAAAAGGGATTTTGGTGGCCTTGGAAATGGATCTAGGAGAAAACTTGAAATCCAAGCTTGCCAGCTGAAAGTGTTTCCCTTGAAATCCCAAAGCACAAAGATGTGTCAAGGGGAGATAGATTTTCACCTCTTGCAACCTTTGACAAAACTCTAGACATCCAACTTCACGATAGTTAAACAGGACTGATGGATGAGCATTTACCTCTTCAGTTGAAACAGGTTCAAACCTTCTGTGAAGGCCACTTCTACTATCTTGCCTGGGAGGCACTTTTTTTATGGATATTCTTTGCTAACTGAAAAAAACAAGCTGCCTCAAATGGTCCTTGAAATGGTTTCTCAACAACACACCCTGTCCTCCTTATAAATCATTGTTTTATCTTCTTTGATGCCAATCAACAAGTATTTGTCAGATGAAACAAAATCAACTTATCACTGTGATTGGGAAAAGTCTTGAAAATATGTGTGGGTGGTCCCTTGTTTAAACAAGGATCTCATTTGTTTTGATAAGAACACCTTTCTCTTCAAACAATGTTATTTTTGCTATTCACTAATTTTTACAAAATAAAAAAGGACACCCTCAGCTGACTTAAAAATTCTTTCAACACACTCTGTTTTTTTTGGAATTATGGAGGCTGCACAAAGTTCTCTATTTCAGCATACAGAGAGGACTATTTATATGACCAAGCTTTCACCTTATAAACCCTGCTTTCCCCTTTTGATTTTGCAGACAGGGGTTGTTTTTGTTTTACCACTGTTAGGACACCTTCCAACAATTATGGGATCTCTACTCTGTATGTCTGTCTAGTAATTAGTGTATGGTTTATCATAGTTCTTAAAGGCAGTTAAGGCCCTTTAAGACTGATGAAAACACCCACCTATCACTGTACTAATCCTTGGCATTTATAGCAACAAACTCTTTAATTTTTTACCAAAAACCCCACTCTCTAATCACTGCTTTTTCTGGTGCTTTTTAAATGAAAAACTGCCCTTAAGGCCATTGTTAAGACACCTCCAAATTGATGAGACCCCCAAGCACAAATTTTTTTTTCTCCAGTGTTGAAAAAACTCTGTCTCTTTACCACTGTCTATCTCATGGTTTTTAGATGATGAAGTGGTTTTAAGACAACTGTTTCCTTTTTAGAGAACGAAGCAAAAACACACCCTTTAACCTCAAAAATTCACCAAGAGGTCGGTGTCACCTAGGAGAACAGAGCCTTGTTTGTCCTGATTTAATAAAATGATTTTGGAGACCCTGAGTGAGCGGCATGCTTGCAGAAACAATTATTGTACTGTGTCAGCCCTGTGATGATGACCGGTATTACAGCACGCCACGCAAGAATATAAACCCAAAAATGTGCTCACAAAGTGCTGTCGTACACCCCAAGGCATGCCGTGCCCGGAGCCCTGAAAATTTTGGAAAAGCTGTCTTAACACCAAATTTCTCCATTTTCTCCATGAACAAAGCTAGTTGTGCGTTGTTTCTTGGAGTTTTAAATTTGCACAAGGGCTTTGTCAACGGTCTTCCCGCTTAAAAAATCGAAAATCCAACAACCTTTTGAAATTTTCGGTGAGGGTTTAACCCTTTGAAAAAGGATTTTGTTATATAAAAACTCAAATGACTTTCAAAAAATTAAAGGGACCCATATTCAATCAAGATTCGTAAAAAAATGTTGTGGCCAACCCTTTTTAATGACATCAAAGACATGACTCCTTTTTTGAACTGAAAAGGCTTCTTAAAGCAACAAAACTTCTTTCATTACTGTTTCTTCATTAATAAAAATACCCCTGTCACCATTTTTTCCATTTCTATCCTTAAACAAGGAAAAATTGCTCCAGAGTAACATCAAGGACTGTTGATCCATCCTTAAAATGATATTTCTCTTTGACTATGGGTAAAACCCTTAGTTGCATCCACCAAAGCTTGACTTATATCTGTTGATCAAGGGAAAAGGCCTTTAGAGACCCTTACTGCAATCATATGCAACAGCAATGGTTTTTTCACATGTTTCATAACAAGGTCTTTGTTTATGACAGTAGTATGTTTTATTTGCTTTGAATATTGTCTCTGAATTTAAAACATATGTCATACCCTTTCCTCACACATATTGTCTCTATGTGTTTATTTGCAAAAGTCCTTTTCAGAAGCAAGGCTTAGACTACCTTATTTTTCATTTTTATGAGGTTGTTGTAAGCTTGGGCATTCTAGCCTTTGTTTACTCTCCAAAGGAGGCTTTTGTAGACATGACAAACAAAACTTCTTAACTCATCATAATACCATTGCTTGTCCTCTATTTAACACCATTTTCTACTAATTATTATTTAATTGTTTCCCACTGCATTTCAATTTTTTCTTTCAAACAGTGAAACCATGTAAGCAATCCTTGAAACACCACTGTTGTGTTAGTGGTTTCATCTATTGGAGAAAAAGGTGTTAAAAAAGTTTTTAGGCAATTTGCAGCATTGTTAGCCTTGTGCCCTCTGAATGAGGCCATACCTCTATTCCTGACCCTTTGCTTGTTAACTGAAGGAGGCCAACATAATATTCCCAACAATCTGCTCATGTTGGAGGAGGTTTGCAACAAGTGACCCAACCCTCTGCTCATGTTTGGAGGAGGTTTTACACAGTCACCCAACCATCTTCTCATGTTTGGAGGAGGTTTTACACAGTGATGCTATTTCATCTCTTTTCAAACTGTGTCATCTTTCCTTTCACTGCATATTTTTGCTTGGTACATCACAATAAGTAATAAAAAGTGAAAATTTGACAATATGCCATGAGGGGCATGCTCTAAGATGTGTATTCTGTTGATAGAATACCTTTATGCATATTTTAGAAACCAGAAGCAATCTGACCTGTATCTGCAGAGTATTACTTGCTAGTCATTAGTCACTAACCTTTTTTACTGTGTTAGCAGGAGTTCATTGAATTACCTCTTTGACTAGTACTTGCATCCAAGGCTCAAAGCAACATGAGAAGCAGCTGTCTTCTCATGTTTAGTTTAATAATTTCTTCTGGAACACTAGTACCATCGCTGAAAGAGAATAAACATTGTAGAGCAACACAATATGAGTTTATTTTCTTTGGCATATGCATTGCCGAGACATCAAGACTCTTTAGTGGCGCGACCTAAGGGTGTACGTTTTGCTTTCGTAATAGGAGAGGGGCTACTCATGACCTGTTGGCGTTAGACAAAGGTTCTTTTGGCTTAGGATAGTTTGCCAAGGGAGGATTGTCTATGCTTACCACTACCTAACTTAGGGGAGATTAGACATATTTGGGAGTATTCTTTTGAGCGATGGACAAGTTTGTATGACTGAGAATAGATAGGGTTGATAATTAGGTTTTTTCTCATTTTAGGCTGATTGAAAAGGTAGGAGGGAAAAATGTTTAGGGGTGTTTTCTAGCTGACAAATTGGAGATCAGCTGCTAGAAAACTTGGCTTTAAAAACTAGTCATCATCAATAGGTGAAAAATACTGATGACTAACAGTGGCTCCATTTAGGGAAGGCAACTCTTTTTCAGGAGGTGTCCAAAATTTCTGATCTCGGTCCTTTGAAGACCAGTGCCTTTATCCATTGGCACAAATTTCTTTCTTCCTTGATGCTATTTTTGAAAATTGACAGCATGATTAGAATCAAAGACATTTCTACCTACCCCACTATATTTCCTAACATTTTTTCTTCTTTCAAGTGCATTTGGACTAGCAACCCTTTGACATAATATTTTTGAAAAATGACACTATCTAATTCTACACTTATATACGCCGGGAGTTCAGATTAAGCTGATGAACTCCTTTGTTTCTCTACCTATGTTGGATCAACTGTCAAGGTTAAGCTGTTTGACATGATTTTATTCTCTAATCTAAGACATGAAATTGAAAAATGACCAAATTAAGATTAGACAGTCTGATTTTTCATGTACTTGTGGCATGAATGACAAGTCGAAGGCAAACATTATTTTCCACAAAATTTAAAATCTAGCAACTGTAATACGACATAACAAATTTTGTTTCTAATCCCTATTTCTCTCCGGTTCTGTTTTGAGCATGTGGAACCAATATATTTTCCTAATATATTTTCTTTGATAAGTCAAGCTTACACAATGTTGACTATCTTTCCTCTCACTAACTTATCAGCAAATAAATTTAAAACATGTTCAGTTATGATTAGGCTAGATAACTGAACAAGACATTTTGAGCACTAGTAGCGGCATTTAGACTTGCGCGCTTTCAGAATGACTATTTTTGGAACATGGGGCTTTATTTATATTTTTCAAACCACCCTCTTTTTATATTTTTCTATTGTTTTTTGAATTTTATGTTTTTTATTTATTTATTTTTCAAACAATGGTATATACAATGATTGAAATGTTTTAACTCAGAAATCCTGGAAATGGTGAAACTTAAGCATCTTATCTTCATAAGGATCTCCTACCACTCTTGGTCCACTCAGCTCTTGAAAAGAAAATTTGGAAAATTTTCTCTTTCAAGCATGACATAAGGATTCATGCATGAATCTCTGAACAACCACGTATCTTCCCGCTATACCACTTTATACCTCTGATTCCGACTCCTTATTTTGTTGTACATCTTTTTCAAATAATGCAGATATTCTTTGTCATTTTTGAAGTATATGATGACATCATCAAGGTACATCAGAATGCAGATATTCAAAACTATAAACATGGCTTTGAGGAGCATGTTTTTGGTGTCCGGTGGTTTTGCAATTCTGGGTTTGAAAATGGAACTACTTATGACATACTTGAAAAATTCCTTGAGCTGTTTGCTTTGCAAAGGAATAATTTGGCGATACCCTGAAACATCATCTTGCAAAGACACATGATTAAAAGAAATTATCATTGGTATATCATGGTCTTGGGTAGGAAGGATAAGATTTATGTCACAAGGGTGTGTATTAGTATTTCTAAAATCAAAACCGATCCTATGACCAGTTGTTTTATCTTTGACTATTATTATTTGGTCAATATTTTTGTATTTTCTTTTATCGAATTTGTTTCTTGGAGTGATGGTAGTGGCATAGTGCTTCTCACTGTTTTCCCTACATGAAGTAATATTTGAACAAGATTTCCAATTCTAGCAGTTCTAAGTCTTTGGTAGAGTGGGAGAATGCTAGCTAGTTCAAACAACTCAGGTATATTTGGACTGCAGTCATCATATCCTTTCATAAGAAGTTTTTTAGACATTTTTCCTCGATTTTGAGCTTTTATGGCTACAGTTAAGGTTTCATTTGAAAGGGTAGAGTTATGTGATGGTAAATACTTAAGGTATGGTAAGAACATTAAGCTTCCCTGCCCCTGATTTCCAAAGAGGTTTGTGATATGCAAGTCTTCTAATGCCTCTGTTCTGAAAAAGTCTCTTCATGTTACTGCTGATGTTTGCCTATGGTTTGAGCAATTTTCTTGATGGTACATAATGTTTTGTGCTTCTTGCTCTATCTCTGTTTTAAGAGGAACAAACTCTCTTTCCTCAAGACATAACTGCTCATGGTCATGATAATTTTGAGTGTCTAGTTCATCATAGAGAAATTGGGGCAGCTGATGTGGTGGGTCTAAGTTTGTTTCAAAACTTCCTGAATGTTCTTCAATGTCTTCATCAGTGTGTAAAATGAAAGAGTTCAGATCAGAATGCAAGGAGTATATCGGGATGTTATCTGGCCTTTCTTGGCTACTGACCATATATTTCATGTGTGATTCCCGATAGAGTATTCTAGTTTGGTTAAACACAGGAATAGTGGCGTAGGACATATCAAGTTGAATATTTCCCTGAAGCTTGGATCCCCAAGATCTGGATAAAAGCATTTCGTACTTGGGGGGAGTGTCTACTACCACTATGTCCATGATCAGGGGTTTTACAGGTATTTGGGCCAAACTGAAACAAAGATATTGTATTAAGCCTAGACACTTGAATCTGCTTCAATCAAATGAATATAACCCTTATAAGGTTTTTTTATTTCTAGGCCTAATATTTCCATCAAAACCTTTGGCATGAGATTATGCGAGGCCCCGAAGTCTAGCATGGCATTGTGTAGGATTTTGTCATGGATATTCAGACTGATGTAAAAGGGAAGAGTGGTTCCTTCTTGAAATTTCCCTTCTATTTTTGGACCAAACAACACTTCAGGAGTGTCATCAGCTAGATTAAGGGTGTTTGCATCATTTCCTATATTCAAGACCTTTAACACTTGGGATTTATAAGAGCTTTGGGTGATAAGTTTAGTGAGAGGCATGGTAATCTTTATTTTGACGATTTCTCCCTCAAAATTGAAGGGTGCTTGTAGTTTAGACATGTTTGCTTCAGTTTTTTCAGCCATGACTTTCTCTATGTTCTGAGTTTTTTGACTTTGTTTCGGGATTTTGTTCAAAACAACCATCTCGGGAATCTTGGAAGAGGTACTGGGAAAATCTGGGCCAAGGCTTGTCTGAATAGCTTTATCTTTGCTTTGGTCAGTTTTCTTGACCATGATTTTGTTGATATCTACTACTTTTTTAAGGATATTATCAGGAGTTTTAGCAGTGTCCGAGCTACCTTTCTTGAAGTTATCTTGGTTTTTTCTACTTCTAATATCATACTGCCTGTGAGCTTCTATTATGGCATTCTGAAAATCTATAGCAGGATCTTTGAGATCTTCATAGTTGGTTTCATTTTGATTCGGAGAGAAGAAAGCTTGTTCTTCTTTTGTGAGGTAAACCTCACTCTCGTTATCAGAACCTGTAAGGTTCAAATGATTTTCATCAATGGGTTCTGTATCCCTCTCATCCTCATCAACATAATTTTCATGAAAGGGTGGCCTAATTTGTTGGTCAGTTTCCCTTGGTTTGTTTTAAGGCTGTTCTCTCCTAAAGTTTTGGTTCTGGTTTCTGTTTGGAGGGTTTGGCTGGTTGTCCCTAAGAGGTGTCTTTTCACTCATCTTTTCCCACATTTTCGCCATAGATCTAACCAAGTCATCTATTATAGGATCTAAGGAAGGGGTTGAAGGGGAGACCTCATCCCGGTATGTGACTTTCCTTTCTGATGTGGTCCTAGCTCTCTTTTCTGCTAAGTTGGCTTATGCACTTATGGCCACTTTTTGCATTTCCTCTAAGGTTGGGGGGTCTTTGTCTCTTAGTTGATAAGTCATGTTTGGGTTGAAACCTTCGCGGAACTTTTCTAAGGCTGAGCCAAGTGGACGTTTGAAGTGAGGCGGGAGGGCATGATAAACACTGTTGGACCTAGTGCAGTATTCCTCGACACTTTCCCCATTTTCCCTTTTTAGATTGTTATATTCTAACAGGATTTGAATGGGGTTCTTTCTGATTTCCCACTTATTTATGAAGGTTTGGTAGAGTTTTGGGAGATCGTGTATGCTGTTTGGAGTTAAGCTCTTAAACAATTTTTTGGGTTCTCCACCCAGGCTTTGGGCGAACATCCTCATTCTTATAGTCTCATCTTCTATTTCCATGTATTCAAAGGCATCGCTAATTCTATCAACATGTTGTTGAGTGGTAGTAGCCTCAAATCCGGTAAAGTGTGGGATTTTGGATTGATAGTCATTTTGTAAAGGATCCAAAGGGTGTGGCAACACCAAGGGTGCATACCAGGCTGCCATGGCGGGAGCTAATGGATGATTTACAATATGAGGGCTTGTAGGATGAGCTGAGGTGATTTGAACAGTAGTGGTTTGGATGGGTATGGCAGATGTACTTGGGCTAGTGATCTAATTTTGAGCAGATCTGGGGTGGTAGGAGCCAAAGTGATGGAGAAGCTGAAAGTTGGGAGGTGTAGTAGGTGAGGCTTCTCTACTAGGACTCTGTGGCAGATTTAGGGGCTCAAGATCATCAAAGTTTACCTTACTTTGTGACTTGCTTCTAAAAAGGGTTTTTGCTGATTTTAAGTCAAATGGGGAATCCTGCAAGGATGTGAGATGCTCAGATACTAATATTGCTTTAAGGATGGACCTATCAGTAGCTAAGTTGCTAGTTTTGGAAGCTTGCCACAAAATATTCTCTAGTTCATCTACTATGATAGGGGGATTTGGGTCCGGGTGAGATCTGGTATAGATTCTTTGTGAAGCCAGATTTCGAATTCAGAGTTTAGAGAGGATGGTATTTGTGATTGTTTTGGATGAATGGCATCTCTAGGGGTTTTGCTAACGTGAAGGGTTGTCAAAAAAAAAATGAGGGCTAGTGGAGTTGCCAGGTGGATTTCTTTGAGAACTACGGTCCACCACCAAAACTATCAAAGATGCTTTCAAGAAAAAAAATTTCTAGCAAACTTTGAGGTGAAGACTTGCAAGAAAGAGTTATTACTTGGTTTCAACAGTTTGCTAGGCTGTTTGGACAAGCTGATGGTTCTCTTTGCAAGCTTATTTCTGTTTATCTCCTATGGTTAGGTGAATTTTTCTGAATTGCTAAGTTATACTTAGTTTGTCACTGATTACAGAGTTTGCACCATGAGTTTTAATTTTTTGAAAGTATGAGTCAATAGAAAGGTATGGTTTATAATTTTTTTGGTTTTTAATGGAGTTTTTAGGCCTACTGGAGGCTAGTGGAGTCGCCAGGTGGAACTTGGTTGTTTTTGTAGAGATGTAGCTATGGTCCACCACCAATAACTAGAGAAAAGCCAATCTGGGGAAGTTTTTTGGGGTTTTCTAAGTTTTTATGTGTAGCCTATGAGGTTTGGCAGAGTTTCCTATAACTGAATCATCATTTTTCTAAGATGGTGAAAGAGCTAGCTTCTACTCTTCAAACAACACTTAAGTTTTCTAAGTTTGATTGAGACTTCGAGAGTTACTAAGGAGTACTTAGATTTTCACTAACGGAAGGTTCCACCGTGATCGCCATTATGTTAGTGAGCGGTGGGATAAGTAAATCAGATAGTATTCTTAAGGCTGCTGGAAAGTTTAGGGAATCTAAATTTGTTTATCACTCAGAGTCCCACCGTGATCGCCATTATGTTAGGGTCCCGTGATTTGGCTGATTGGCAAGCCAAGTGACGGGGTAACGTCAAACCAATCTTTGGAGCCCAAGGACCTAGCCTTCCTGGACTCAGAGAGGGATCTCTCTATTTTTGTAAGGGATATCTGTGTATTTGCTTCTTGTGTTTCTGATTTTAGGCTAGTTTTGAAGTAGGTTTTTGGTTTTGTTTTTAGGTTTGTGAGAGATGAATTGATCAAAGACTAAGATAGATAAAAATATTGTCATATTAACTGGGCTATGGGGTCGAAAAGGTCAAGAAATCTTTCATATGGTGATACAAGGTTGTTGAAGGGCCGATTTGATTGAGGTAAAATGTATCTTTGGGTAAAATGGAGTGGGATGGACACTAAATTTGTGAAGAAAAAAGGATTTCAAACATAAATAGTTTAATAACTGACATAAGCATGGTAGGGCTAACCATTAATCATGAGAAATGTAACTATAAACTGATCAATGCATAGAAATAAACATTCAAGCAATACATAGAGATATATGACTCTCTAACTTTAGGAGATTTCTATCAGACTTTGGGAAATACATTTAAGACAAACAAACAACTCAAATCACTATGAGGAAATGCCTAAGCATAATATTTCAAGCTGTTGGGCACTTTGAAGCAAGATTTCATAGTTTTAGGCAAAGGGCAAGATCAGTACAAGACCTCCTTGGTTCAAACAAATGACGATCAAACAATCAAAGAAAGGTTTCATAGGTGGAGCTATGACTAGCCATGAGTAAGAAGGGCATACCATAAATCATACTTAGCATGCATAAAACCATAAATGAAACAAGCAAACAATTTCTTCAGTTATCAAAGAGAAATCAAGGATTCTTTGATATAACTAAGAATGAAGAAAACATAGAAGCTATAAAGAAAAAGGAAATTTGAGGTGCCTTCAAGGGCATGTCTCAAATCTATTCTCTACTGTCTTATAGCAAGCAAGAACATGGAATATGAATGAAAACTAAGAAGCATAATAGAGAGGGACATTATACCGTTTTACCAAGTCATGGAATCCAACAACAATCCTCTTTCATCATCCAAAAACATTCAAGAAACTATCCAATGCATGAGACAAGTGTTTCTTCCAAGCTTGTATAACCATATATTTCTTCTATTCATCAATTTCAGCCTCATTTACAATGAATTCTCTTGGAATATATAGGCCAAGATGAGGGAAAACCTCCTAGTGCAACTTGCAATCTCATTGGCCCATCAAAAATATCTGATTTTGTCCTTGAGGCTTTGCAAAGCCCAAGGCACAAAATATCTAATAAAATATCTCAAAAATGCTAAAAAGGGAAAATATATTGACTTTTCATAACTAATCATGCCCAAAAATAGCTAAACGCACATGAGGAAAAGTCACTTTAGAAAAGTACATTTTTCACAAAAATATTTAAGAAATATATCAGCAAAACGTCCTCTGTCTTGCCAGCAAGTTTTCGAGGCCTTCCCGATGTCAAAACGAGGCCCGTGATAGCTCGTTGGAAAGATATGAATGTATATTTTCTAAAAATGCTTATTTATTCCAAAACTAACCACTAGAAGTCTTTCAAAAGCTGACATGTTTGTAAAAACCAAAAAAATAGACTTTGCTGATAGATGGGGCAGAGTGTGGAAAAAGTGAGTGTTTTTCGCCATTTTGAGGGAGAAAATCATCTTAAATTGATCTAAAAATCACTGAGTAGATGCCTATGAAATTATGGCATCCAATGATATCATTTTGATCCTTTGAGTATGTCCCAAACAGAAATGGCGATGCCCATGATTTTTAGCCAAAAACCCAAAAATGAAAAAAAACCAAAAATTGTTGAATCTCGCCCAAATTTGGTGAGCATGACCCTCAAGGGTTTTCAGAAACATGCTGAGAAGCTGAGGCCAAAATTTGGAGCTTTGAGGTGTATTTCTTCATTTTTGGTGTTGGGCGCCTCTTTTGAGCTTCTTTGATTTTTTCTTGTGTGGCCTTCAATTTCCGTCGGGCGAATTGATTGAGCTTCTTACATTGCCTGGTCATCCTCCTTTGAAGGTCCAAATCTCTATTGGCCTTTTCCAACTTCTTTTCCAAGTGATTATCTTGAGCCATGCTTCTCAATTATTCTCTATCTCTTGGGTGAACAAAGTAGTGAGAGGAAGAGATTGGAAAAGGGCAGCTTCTTCCTCCTTTTGTTTCTCAAGGGCTATTCTAATTCCCATGGTCCTTGGCCTCTTTCATCTGGGTTGATCTTCATCTTTGTTATCATTGAACTTGCCCATGAGTTCTTCCGATTTAACTTGCACCTTGGAGGCCTCCTTTTTATATTTGATGGCCTGTGTCTCATATACCGCCATGTGGACACTCATCTATTTATTTTGTGTTTGCAAAAAGTGATTGAAGTTTATAGACCTCTCTAGATCTGTCCTCAAAGCATCAATTTTTTTTTCTCGATTGATCAAGAGAGACTCCAGGATTCGGGCCTCATTGTCGCTATCATCACTTTAGATTTGAATTATGTCAAAGTCTCTCTCCTTCTCATGGCTACTTTCTTCTTTCTCCTTTCCCTTGCTTTGGGTAGCCTTCTTGGTCTTCCTCCTCTTGGGAAATTCGAAAATGGGTTTCTTGGGCAACTTCCCCTTGCTTCAGAGGGCCCTAGTGAAATTTGGAGTTATAGTTTGAGGCACCCTTTTCCTTGATGTCCGGGGCTTGGCCACTTTTGGAGAAGAAAGCATGGCCCCTTGCCTAGGAGAGGTAGCTAGCACATGCTCTATTGGCTCTTTGCCCTTGTTACTTCCCTAATCATCCTTGCCACTGTTTTGAGTTTATTCATGAATGCTTTGACTGTCCTCTTGCATGTCTTTTTGAGGGCTGCCCTCTTTACTCTTGTCTTTGCTGTATTTAGGACTTTGAGGCTCTGTCTCTTCAATTTTTTGGGCTTCATCTTCATCTTTTTTGTTGCTATGAGGGTTACCAATATCCTCATCAAACTGTTCAATTTCATCATCATTTTCCTCCTCACTGTTTTGCTCCTTTTCATGGCGCTGCTCTTCATCACTGTGTTGTTCTTCACCCTGCTGCCCTTCCTCACTGTGCTATTTTACCCCTTGCTTCCCTTCTTCATCATGCTCTTTTTCACTTTGCTGCCCTTCTTCATTAGGCTACTATTCATCATGTTGCTACTGTTCATCATGATGTTGCTGTTGTTCATCTTCATCATGCTGCTGTTCATATTCATCATGCTCTTCTTCCTCATCATGCTCTTCTTCTTGTTCAATCATGGGAAATTTGAGATTCTTGGGAATGGGCTTACTTGAAGAAGGTGAAGGATGGTGAGTGGAAGGTGAAGGAGATGCATGGGATGAAAGAAAAGTGGCAAAGTCTGGATGTGCAATGAAAGTGTCCCAAGAGATTCCCTTCTTCTCAAGCTGATGAAGAATGACAACCTTGATGAGGGAATGATGGAAAAGGAAACCTGACTGTTGAGAAGGATGTCTTTTCTTAACAGTGGAGGCCATTTTTTCAATACTTCTATGGAGGAATAAGGGGAGATTTAACAATTTGGCTCTTGTGAAATGCATTAGCAACCGGACATGGTAAGCATAGACCCGAGAGAACCTTCCCTCACAAGTGAAGTATTTCATGATTATCTTCATGAGGGGAGCATAACTAGTCAACAAATATGAGAAAGGAAAAATGGATGGGCATGTATCTGTATGCTCCAGTTTCAAAAAGGGTTTTTATTGTTCTGAGTCTAGGTGGCTCTGTTTAAAGTACTTCTCTCCGACAAAAGGGATTTTGGTGGCCTTGGAAATGGATCTAGGAGAAAACTTGAAATCCAAGCCTGCCAGCTGAAAGTGTTTCCCTTTAAATCTCAAAGCACAAAGATGTGTCAAGGGGAGATAGCTTTTCACCTCTTGCACCCTTTGACAAAACTCTAGACATCCAACTTCATGAAATTTAAACAATACTGATGGATGAGCATTTACCTCTTCAGTTGAAACAGGTTCAAAGCTTTTGTGAAGGCCACTTCTACTGTCTTACCTGGGAGGCATTTTTGTTATTGATATTCTTTGCTAACTAAAAAAAACAAACTACCTCAAATGGTCCTTGAAATGGTTTCTCAACAACACACCCTGTCCTCCTTATGAATCATTGTTTTATCGTCTTTGATGCCAATCAACAATTATTTGTCAAATGAAACAAAATCAACTTATCATTGTGCTTGGGAAAAGCCTTGAAAATATGTGTGGGTGGTCCCTTGTTTGAACAAGGATCTCCTTTGTTTTGATAAGAACACATTTCTCTGCAAACAATGTTCTTTTTGCTATTCAGTATTTTTTACAAAGTAAAGCAAGACACCCTCAGCTGACTTAAAAAGTCTTTCAACACACTCTGTTTTTTTTGGAATTATGGAGGTTGCAAAAAGTTCACTATTTCACTATATAGAGAGGACTCTTTATATGACCAAGCTTTCACCTTATAAACCCTGCTTTCCCCTTTTGATTTTGCAGACAGGGGTTGTTTTTGTTTTACCACTGTTAGGACACCTTCCAGCAATTATGGGATCTCTGCTCTGTATGTCTGTCTAGTAATTAGTGTATGGTTTATCACTGTTCTTAAAGGTGGTTAAGGCCCTTTAAGACTGATGAAAACACCCACCTATCATTGTACTAATCCTTGGCATTTATATCAACAAACTCTTTAATTTTTTACCAAAAACCCCACTCTCTAATCACTGCTTTTTTTGGTGCATTTGAAATGAAAAACTGCCCTTAAGGCCACTATTAAGACACCTCCAAATTGATGAGACCCCCAAGCACAAAAAAACCTTTTCTCCAGTGTTGACAAAACTGTGTCTCTTTACCACTATCTATCTCATGGTTTTTAGATGATGAATTGGTTTAAAGACAGCTATTTCCTTTTTAGAGAACGAAGCAAAAACACGCCTTTTAACCTAAAAAATTCACCAAGAGGTCATAGAAAATACCTAGAGCAATGTTTATGAGCCTTTTCGGTCCTTGATTTGGCTTTCAAAAGCATTTTTGGAGACCCTTTGAGTGAGCGACACACTTGTGGAAAAGAACGCCGCGCAGTCGGGTCAGTCTCAAGCAGTGGGTGAACGGGCGCTACAGGCGCGTCGCACAGCAATATAAAGCCAGTGTAAATGCACTCACAGGAACGTTGCACAATCTTGGAGCCTTGAAAAATTTGAAAATTTTTCCCGAACACCAAATTTCTCCAATGCACAGCTAGGGGAGCGTTGTTTTTGAGTTTTGAATTTGCACAAGGGGCTTTGTCAACGGTTTCTCTGCCTTTTAAAGTAAAAAAAGCCAAAAACCTTTTGAAATTACTTTGTGAGGGTTTGAATGCCCTTTGAAAAAGGATTTTGTTATATAAAAACTCAAATGACTTTCAAAACATTAAAGGGACCCATATTAAATCAAGATTCGTAACAAAATGCTATGGCCAACCCTTTTTAATGACATCAAAGACACGACTCCTTTTTTGAAGTGAAAAGGATTCTTTAAGCAACAAAACCTCTTTCACTACTATTTCTTCATTAAGAAAAATACCCCTGTCACCCTTTTTTCCATTTCTATCCTTAAACAAGGAAAAAATACTCCAGAGAAACATCAAGGATTGTTGATCCATACTTAAAACGATATTTCTCTTTGACTGTGGGTAAAACCTTGGTTGCATCCACCGAAGCTTGAATTATATCTATTGATCAAGGGAAAAGGCCTTTAGAGACCCTTAATGCAATCATATGCAACAACAATGGTTTTTTCACATGTTTCATAACAAGGTATTTGTTAATGACAGTAGTATGTTTTATTTTCTTTGAATGTTGTCTCTGAATTTAAAACATATGTCATACCCTTTCCTCACACATACTGTCTCTATGTGTTTATTTGCAAAAGTCCTTTTAGAAGCAAGGCTTAGACTACTTTATTTGTCATTTTGATGAGGTTGTTGTAAGCTTGGGAATTCTAGCCTTTGTTTACTCTCCAAATGAGGCTTTTGTAGACATGACAAACAAAGCTTCTTAACTCATCATAATACCACTTCTTGTCCTCTATTTAATACCATTTCTACTAATGATTATTTAATTGTTTCCCACTGCATTTCAATTTTGTCTTTCAAACAGTGAAACCATGTAAGAAATCCTTGAAACACCACTGTTGTGTTAGTGGTTTCATCTATTGGAGAAAAAGGTGTTAAACAAGTTTTTAGGAAATTTGCAGCATTGTTAGCCTTGTGCCCTTTGAATGAGGCCATACCTCTATTCCTGACCCACTGCTTGTTAACTGAAGGAGGCCAACATAATATTTCCAACCATCTGCTCATGTTGGAGGAGGTTTGCAACAAGTGACCCAACCCTTTGCTCATGTTTGGAGGAGGTTTTACACAGTCACCCAACCATCTGTTCATGTTTGGAGGAGGTTTTACACAGTGATGCTATTTCATCTCTTTTCAAACTGTGTCATCTTTCCTTTCACTGCATATTTCTGCTTGGTACATCACAATAAGTAATAAAAAGTGAAAATTTGACAATATGCCATGAGGGGCATGCTCTGATATGTGTATTCTGTTGATATAATAACTTTATGCATCTTTTAGAAACCAGAAGCAACCTGACCTGTATCTGCAGAGTATTACTTGCTAGTCATTAGTCACTAACCTTTTTTACTGTGTTTGCAGGAGTTCAATGAATTACCTCTCTGACTAGTACTTGCATCCAAGGCTCAAAACAGCATGAGAAGCAGTTGTCTTCTCATGTTCAGTTTAATAATTTCTTCTGGAACACTGGTACCTTACTGCTTTGAAAAAGACATTGAAACACTGTAGAGCAACATAATATGAGTTTGGCTTTTGGCATATGCATTGCTGAGACATCAAGACTTTTTAGTGGCATGACCTAAGGGTGTATCAAGCTTTGTTTGCAGAATAGGAGGGCCATCTATGATTGGTTGGTGTTAGAAAGAGGTTCTTTTGGCTTAGGATAGTTTGCCAAGGGAGGATTGTCTAAAGCGCCACTACCTAACTTAGGGGAGATTTTTGATAGATTTTGAGTATTCTCTTTGGAGCTGATGGACAAGTTTGTATGACTAAGACTAGATAGGGCTTGACAATTAGGTTTTTTCTCATCATAGGCTGATTGAAAAGGTAGTAGGGAAAATTTTTTATGGGTGTTTCCTAGCTGAAAAATTTGACAAATTGGAGATCATCTGCTAGAAAACATGGCTTCAGAAACTAGTCATCATCAACAGGTGAAAAATACTAATGACTAACAAGGATATCTTTAACCACTGTATGGGGCACAAATGCAATGATGTGTGAATGCAGAATGTAGAATCTAAAATCATTTAGTACTTTGATTAAGGAAAAAGCCTACTTTCCATGATATTATGTAATGTTCCAAATTTTTGTAAATAAATTGGAACATTAATTTTTGCTCATATTATCTAGCAGATAAATAAAATGGGTGAGGAGACCCATTTTCATAAATAAAATCCCACATAAAGTGAGAAGGGATCCATGGAGTAGCTAATTTTGCACCTCCTAGTGTGAAAAGGGGGCAAACACATGAGGATGAGGCCTTGTTGACCAATTCAATAACGCAGCACAAGAGGGTGTAGCTTGCTTGGGAAGACAACGTAGTTAGAGAGGGAAGAATATTCCTTATGGGAGAAACCCTAATTGAGTAGGGTCCATGGCATGAAGACATCATTTTGCATATAAGGAGGATGAGGCAGCCATAGAGGGCATTATTGAAGATTTGGACTTTGAGTCTATTTGCAGTCTCCAACTGTTCAGCTGAGTTGTAGTGCCTTTGGCACGAGGGATTCCTGTTTAGGAGTTCCTCTCCTCTCTTGAGTAGCTCAAGGAGGATTTATATTCATTTCTCCATATTCAGGCATTTGGCCATAGCCACTTCGTCATCTACAGTGCAGTCACTGGGTTGTGTTGCAGGTGTAGTTGTGGAGGAGATTTCACAACACCATTCCTTGGATCATTTCTCATAGGAAGGAGTTCCTATTCTTTGGGAGGATTAGCAAGAGGAGTTTCTAGGGTTGGTTTGCATATTTTGGTAGGAGGCCAAGATTATCCCACCTTCATCAATGCAGTCCCTTCCATAGACTGCGTTAACTAGAGTTTGTCTGCAGTGGGGGTTTGCTCCATCATTTTTGGAGGAAGAGATTTCTTATGTCAGGATCAGCCTTGCACTCAAGAAATCCATTGGAGGAGGTTGTTTCAGTTTGCAGGCCATATTCATTATCCTCCTTCTATTTTATATTTTTAGTTACTGTAGCTACCCAACAACTCCGGTATTATTGTATTTTTATATTCTGTACATGTACTGCAGCCAATCCTTCTAAGGATTGTGTATCAGTTTTATAGTAGTGTTTTCAGGGGTTGAGAGCATGCTCCCCCTCATTTCTTGAGCTATCATTGTAATATAATTTATTTATCATTTTACATGTTGCAGTGTCTCTGTATGACTGTGCAGTCATAGCTAGATTTCACATGTGTATCAGTGTTCTCCTGTACTTTTCTTGAGGATTGGTATTGTTCATCAATTCCCTCAAGATTTTGTATAAATTTGCAGTTGCTATTATTATAATGAGATGGCTATAAGTTCTCTGACATTTTCTGAAGTTTGAGCAAGTTACACTCATTCTTATGTTTTGCATATTGCTATAGCTCATTCCCCTGAGCAAGATCTTCCTGAAGAAGCAATATTTGCATAGCTATAGGCAGAGTCTGAGTAAGGGCCAGGAAGCCTCTGGTTATCATCCTCTATTTAGATGTGAAATAACTGGTAAAATCCCTCTCAGTCCACCTTTGAAATAGCCTTGGTTATATTTCCGACAAAAGGATTGATTCAGTGGTGTAAAAGCTGTTGATTTCCATTTCGGAACATTACAGTGGTATCAGAGCATCTTTCTTGGCTCAGTCTGTGGCCTTCAAGCCCGAGAAAGAAGAAATGAAGATGATGAAGAGGATGAGTTTTTTCTCATCAGTTCTTACATCCAGAAAGAACCTCTCCAAGGAGGTTGAGGAGAAATAAGAAAGAAAGAAGGAAGGAACCTGCACTTCCTATTCTCATCAAGAAGGAGACATAATTTTGAGCTGGAAGAAGACTCCATTTTTTGGTGGAGAAAAATAGGATAAGGTTACAATGCTTCTTGTTGGAAATGTTGTCATTGATGGCTTAGGAATTGGCACAGAAGGAGCATCTGAACAACAACAAGGCAAAGAGAGAAGCAAGGAGCAACATTACACAAGAAGCAGAGATAGTAATAGAGAGATAGCAGAGGCAACAAACAGACCAGCAGAAAGAGCAAAGAAGCAGAGAGGAAGCAAGGCAGATAAGGAATTAAGGCAGTAGACAATGCAGAGACAGAGTAGGAGAAAAAGGCTATCGAATAGAAAAGAATAAGTGAATGGTAATCTGTGATAAGTAAGAAATCCATTGAAGGAATTAATGGTTACAGAGATATGATGAATGTAGTGAAGATTGCAATTACAATGGACCATAGTACAGTGATCAGCTTGCGGAATCAAGAACTTGAGTGTGCAGTTAGAAGCAGAACTATGATAGGATAGAACTCTAAACATGCAATGGAAGGTTGATATAGTATATATATCATAGCAGAATTGAAGACAGAGTGATAGTGTGTTGTGTCGAGGTCAGAAGGCAGCAATCGGTGTAAAGAATGTATGTTAAAAAACTCAAACGAAATTGTGAACAAAGCGTTAAACCTAGCAATGGAACTGTAATAAAAGGTGACGAAACCCTGCGTGGAAGAGCGGAACCATGACCAAGTGAACAGTGAAGGTGGCTTACGGTTTTTATCGCACCACCTATGCGGAGTGAGCGGTATTTGAGGAGCTGGGAGCGATTCCATGAATCACTCAACACGTGGCAAGGAGGACCCACAGAAAACCGCTTGTCACTGTGTGCCATCGCTCGTTATAGTTCGACCCAGGATGCCCAGCGATATTGTTGAGTGCCGTCGATCTGGGAAGGGGTCATCGGACAGTCATCATTTGTTGAAGGTGTGCGAAGATTAACACAAGTACGGCGGGCCATCGCACGATAACGTTCGGCATCAGAGGTTGAGCGATATGCATATACGTCGTCGATATGGAAGCTTGCTAATATAATGGTGATCGGACGTTGGACTTGCGAGAAATTCACTTATGGTACCGTGTGCGTATTTGATTGGCTATTGACTATATTTGTGGGCCCGGGGTCAAAGGTTTATCATATTGTTTGAAAGCTTTAAAATGCGAAAGGTTAACCTTAATCCTAAAGCTAAGTTCAAAAGTATTAAATTAACTATCTAATTACCAAGATCAATAGAACAATGAGAGTTATGGAGACCCTGCTGGATTATCTATTTTGACCCCATCCAGGAATACCATTAGCAAGTGAATGGTTTTGACCCAAGGTTTTAATAAAGGCGAAAACTATATAAGGTGATGAGAATCATGAAGAACTGTGTGCATGCGAAAGGGTTGAAAATAAACGAATCTCTTTTAGAGATATCTATATGAATAAACTTTGATATATATGAATCTATGGTGCACCTGTGAATATGATGATTGATCAAGATCTCTAGATCAGATAATGATTAATTCTTGGTTTAATCGACTGACAAAATCATGAAGAACGTATGCATGAGTAAGGGCTGTGAATGAATACTTCACTCTGAAGTATATATGTATGGAATGTGTAACATATTGCTGAGAGATCTGAATTAAGGATGCACCTATGAAGAAAATAAATAAATCTGGTGGCCTGCAAGGTATGTTGTGTGGAAGTGGATGAAACGTGGTCCACATTAGATCTGAGGGTCGAAACCTTCAGTGAGGGGGTTGTAGCTCCCTTCCAGTGGTAGCTGGTAAACGAGAGCAGGGGGTTGTAGCTCCCTTCCAGTAGATCCTGGTAAACGAGAAAAGGTTGTAGCTTTCTGCAGGTGGGTGCCTACGTGCTGGTATAAGTCTGCGCAACGTAAAATTGTAAGAAATTTTCTTTATAATAAATATTGAAGACTGAGATAACAATAGCGATGGTTTTCTCCCGAATTGGGTTTCTATCTTAAATCCTGGTGTTCATATGTGTTGCTTATGTTTGATGGTTTGTTCTGTTATTTCTGTTCATGCTTACTGCTGATCTGATGAATAAATGATGCAATGATCTAAGTAAAGATATAATAAGATCTCTAGACATATAAGTTGGATGCAATAATGTAACATATGGTTTTAGGAGAAAGAAAAGGAAAAATTTGATAGTCAGCTCTAAATACTGATTCACTCCCCCCTCAGTATTTTTCCCAACAATTGGAATCGGAGCAGGTCCTTCTGAAAAGCTTAGCTGCTAGAAGGAAGATCAAGCAAGATGAGAAATCAAGATGGAACAACATCTATCAGGCCTCTGCTATTTAACGGAAACAATTTAATCTTCTGGAAAACAATGATGAGATCCTATCTTCAGTCTTTGGGATCAGAGGTATGGGAAATTGTTGAAGGAGGATATCAATATCCAGCTGCAGTACCAACAGATCAGACGGAAAGAAAGAATTATGAAACAAATGCAAAGGCGGTCAATGCTCTATTGGGAAGTCTAACTGAATTAGAATTTGTCAAAGTCATGTAGCTGAATACAAAAAAAGAAATATGGGACAAAATCATTTTAAGTTATGAAGGTGATGCAAAGGTAAAAAGTGCTAAACTCCAAACTCTCAGAATTCAATATGAGAATCTAAAAATGGATAATGAGGAGAGCATTGCAAATTTATTTTTACATCCTGATGATATTATAAATTGTATGAGAAATCTGGGAGAAACAATAACCGAATCTACTTTGGTTGAGAGAGTCTTAAGATCACTAATGACAAAATTTGAGTCAAAAGTTTTTGCTCTAAAGAAAAACAGGATCTTCAAAATCTTACTGTGGTGCAACTTCATGGCATACTAACTGCATATGAAATGAGAAGAGGAGGACCATCTGAAGTCAAAGAATTAGTCTTTAGAACTTCTACAAAAGGGAAGTACAAAAAACAGAAGGGTCGGGATATATCTCAGAAGAAGATGAGATAAACTTTGTAAAGAAACTTCAACTTAGCACAAGATGATTCAGAGGTAAGATTCCTTTCAAATGTTTTGATTGTGGAAGAGTTGGTCATTATGCTGCTAAGTGTCCTTATAAAGAAACACATAAAAATGGGAAGGAAGTAGCAAGAAGGAATAAGAATCATTTTAGTACTAGAAAGAGTTACTATACTCATGAAGACAGTGATGGATTATCTGGTAGTGAGGAATAATGTGAACAAGATCTTAGACTTCTCATGGAATTTGAAAAAGAATCTAGAGAAGAAAAGGATACTTTTGTGGATGCTCTAGAAGACAGTGATTTTCTTGATGAAAACAATAAACTTAAAATTTGCTTAGAAGAAAGTAAAATAACCATAGAAAATCTGAAAAATCAACTTGAAGAAAAAGAGAAACACAATGAGAAATTAGAGTGTGAAGTAGTAAGTCTAAGAAAAGAACTTGAGAAAGTAAAGACTCTGAATCTTAGATTTAATAAAGGATCTGAAACCTTAGATGATATTATCAAGGTACAACGTTCTCCCCTTATAAAGACAGGTCTTGGATATATCGGAGAATCTTCTCAGGCTTCAGCACCAAATTATCTAAAATTAGTTACAGCAGGTTTACAACATACTGCCACTCAGCAAGGGAATAAAGAATCTTTACAGGTAAAGCATGATCATCTCAATTCAAAGAACACTAACAGGAATGTCTTTCAAAGAAACACCAATCAATAGGTAAATTCAAGTAGAATATTTTATGATCGCAGAAATTTCTTCTTTAATGGATAATGTTTCTCATGTCACAATTTTGGTCATAAAGCTGTTCAATGTGTTTCATATAAAACCATCATGAAAAGAGAAGCAAGAAAGAAAATGATTGATATTGAAACAAAGAAGAATACTTATAACAACTTTTCTCCTCTTCAAAATGAAGTTGAATGTGCTTATTGCAATAACTTTGGCCATGAAGAATCATAATGCAGGAGCAAAGTTCAGCCAAAAGAATGTGTTCCTTCAAGCTCCAAAGTATGGAAAAAGAAGGAATTGTAGGTTGAAAATTGTGGCATAGCATTATTTGCAGAAGATGAAGAAAACCAATGGTACATTGATAGTGGATGCTCAAGACACATGACAGGTGACAAAAACAAACTTCTAGCATATAGTGCTTTAGAAAAAGAAAAGAATGTTACATTTGGAAATGATACTCCTGCGGTCATTAAGGGAAAAGGGTCTGTTTTTCTAAAAGAAAAGGTGAAAGCTAATGAAGTTATGTATGTGGATGGATTAAAGCATAACTTGTTAAGTGTAAGTCAAATGTGTGATCAAGGAACTGAAGTTGTCTTTAGTTCAAAAGAATGTGTGGTACGTGATCTTGATACAGGTAAAACAATTATAAAAGGAAAAATAACTCCAAGCAACCTGTATGTATTGAAGAATTGCAAAGAACAATGTTACTTGAGTAAATATTCAGAAAACTAGCTATGGCATAGAAGGTTGGGGCATCTAAGCTTCTCTCAAATCAACAAATCAAGCAAACTTAATGTTGTTCGTGGTCTTCCCAATATTTCTCTACCTGAAAGTATCATATGCAAATCCTGTCAATTCGGTAAGCAAACTAGAGTGCAATTCAATGCCAAGGAAGGATCGTCAAGTAAGCCTCTTGAACTCATTCATACTGACATATGTGGACCTATGAGGAAAAATTCACCATGTGGTGAAGAATACTATATCTTATTCATCGATGATTTCTCTAGAATGTGTTGGATTGGGTTGATCAAACACAAAGATGAAGCATTTGAAAATTTTCAGATCTTCAAAGCGCTGGTTGAAAATGAATTAGATCTAAAAATCAAGTGTCTTAGATCTGATCGAGGAGGAGAATATACATCAAATTAATTCTTTGAATTTTGTGAACAACATGGCATAAAAAGATAGTTTTCTGTAGCAGGCACTCCACAACAAAATGGCGTAGCAGAAAGAATGAATAGAACAATTCAACAAATGGCTAGAGCTATGCTTGATGATTCTGGAACACTTGACACATTTTGGGGAGAAGCAGCACATACAGCAGTAAATATTCTTAACAAGGCACATGTTCGTGTAAATAGTGATAAAACTCCATATGAACTTTGGTATGGTAATTCTCCCACTGTAAAGCATTTTATAATTTTTGGAAGCAAATGTTTTATCAAAAATAATGATGAAAAACTTGGCAAGTTTGAACCTAGAGCAGATGAAGGAATATTTCTTGGTTACTCCTCTAGGAGTAGGGCATATAAATGTTACAATAAAAGACTTCGGAAGATTGTTGAATGTATAGATGTTGTTATTGATGAGTCTCCAGCAGCTCCAAAAGAAGAAAAACAAACAACAAATGAAGATTATGATGATGACATATATCCTTCTATATCAAATAGTAATAATACAAATAGTGAACCTAGTGAAGAACACAAAGATGATTTGTCTAAAAAGGCTCCATCCAGATATGTTCAAAAGAATCATCCAGAATCTCAAATTTTGGGAGAAAAGGGATCAGGTGTACAAACAAGAAGGACTCTTGTGGGATCTTCTAGCAATCTAGCATTTCTGTCCACTATTGAACCTCACAATGTCAGTCAAGCTAGCAAAGATGAATTTTGGATTCAAGCCATGAATGAAGAGCTTGATCAAATTGAAAAGAATCACACTTGGGAATTAGTACCAAGACCTCATGAAAAAAATGTCATTGAAACTAAATGGATATTCAAAAACAAGTTAAATGAGAATGGGGATGTTATAAGAAATAAAGCTAGACTTGTTTGCAAGGGGTATGCTCAACAAGAAGGTATAGACTTTGAAGAAACTTTTGCTCCTGTAGCCATACTTGAAGCCATAAGAATGTTTCTTGCTTTTTCAAGCTTCCAACAAATCAAAGTTTATCAAATGGATGTTAAATCTTCTTTTCTCAATGGTGATCTAGAAGAAGAAGTTTATATAGAACAACCAGAAGGATTCATTTTGGGAAATGATGAAAAAAAAATTTGTAGACTTAAAAAGGCTCTATATGGTCTCAAACAAGCTCCAAGGGCATGGTACTATCGTCTTGACAAATATCTTCATCAACAAGGATTTTCAAAAGGGTCTACTGATAGCAACTTATACACAAAAACTGAAAATGACAAACTATTAATTGTGGTTGTATATGTTGATGATATCATTTTTGGAAGTAATAAAGAGTCTATGAGTCAGAAATTTGCTTCTGATATGCAGCAAGAATTTGAAATGTCTTTTCTTGGGGAACTAACATTCTTTCTTGGCTTGCAAGTGCAACAAGCAACAGATGGCATATTCTTATCACAAGCAAAATACCTCAAGAAAATCCTGAAGAAGTATGGCATGGAAGATTGCAAACCTATAAGTACACCAATGATAACCGGATGTAATCTTAGTTCTAATGATGATTCCCCCATGGTGAATCAACCAAAATACAGATCTATGATAGGAAGTCTACTTTATCTCACTGGGACAAGACCAGACATCATGCATGTAGTTGGGATTGTTGGACGATTCCAAGCTAATCCAAAAGAGTCTCACCTTCAGGCTATGAAAAGAATATTCAAATATCTACAAGGAACTCAAGACTTTGGACTATGGTATCCAAAGAATGTTGATCTTACTCTTCATGCATACACTGATGCAGATTGGGTTGGAAGTGTTGATGATCGGAAAAGCACTAGTGGTGGTGCATTCTATATGGGGCCCCGGTAAGTATCTTGGTTTAGCAAGAAGCAAAGCTCTATTGCCTTATCTACAGCAGAGGCAGAATATGTGGCTGCCGCATCATGTTGCACTCAACTTCTCTGGATGATGCAAACCTTACAAGACTTTCAAATCAAATTTTCACCTCCTATCTCCATTATGTGTGACAATACAAGTGCCATCAGTATCTCAAAGAATCCTGTTATGCATTCCAAGACCAAGCACATTCCCATCAAATATCACTTCTTACGTGAACAAGTGCTTGAACAAAAGGTGAAATTGGAATATGTTCCCTCCAAAGGACAAGTTGCTGATATATTTTCCAAACCTCTAACCAGGGAAGCATTCGAATATCTCAGACAAAAACTAGGAGTAGTCTCTGCCATGCAGAGGATCAGGTCTACTTAAATACAGAAGATTAAATTGGTTATGAGGTGCTTTTAGGCATCTATGATTGCACAAGCTAAGGGGGAACATTGGTCATATGCAAAGGATGCATTGTTGGTCATATTATGTTTGAAGATGCAGCATGATCTCAGGGGGAGCATGGTATTGTCGGTTCAAAGGATCTTGACCAACTCTTTTCCATTGATGTCAAATGGGGAGGAAAAGCCACAAAGGGCGTCTATAAGACAATCAGAGGAAGAGTATTTCCATCAATGCCAAAGGGGGATATTGTTGGAAATGTTGTCATTGATGGCAAAGGAAGTGGCACAGAAGGAGCATCTGAACAACAACAAGGAAAAGAGAGAAGCAAGGAGCAGAATTACACAAGAAGTAGAGATAGTAACAGAGATATATCAGAGGCAGCAAAGAGACCAGAAGAAAGAGCAAAGAAGTAGAGAGGAAGCAAGGCAGATAAGGAATTAAGGTAGTAGACAATGCTGAGAGAGAGTAGGAGAAAAAGGCCATCAAATAGAAAAGAATAAGTGAATGGTAATCTGTGATAAGTAAGAAATCCATTGAAGGAATTAATGGTTGCAGAGATATGATGAATGTAGAGAAGATTACAATTACAATGGACCATAGTACAGTGATCAGCTTGCGGAATCAAGAACTTGAGTGTGCAGTTAGAAGCGGAACTGTGATAGGATAGAACTCTGAACATGTAATGGAAGGTTGATATAGTATATATATCATAGCAGAATTGAAGATAGAGTGATATTGTGTTTTTTCAAAGTCAGAAGGTAGCAACCGGTGTAAATAATGTATGTTAAAAAACTCAAACGAAATTGTGAACAAAGCATTAAACCTAGCAATGGAACTGTAATAAAAGGCGACGGAACCCTACCTGGAAGAGTGGAACCATGACCTAGTGACTAGTGAAGGTGGTTTACGGTTTTTATCGCACCACCTATGTGGAGTGAGCGGTATTTGAGAAGTTGGGAGGGATTCCATAAATCACTCGACATGTGGCAAGGAGGACCCATGGAAAACCGCTTGTCACTGTGCGCCATCGCGCGTTATAGTTCGACCCAGGATGCCCAGCGATATCATTGAGCATCGTTGATCTAGGAAGGGGTCATCGAACGGTCATCATTTTTTGAAGGTGCACGAATATTAACACAGTATGGCGGGCCATCGCACGATAATGTTCGGCATCGGAGGTTGAGCGATATGCATATACGCCGTCGATCTGGAAGCTTGCTAATCTAACGGTGATCGGATGCTGGACTTGCGTGAAATTTACTTATGGTACCGTGCACGTATTTGATTGGCTATTGACTATATTTGTGGGCCCGGGGTCAAAGGTTTATCATATTGTTTGAAAGCATTAAAATGAGAAAGGTTAACCTTAATCCTAAAGCTAAGTTCAAAAGTATTAAATTAATTATTTAATTACCAAGATCAATAGAACAGTGAGAGTTATGGAGACCCCGCTGGATTATCTATTTTGACCCCAGCTAGGAATACCATTAGCAAGTGAATGGTTTTGACCCAAGTTTTTAATAAAGGTGAAAAATATATAAGGTGATGAGAATCATGAAGAACTGTGTGCATGCGAAAGGGTTGATAATAAAAAAATCTCTTTTAGAGATATCTGTATGAATAAACTCTAATATATCTGAATCTATGGTGCACCTGTGAATATGATGATTGATCAAGATCTCTAGATTAGATAATGATTAATTCTTGGTTTGATCGACTGACGAAATCATGAAGAACGTATGCATGAGTAAGGGCTGTGAATGAATACTTCACTCTGAAGTATATCTGTATGGAATGGGTAACAGATTGCTGAGATATCTGAATTAAGGATGCGCCTCTGAAGAAAATAAATAAATCTGGTGGCCTACAAGGTATGTTTTGTGGAAGTGGATGAAATGTGGTCCGCAGTAGATCTGAGGGTCGAAGCCTTCAGTGAGGGGGTTGTAGCTCCCTTCCAGTGGTAGTTGGTAAATGAGAGCAGGGGGTTGTAGCTCCCTTCCAGGAGAAGCTGGTAAACAAGAAAAGGTTGTAGCTTCCTACAGGTGGGTGCCTGCGTGCTGGTATAAGTCTGCGCCAGCATAAAATTGTAAGGAATTTTCTTTATAATAAATATTGAAGACTGAGATAACAGCAGCGGTGGTTTTCTCCCGAATTGGGTTTCCACCTTAAATCCTGGTGTTCATATGTGTTTCTTATGTTTGATGGTTTGTTCTGTTATTTCTGTTCATGCTTACTGCTGATCTGATGAATAAATGATGCAATGATATAAGTAAAGATATAATAATATCTCTGGACATACAAGTTGGATGTAGTAATGTAACATATCGTTTTAGGAGAAAGAAAAAGAAAAATTTGACAGTCAGCTCTAAATACTGATTCACCCCCCCTCTTAGTATTTTTCCCAACACTTCTTCCTAAATCTGCACAGAGAATCAATGAAGAGCTCAAGGAGATTAAGAGGGAAACAGATGAAGAATCCCCAAGAGGGGTTGATCCTAAAGCAGACTCTAGATTTGTACATAGTGGGTGTGAGCATTCAACCACACACTATGAGGGTCAATGCAGTCATAGTCCCAGCAGTCCCATAAGGGAGGTGGAAGAAGAAGAAGGAGTGACCAAGGAGAAAAGACAACATGGTAGATCCTATCTATCACATTTTGATGGTTCACTTGCCGGTTCAGCCAAAGCTTGGGTGGAGGAATTAGACACCTTCTTGCAGCAGCACCAAATTCTGGAAAGTCAAGCTACCAGAGTTGCAGCGCTGCATATGAGAGGTAAGGCCTATGATTGGTGGATATTTGAATCCTTTCCTTTGAATAATAATGGCATTACATCTTATGAAAATTTCGCTAAGGAATTAGTGAAGAGATTTGATAGGAGGATTCTCGAGACACACATGATGGGTTTGCACAAAGAAGATCAAACAAAACCCTTGCATGAAAACACAATGCCTCTTCAGAAAACAATGGAGGAGGCCAAAAATCTGAACCAAAACTTGCTATAGAAGGAACTTTCATCTCACAAATTGGATCAAGGGAGTATGGGGAAGTATTTTTCGAAGGAGGATCCAATCATTGAGAGGTTTCCCACTCATGTTGCAAATATTGAGGGCAACAACATTGTTAGATCTGGAGTTGATCTAGCACCTCATGCAGAGGGAAGAGGAGCTCTTGCCCCACATAGAGGGATGCTTGCACCTTTGCAAGGGAGTCCCCAAGATCTCATGTATATAGATCAAGAAACATCTCATGTTTTACTTGTGCCATTGTTGAGGAGGTGTTGAACCTTGGAGACACAAGGAGGAAGTAGGGAGAGGGCCCAACATCATGAGATGAGGAGTACCCATCCCTATTCATCTGTGGAGGTTGATGCACCTGAGGAGGTGATTGGATTTCTCAGTGGAAGCATGGAGGGTTATCTCCATTCATCTATTCAGTCATCTCTTGATGATGATGTCTCACGGAGACATTTGGCAGGAATATTCCCAAGATCTCACGTGTGGAGATCAAGGCACAATTCATGTGCCAGTATTGGAGAGGTGTGAAACCATGGAGTCACAAGGAGGAGATGGGGGGAAGAACCAGTAGCATGAGTTGAGGAGCACTCACCCATATCCTTTTTTGGAGGTTATTGCACCAAGGAGGGAGGCTGGATTGCCCAGTCAGGGCATGGAAATAAGTGTTCATCTATATGTTCAGTCTTCTCTTGATGGAGATGTCTCACCACATGGAGGCATTTCACCCAGGGAGCCACTATTTCAGTAGAGGAGGATGGTTGCTTCACGCTTGGAGGCACCACTCATTGATTCTATAGAGGTGCGAACCTTGGGAGAGCTTAAGACAGCAATGGGAGTTTTGGATGGATTCATGATGGAGGGATACATTTCCTCAACCCCATATACACCTACTCTCATTGCAGATTCTGCGCTGTGGCAAAAGAAGCCTGGGAAGGATAGCAACCTTCCAATTTGTGACTTGGGCATAGGAGATGTCAAGGAGGAGGACAACCATTAGACAAATGTTCTTCATGAGGAACTACCAGCGCTATCATTATGGAGGATATATTTGCATTGGAACTCCCGGCTATTGGTGGGATATTCCAATGATTCTTTTACCTGCATGACATTTGATGATCAGCATAGGAGGAGATGCACCAGCCATATGGAGATGGGGGAATTAGCACAACCACCCATTTTTCTTTTATGTATGAGAGGAGATTCATCTATGAGTCCCTCAATTAATATGAGCAGAGAACATGGTAAGGGTGTACATTGTTTTTCACATAATCATTTTTATGATATATGTATGCATCCCTTAACCATACACATGCAGGAGAATGATCCAAGGAGGAGCATAAATTTTGCTAGACCTCATGGTTTAGTGGGGGTCATAAGCATGGCTAATGGCCATTATCTTGGAGGACTTGGGGAGGATAGAGATCATTGAGGACATGCTCAATTCTCAGCAGATATCATTCACCTTCCCCAAGCTTGTGAGGAGATTGATGCAACACACCAGTGGTTGAGCAGCCACAATTTTTATCAGTCTCTATGGTAATGGAGCACTAAGCTCCACTAGTTACACTTGAGGGACCATTGTACTTCTCATTTGTTACACATGGCAGCAAGCATGATGCTCCTATTTGCTCCCTATGATTCTATTGTTCATGCCTTTTTGAGGAGCAGGATTGAGGAGGAGACACATAGGATGGATGTTTCCATTGAGGGAGGAGTCCCTCACATCTTTTGTGTTGCATGTTCTAATGGGAACATGAGAAATGGTATGGCCATTACAACAAATTTTTTTTATTATTATGAGGTGAGCCATATGATGGGTATGAGACCATATGAGGATGATTCCCGACTCATCACATATGGAGATGTTTGGGCCAGCATGTCTTGTAGCGTTGGGGGAGAGACCTCGAGAGGTCCAGCCTTCTTCTTGCCACTTGATGGAAAAATTATTGCAGCCCAGGGTCAAAATAAACTCTACACTTATCTTAAGTGGAGAGATGGATAGCGTGGGGTAGACTATATGATCTACCATGTGCATATTTTTAGCCCACCTTCTTTGCCGGAGCCAAAGGTGGATGACAGTTTTCCTGAGTTGCCTAGTTGGGAGGTGACTCAATTTGCATGGCACATAGCTTGGGGATGGATGGACCATATGGGGGAGACAATTCCCATTAGGTTTCAGACTCCATTCCTCAAGGGGGAACATCTAGACACCACTTGCTATCTTCTTGAGCATTATACCTTACATGATGATGGCTTGACAACTACTTGCATGCTAAGGAGGAGCATTGTGGAGGATTGGATTGATGAGATATCATCACTTCACTTAGAGGGTATCATCATACAGGGGTGCTACAGGTATAGGAGAAGAAGACACAGTCTATTCTTTCACTTGCTTAAGGGCAAGCAATCTTTGGGAGGGGAGGACTGTAATATTCCAAATTTTTGTAAATAAATTGGAACATTAATTTTTGCTCATATTATCTAGGAGATAAATAAAATGGGTGAGGAAACCCATTTGCATAAATAAAATCCCACATATAATGAGAAGGGATCCATGGAGTAGCTAATTTTGCACCTCCTAGTGTGAAAAGGGGGCAAACACATGAGGATGAGGCCCTATTGACCAAGTCAACAACACAGCACAAGAGGGTGTAGCTTGCTTTGGAAGACAATGCAGTTAGAGACGGAAGAAGATTCCTTGTGGGAGAAACCCTAATTGAGTGGGGTTTATGGCATGAAGACATCATTTTTCATATAAGGAGGATGGGGCAATCATAGAGGGCATTATTGAATATTTGGACTTTGAGTCTATTTGCAGTCTCCAACTGTTCAGCTGAGTTGCAGTGCCTTTGGCACGAGGGATCCTTGTTTAGGAGTTCCTTTCCTCTCTTGAGTAGCTCAAGGAGGATTTCTCTTCATTTCTCCATATTCAGGCATTTGGCCATAGCCACTTCTTCATCTACAGCACAGTCACTGGGTTGTGTTGCAGGTGTAGCTATGGAGGAGATTCCACAACACCATTCCTTGGATCATTTCTCATAGGAAGGAGTTCCTATTCTTTGGGAGGATCAGCAAGGGGGGTTTCTAGGGCTGGTTTGCATATTTTGGTATGAGGCCAAGCTTCTCCCACCTTCATTAGTATAGTCCCTTACATAGACTACGTTATCTCAGAGTTTGTCTATAGTGGGGGTTTGCTCCATCATTTTGGAGGAAGAGATTTCTTGTGCCAGGATCAGCCTTGCACTTCAGAAATCCATTGGAGGAGGTTGTTTCAGTTTGCAGGCCATATTCATTCTCCTCCTTCTATTGTATATTTTGAGTTGCTGTAGCTACCCAAAAACTCTGGCATTATTGTATTTTTATATTCTGTACATGTATTGCAGCCAATCCTTCTAAGGATTGTGTATCAGTGTTATAGTAGTGTTTTCAGGGGTTGAGAGAATGCTCCCCCTCATTTCTTGAGCTATCATTGTAATATCATTTTACATGTTGCATTGTCTCCATATGACTGCGCAGTCATAACTATATTTAACATGTGTAGCAGTGTTCTCTTGTACTTTTCTTGAGGATTGGTATTGTTCATCAATTCCCTCAGGATTTTGTATACATTTGAAGTTGCTATTATTATAATGAGATGGCTATGAGTTCTCCGGCATTTTATGAAGTTTGAGCAAGTTACTCTCATTATTATGTTTTGCATATTGCTGTAGCTCATTCCCTTGAGCAAGATCTTCATGAAGAAGAAATATTTGCATAGCTATAGGCAGAGTTTGAGTAAGGGCCAGGGAGCCTCCGGTTCTCATCCTCTCTTTAGAGATGAAATAACTGGTAAAATCCCTCTCAGTCCACCTCTGAAATGGCCTTGTTTATATTTCCAACAAAAGGATTGATTCAGTGGTGTAAAAGCTGTGATTTCCATTTCAAAACATTACATATTATATTTCAAAGGTGCATCTCTTAAATCTTCACTAAAGAATGTTATGGGCTGCTCCTGTCCCTTTTTATTTTTCTGCAATAATACAACAGAAACTGTGTGTTCAGATGCAAATGAAAATATAAGGAAATCTTTGGTGAAGTCAGGGCTGATCAGAATTGGTGCTTGGGTAAGTGATTTATTTACTAGTTCAAAAGACTGCTTTTCTTCCTTGGTATGCTTGACTCCTGAATCTCTTTTAAGCATGTTTGTGATGTTCCTTAGGAGTTCTGCAAGGTTTGGTACAAACCTTAATAAAAAAATTATCTTTCCAATGAAAGATCGCAACTCTCTGATATTTCTTGGATGACTAATTTGAAATATTCCCTCAATTCTATTTGGTTCAATCTTGATCCCTTCTTTAGATATGATGTGGCTTGGAATCTTTCCTTCTTGAAGGCCAAATAAAGATTTCTTGGGATTCAAATATAGACCGTACTTCTTGCATTTCTCAAAGACCTTTCTTAGATGAGCTAGATGTTCTTCATCAGTTTTTTAATAGATTGTGATATCATCAAGATATATCAAAATGAAGAAAACTATTTATTCTGAGAAAGAAATATCCATTTCTCTTTGAAAAGTAGCTCCAGCGTTATTAATCCAAAAGGAATTTTTACATACATAAAGGTGCTCCAAGGTGTAGTGAAAGTTGTTTTGTGTTGATCATCTGGATGCATCAACACCTGATTGTACCCTGAAAAGCCATCTAGCAAAGAGATTCTTTTGGAGCCTACTACCCTTTTCAATATGTGGTCCATATTTGGTAAATGGTAGTTGTCCTTCAGGGATGCTTTATTTAGATTTATGAAGTCAATGTAGAGTCTAATCTCTCATGTCTTCTTCTTCACAGATACAAGATTTGAAACCCATTATGAGTACCTGAGTGGGACTATTATCCTAGAATCACACATTCTCTTGATCTATTTCTTAACCAGTGTCATTTGGACAAGATTTATTCTACGTAGCTTCTGTTTAAAGGGCTTCTGGCTCTCTTTGAGTGGAATCTAGTGTTGGATGATATCAGTATCATAGGACTTCAAGTCTTCATAAATCAAGGCAAACACATTAATAAATTCTTTGAATAACTCAATATATTTCTTCTTTATAGGTGCTTGCAGTGTTTTTGACAGTTTTACCATCTTAGGCTCTTGCTCACTGCCCAAATTTCACTCCTCCACATTTTCTTCAGTGGATTCCATTTTTGGATTTCTAGCAACATCATTGAAATCAAAAATTTATTCAAGAGGTACAAGTCCTCTTGGCAGGGTATTGTCTCTGAACTGTAGCACTTCAAATTCTTCTTTTTCTGGGTCTTCACACATTTTTTTCCTATGTGGGTCTTTCTTTTCTAATAGATTTATATCACCATTATGAGGGGGCTCCTTCTTGTATTTTTATTCCTCAATAGAGAAATCCTCTTCATGATCTAAGTCTGAATTTGGAATTTCAAACTCATTTTTGGATTACAGGAAATCTTCAAGCTGTTGATCTTCTTCGAAAACCTACCAATATCTCATATTATCAGGGACCGTTGGTCTGTATTTAACCTCTACTATGTATTTTTTGTTAGGATGAGGTAGTTGACAAGTGTTGGCTACAAATGCTAGTCCATTGTCAAGGATATTTTGATTCCTTGGGATAGAGGCAAGGTCATATTCTTCAAATTTTTTTAGGAGGTCAAGGGCAACATTCCTGTATGCTCTTAATCTAGGATGTTTAGCTAAATATTCTCCCCTAATTTGCCTAATGACTAGCTCAAAATCCCCATGGAAAAATATCCTTTTGGCTTCTAACTTCTTCAGTAATTGTAACCCTAAAAGGAGTGCCTCATATTTTGCTATATTATTTGTACACTGAAAGTTCAGTTTGTAAGAGTGACCCTCTACGTGGTTGTTCTTAGTGTTGTGTACCCAAACACCTGCTCTTGATCCAAGTTTTCCACAAGAACCATAAAAACTCATGCTCCAAAGAGGTTCAAGTTTAGATCTGTGTTTTTCATTTTCTATTTGGTCTGACTGTTCTTCCTTTTATTCTTCTCTATTACCTATTTGTTCATTAACTGCTACTTGTTCATTAATTTTTTCATCATTGTAAAGGATAAATGAATCAAGGTCTGAGTGGACAGAGTAGAGGGGGGATTTATCAGGCTTTTCTTGATTGCTCACCATGCATTTCATATGAGTTTCCCTATACAATCTTCATGGTTGACTAAAGACTAGTATGGTAGTGTAGGTCATATCCATTTGGAGGGTGCCTTGAAGCTTAGCTCCCCATGAGCATGATATAAGCATGCCATATTTAGGAGGAATGTCATCCACCACAATATCCATTACTATAATTTTGGTTGGTATTTGTGCCAAGGTAACACAAAGATCTTTGATCAGGCCTAGACATTTAACTCTACTGGAGTCAAAAGAGTATAGGTATTTGTATGGTTTAGTTATCTCAAGGCTATGTTTCTCCATAATTACCTTTTGCATGAGGTTATGAGATTCTCCTGAATCTAACATGGCATTATGGAGAATTTTATCATGAATATTCAAAGTGACATAAAATGGGGGCACACCCCCCTCCTGGAATTTATCTTCTACTTTAGGGCCAAACAAAAGTTCAGGTTTGTCATCATTCAAATTTACAGTATCAATATTTTCTCCTACGTTTATTTCTTTCAAAACTTGGGATCTATAAAAATCTTGGTCTACCAATTCAGTGAGAGCTATGGAAATCTTTATTTTTGCAATTTCATTCTCAATACTAAATGGTGTCTATGTTTTTGGCAGATTCGAATAAGTTTTATCAAACATTATTTTTGCAGCAACTTCAAATTATTGATTTGCATTAGGGATATCAGCTGGATCAATTTTGTTAGGGCTGATGGTTGATTTACTAGTGCTTATTTCTAGACTGTTTTTGTTTATATTTTATCTTAACTTTTAACCATTTTATTTGAACTTTCTGTTGTCTTTTTAGGATTAGTTTCAGGGGTCTTTCTAGCAGAATTTTCAGGATTATTTCTCTTGGGAATGTATTGGGCTTTCTTGCTTCTGAGTTAATACTGTCTATGCACTTCCATGATAGCATTTTCAAATCCTTGTTTATAATCTTCGAATTCTTTTCATTCTTCTTCAATTTGAGTTGGGGAAAACATGCCCTGTTCTTCCTCAGTGAGGAACATAGTATCCTCGTCATTAACTCCCATTAGATTAATTTGGCTTTCTTCTGGCTCTTCAATTACCCCCTCATCCTCATTAACATAGTTTTCTTTGAGAGGAGGCATGATTTTTTGGTCAGGTCCTCTCTGTTCCCTCTATCTGATTTGAGGGAGGTTTCTCCTAAACTTTTGGTTCAAGTTCTAGTTTCTATTCTGAGGAGCTACTTGGTTTTCTCTAGGGAAAGTTTTCTCATTTAGGTTGATTCTCTCCATCATCCTCTCCATTTTTCTAACGAGTTTATCAATATTAGTATCATATGTGGAGGCTACAACCTCTTCCCTATATGTGACTCTCTTTTCATTTCTCATTCTAGCCCTTTTGGCAATCATATTTGCTTCCACACTTATTGCACCCCTCTGCATGTCATCTAATGTATGAGGGTCTCTCTCTCTCAATTGAGAAGCCATCTTTGGGTTGAAACCATCTAGAAATTTCATTAGGGCTAGGCCCTGTGGGGGTTTCATATGAGGAGGGAGGGAATTATATACACTATTGAACCTAGTGCAGTAATCTTGGACACTCTCTCCAACGTTTCTCTTGATGTTTTCATATTCTGACAAGATTTAGAGAGGATTTTTCTTGACTTCCCATTTATTTAGGAATAGTTGGAAAAAGGTAGGGAGGTCATGTATACTATTAGGGGTTAGGCATTTAAACCACTTTCTTGCTTATCCTCCTAAGATTTAAGCAAACATTCTTAACTTAATAGTTTCATCCTCTATCCTCTATCTCTTTTCAATCAAATAGTCATCCTTTTTATCCACACGTTGTTGAGCAGTTGTAGAACTAATTTCATCAAATAGGGGGATTTTGGACTGATAGTCCTATAGTAAAGGCACTAAGGGAAATGGTAGGACTAATGGGGCATACCAGGCTGCCATGGCTGGTGGTTGGGGAACCCAAGGGTGGTTAACAAGTGGGGGGTTGACAAAAGGAGGTGGAGGGTTGAATGGAGGGAGGTGGACATTGGGTGTATGAATGGGGGTTGAGGCTTCTTACAATAGGACTCTGCTATAAGATGGATGGGTCCAAAGCTATTTGGGTTATCCAATTCTTGGATTTTGTCCTAAACAAGATTTTTTAAAAGTGTGATTCAAATAGGATATCCTGCAAGTTTTTAAGGTTTTTAGGTAGGGAACTTTCCTTGTGAATAAGCTTTCTAACAGTTGAATTCTCAAATCTAGGAGTTTTCCTTAGGATTTGCTCTAGATTTTCAACTATTGCAGGAGGGTTTGGGTCAGGATGGGATCTGGTACAGATTATTTTAGAAGCCAGAATTTAGACCCAAGGCATAAAGAGGTTGAAGGTTTATAATAGCTTGAAAATAAACCAATTTGTGAAGAAAAATACTTAATTCACAAAGTATTTTTACTGGATCCACATTTGAGTTTTGATAAAACTAGGTTTTCTTAATAAATCCCCAGTATGGTCGCCAATTATGTTAACTCCCTATAATTTTTAAGATTGGCAATAACAAGTAGCAGGGAACCAAATCAAACCACTTTGGAGTCCAAGACCTAGAATTCCTAGGCTTAAAGATGGTTGTCTCTGTATTTATATTTAACTGATCTAGCTTTATGATTATATTTTATGATTTTAGGCTAGTTATAAAGGTTGTGGTTGTTTGTTTGTTTGCTTTTTTTATTGTTTGTTTGGTTGGATATATAAAAAATGTGGGAAGCTTAATCCATTGGGCTATGGAGTCATAAAGGGTTGAGTTGTACATCAAATTTTCAAGGGTTTTCATAGGGAAAGATAACTATATAAAATGGATCTCTTTGGTAAGATGAATATGAGATGGAAAAAAACTTGTGAGTTCAGTAAGGCTAAAGGGAAATTAAGAATCGTTTAACTATACTTCAACATAAATGCAGAGAAGACAATCTCCGAATTTTGCATTCAGGTATTTAGAGGAAAAAATTCAAGATAACAGTTCAATGAAATTAAAGAGACGTTAAGAATTATTTAACTAAACTTCAGAGAAAGCCTTAAGACAACAGTTTGGTAAAACTAAGAGCATTTAAGAATTCTTTAGATATATTTCAGAAAGGAACCTTAAAAAAAAAGTTCAGTAATGCTAAAGAGAATTTAAGAATTCTTTAGTCATAATTTCAGAGGAAAACATAAAGATAACAGTAACAAACAGAATTAAAGTGCTCAAGCAGCATATCTTAATCTAAAATTTCAGTTTTGCTATTAGAAAAAATTATGTACAGTATGGAAAAACAAAGGGAAAACATTGACATAAAGGAGTAACATCACCATTAACATAGCTCAAGGATCCTATGTAAGTGTTTGTATTACTGATGTCTAGCTAAAAAACAGTTACAATGCTCCAATACAATGATCTTTGCAACTTAGAGTCTAAACAAAGTCCAACTAACCAACCAACAACCAACACTGATAATGAAAATACATGTAGTATTTAACTGCAACTGAGGAGGTTTCCCTAATATAGGGTGACAGATTTGCATTTAATACAGAGTAAATGAAGTTTGAAAATTGATACCATGCAAGGCCTAAGCCAAAAATAACCCTAACAAACCTACTGTAACAATAAATTTCCAATTAACTCCCAAGATAACTTTTAAAATATCTTTTGACAAACTGCCTACAAAATTAGCTTTTAAAATAACTTCTGGACTGATGCTAAAATATCTCTAACTATAATATTAACTGTGGTAGATTTCATTAAATCAAATTTAAGCTAGAGGTGGCCTTGAGATCTATCTTTGTCTTCCTCGTTGATTTTTCCTCTGATTTATCTTTAAACTTTAAATTGTCCTTATCTGTATATCTCTTTACTGCCTTTGCTATCACTTGTAATTTCTTCTTTTACCCCTTTATCTGCCTTCTCCTTAACTCTGTCCTTTTGAACATCAGGCGGTTGGGTTTTTGAAAAGGTGCGAGGGCCGTCAGATTAGGTGATGGAAATCGGATGGTGGTTGGGCATCAATTTAACAACGGGTCGGGTTTATAGGTGTGGTCGGGATTTAATGGAACGAAGAGTTTAAACACAAAGTGGGGTGAGGGTTAATATTAACGCAGAGGGGTAAAGGTTTAAAGTAGAGAAGTTAATGTAATGTGTCGAGGTTTTAAATATAATGGGGGGTCCAGGGATATAACATGGAGGAGATGTTTAATATAAGTTGGGGCCAGGGTTATATTAAAGTGAGGGGGTAAGTTTTTTAAAGCAGAGGCTTTAATAGAAATATGAGTCAGGATTTGACATAATAGGGGTCAAGTTTTTAATAAATCAGGGTTTATTTAATGTGGGACCCAATAGATGAAAATTATTTAAAAAAATGTAAAAGTGGGTTTTACATTGCTTTTAATGAAAGAAGGGGAATGAGTCAAGGGGAAAGGATATTTAGCAAATGGGAAGGGGTTTAGGGTTAAAGTTACTCATATTCTCGAAGCATATAAATGTTGAAATGTTATACCATTAAGTGAAAGGTAGTGGATTGATTGAGTCAAAGTGATTGATCTAGAGAGTTTCCATGGTGCGAATATAATTTCTAAAAGATACATCACTTGAGGAAATTGTTGTTTTAATTATCTCAGATAATTATAACTATGAGAAAGCAAGGATTCTTGTAGTTAGTTCTTTGTGACATGTGAGTGTAGAGAGAATGTTATAGTGTTTTGTATAGCATATTATATATTTTTAGCAGAGATGAGCAGAGTGTTTTCAAGATTACATTTTCATATCATATTAGAGAGAAGTTGTTGGGTTGCTCAAGTTGAGCAGGTTTAAGAGCCCAATTTGAAAATGCATGAAATGTGGTTCACATGGAGGTGTCAGAGGAATTGAGGCTTCATAGAAGATAGTGTGTAGAGAAGGTGGGTGCATTCTAGATGAAAAATAAGAATGGGAAGTAGGTTTCTCCATATTCCAATAGTGTTGGTCTAGGCTCCTTGGTCGTGGTGGTATCCAATGAACATGTGTTTGTAGAGTCGTAAGAGAAGATTATTTCTATCTCATGTCTCTAGTATACTTTCATCGTAGTCTAGTCTTCCAGCTAGTGGGTGCTATCTCCTTTATGTAAAAAAAAATAAAAATAAACACTTAATAGAAGGTTTGAATAGTAGCAGCAATGGTTGGATTTTTTTTCCTTGGAGAGGGTTTTCCACCAAAAAAAATGTGTTCTCTATCTGCATGCATTGATATTGTTTTTGGTGTTTTATTTTGATTTTACATGCTCTTATCTATTGGTGTCATGTTGGTTTCATATCTTTTTTTGATGGTTTATTAAATCTTGTTCTTTGGTAAAAAGAGAAAAAAAGTATATAATTATAGTAACTATTGATTCGCTCCCTCTCTTAGTTGTGAGGCCATTTCCAACAGCAATCTGGTCATGTATTTGTTCTTCTTATTAATTGTTAGGAACAAAATAAAAGTGGTGGGTTTTGAAATTCTAACAAGGTATCGAAGTCGAAACTTTGAATCGATATCAAAATTATAGGTGTTCATTTCATCTTGGATCGACGAATCCAAGTTAGTTGAGATCATGTGAGCCAAAAAAAAATTAAGCGTGACGATATTTTTTTTGGGCTAAGGAATTTTTTACAAACCTCTTTTTTTATATGAAAGGAAGTTTTAAAAAAAGAGAAGGGAAAATTCCATTTAAAAAAAATATGCATAGGGGAGGTCAGTGGTGGGTGGAAAATAGGCCTAACCCAACGAGCCACTAACAACATCTGGTAGGCTAGTCAACATCATAGCCACTAGCACATCGGTGGACCAAAATGGGCAATGAGTCAGGAGGGCACAGGGAGTCAGGCAAATTAAAACAAATGGTTGAAACTTAGGATTAATTTAGCGCACAATAAGGATCATTCATTAGGTCCAGTGGTAAGTTCACAACATCTGGGCGTAGGTGAATGAGGCAGGTCGATGTTGCAAATCCATCGGAGAAGATAACAGGGTCCAATGAGGTGAGGTAGAGGCTGATCAGGTGCAAGTTAGAGTCGCGGGCATAGTATCCATCCAACAATAGATAAAATTTGCAGCTAAATTTACCAACAACATCCGTCGAGAGGTAGAGGAGTTCGATGGTCGAAGGAAAAAAATGGTAGAAACAACTGTGGGTTGATGTTGCACAAGTATGCGTACACTAGAAAAACAGTTAGGTAGGGTGCAAAATCAGCAATGTCAAGTAAATAGTTGGAAGGGAATGACAAAGCATTGCTTGAGACAATAGAAAGTCCATCTTCAATAGAAGATACATTGTTGGTTTCAAGGACATTCGCTAGTTTTGATGAGATGTCAAGTGACGAGGATGCATCACACAAGGTCGTAGTAAACCAACTAAAAGAGCTTGAAAAGAAAAATAGTAATTGAAAGAAAAATCTCACTACTAAGCTATTGAATTGTTCGGGAAACACTGTCGATTTTTGGGCAGGGAGAAAGAGGGCTTCAGGTAGCCTTGCAAAGCATGCAAGAAGTATTAGGAAGTAGAAAATAACCTTAGGAAATGGGCAACAATGTCCGAGAAGTGAGCAGCAGTCTTAGCCAGTTTTCCTAGGCAACGTGCAAAGGGTGAAAAAATTAATTATTGGTTAGTTTGACAGAGATGGATACTAGGTTATGTTAAGAGGACAAGTTGGATAGGGCAGGAAATTTCAACCTTTGGAAAGAGTGGATTTTTTTGTTATTTGATGAGTGGGAGTTGTGGGACATCATGGAGAATACATTCTGAATTCCTAGAGATCATACTCAATTGGTTGTGTTTAATAAATTAAACGTGAAGTCCAAGATAATAATCCTAGACTCCATTAGAGACCATGTTATACCTCATCTGACGTGGAATAAGTATTCCTAAGATATGTGGGCATCCTTAACCAAATTGTACCATAATAAAAACCAAAACAATAAGATGGTGTTAAAGGATAAATTGAGAAGCATCAAGATGTATGAAACTGACACAGTTGCAACATACCTTATCAGGATCATTCAGATTAGAGATGATTTGGAAGTAGTCGGGGGTGACTATTGATAGTGAAGTGTTGGTTAGATCAACCTTGAGTGGCTTTCCTCCGAAGTGGGCTGCCTTTGTTGATGGGATTGTCACATGAGAGAATCTGCCCGATTGGGATAGATTATGGGATGACTTCGTACAGGAGGAGACAGGGAGACGTTCCAAAACTATAATCCAACATGATGGTAAGGATGATGAGGATAATTTTTCTCTTGTTGGAAAGGGAAAAGGTAAAGTAAATGGAAGTTGGGTATTTTCTTCCATGAAGCACATGATAAAAGTGAAGTTCTTTGCATGTCACAAGATTGGTCACTATGCGAACCAGTGTCCACACAAGAAGAAGAAGGATGGGTAGGATCGTGTGGATGCATTAGGATCAACTGAGATCAATGAATTTACAGAGAAATTTGAGAAGGAATTTTCCCTAGTTTCTGGTGTTTTTTAGAGTAGTAATGTTGTGTATGAGGAAAGTGGGTTATGGCTAGTGGAAAGTAGAATTTCTAGTCACATGACATGGATGAGGCAAATATTCCATAGTGTTTTAGACAAACTCATGCTTCCATATGATTTTTGGAGCTAGCACCATGCATGTAGTGAAGGGGGTTGGATGTGTTAGATTTCATCTAGATTCAAGAGTGTAGCACCCTCCTCCCACATTTACCCAAGATAACTAGTTCACCGGGGTAAACATGTGAAAAATAGTTACTATGATATGATTCAAATCCCCAAGTATAATTAAATAAAGTGGAATCGAAAAACCAAAACCAAATTGACCTTCGTCAGGAGCTACAGGACCCTAGGGGCTAACCAACCAATCTAGGTGCCCAACCCCTAAGTTAAATTGCTTTTGACTGAGCTATACCCCTATTATCTCCCATGACAAGCTCTCCATGTGAATGTAACCCTCCATTCTCTCACATAAAAAGGTCATCCATGTGACTACATTCATTTTCAGGAAGTTCTATGCCTACGACCGCAGGATTTAAGCCACATTTTTAGGCTAGGGATCAGGCCTCTTCCTAGAACTTGAAGAAAATATCAGAGATGATAAATGACACAAAAAAGAAGTCTTCCATACTAAACTTAGAAAATAAAATGACCTAACAAGTCCTAGCCATGATAAGAGTTATGTCAAACACATCATGAATATGTAATCTACAGGTCATAACAAAAAATTTGAACATAGGGATCTCATACTTATCTAAAAATTGTCAAGAAGGTTTGATGCTCTCATATAATAGTTTCATTATCATCATTAGGTCATAAATTCATTATTGTAATATTCTAATATTCCAAAATAGGAAAAGCCACAATACTGAACACAAAATTGCAAATAGCAGTGAATATCATTACACCACGATTTGAGATGAACATAGAGCCATTTTATTATGTAAAATAGCATCAAATAAGTACAATAAATATGGGCACAACTCAAATAATCAAGGTAAACAAGCCTCCAATGAATACATATGCCAAAACATGAAATGTTGCTGCATAGCCAAATGCCGGAGAACTAGTACAGCGCAGTCCCAGTGAATATAATTGTAGCTGGAAAATGTAACAACATGTATCTACTAATATATGGCTCCAATAGTGTCTAGGATAGAGATCTAGACTCCCAAGCTCCTTTACAAGACAACCCAGAAAGGGTTTCCGGAAATACAAAAAATACAAAATAGTGAAACACAAACCTAGTGTTGAAGAATCACTGCAACTGAATAATTGGAAGGAGGTGGCTTAAACTGATATAGAAATGTATGGAAATCCTCCAATATATCCACCAAGTGAAAGGCTTATCCCTACACTGAAGATCTAACCTTTCAAAATTAGAATTGAACCTTCCTCTACAAATGCTCTCTAAAATAATGTAGTTCTTGAAGGAAACTACATTGTAGGAGGTGGTAGTAGATGGGCCTGATCCCAAATGATGAAAATATGCTCCAAGATCTTCCTTGTTGGCCTCCCAATGGAAAGGCTACCTCCCCACTGAAAAAAACATCAAAAGTGGAGTTATCAATCCTCCATTTCCTTTTCCCTACAACAAAACAAAACCCTCGAAGAAACTGCATTGTAGATGAAGACTAAAGCTGGTTTGAATGCTAGAATGTGGAAATTTAGCTCACAAACCTCTCCTAAGTGGGGACTCGAAGTCCCCCGAGGATGAAGGTAGGATTCCTGATCGGGAACACCCTTGTGCTAAATAGCACAACAGACTCTGCTAAACAACGAAAGAGCGCAATAATTCATACAAACCAAAAAAATAACAATAATCAACATGGCTTCTATGCCTGCCTTCCCCTTCCTTATATGCATTGTGAGCCTTCTCACGTTGGGCCCCACTCATTAAATCCACTACTCTCATGGAGAATTCCTCCCATTAAAATTGCATTGTCTCTCATTAACTATTCACTCCCTCCATACCAACACTGTTGATTTGGTCAAACTTGACCCTATCCACATGCTTCATCCTTTATTCACACATGGGGGTGCTTTATCTAGCTATTAAGATGCTCCTTATTCACATTAGGAGTTATTTTATTCCTACTAAGGAGATTTATGGGTCTCCCTACCCTCTTATTCCTCTATCTAAGTGGAAAAATGAAATTTAACATTCCAATTAGCTGCAAGCTAATTTTGGAATATTACACTCCTCCCCTCCCAAATGTTGCTTGTCCTAAAGCAACTGCAGGGATAGAAACTGCAAATCCTCCTCTCCTCTTCCTGTAGCATCCTCATCTGATAAGCTCCCCCACTGAACAAGATGCTCTCTCATCAATATGTCCCCTAGTTGGTCCTCCCAAGTGTACAAGTTAGCCTTTGGTGACAAATCCAAATGGCTCTCATCATGAAGAAGTGGGATATTCACGGGGGTAACTATATGCTGTCTAGAGGCCTTCTTGAGGTATGGTATCTAAAAATTTTTAGGAACTTCAATCCCCATGAGAAGCTCCAATCCCCAAGCTATCATCCAAACAAAATTAATCACCCCCGAAAGTGGTAACTCATAGAATAACCCTTCCATCTCTTGCTTCTGCAATGTAGATGGGTTGTATGGATAAACATGATAGACTAAATTATCTATCCCACACTGTCTCTCTCTCCACTGATGATATGTGTATATATGATGTTGATTTTGGGCTGCAATAATGTTTCCCTCAAGAGGAAAAAAGGAAACTGGATCCTCAAAGACCCACTCTTTGGTTCTATGAACCCTGCTTTCCCAAACCATCCCACATATAGTGAATAGTACATCATCACCACATGGAATCCAATTGAGAAAGATACTGAGTATTATGTGTAATGTTGGATGGTACTAACAGTTTCCCAAGTGGTTATAGCGCAGTTTTTCTACTTGCTACCTCTGATCATAATGTGGCAAGTTGTCACCCCACAATTTGCTAGTTGTGCATGTTATCCCATCTACTATAAAGTAGTAAATGACATTGTGTATCAATTAAGAATACCAAGAATAGCACAATACTTGCCCAAATCCATACAAGAAATGGCTATCTCCATCATTGATGTTGGTCTTAGAAAGACCATGAAGTCCAAATAGAGGCTTTCTCTGTTGTTGAGAAATGCATTGTATGTAAATGGTAAGAGAATGCAAATACTTTGTTAGATGATCAATAAGTACAAAAATACAACTCTTACCATGTGCTGTGAGTAAGATTATAATGAGGTCCATGGATGATCTATCCATAGTGGTCTGATATGTCTCCATGAGGCCTTAGTGAATGGAAAGGAATGAACCATGTGTTGCATGTAGAGCCTTCTTCTTGTTCTTGGATATCCAAGTCAAGAAGATCATATACTGGTAATAGATGTCTCTAGCCACCACTCTATAACTCTCATCTCCTACTTGCCCATCAAGTGCCTCATATGTGAAGTGACCCTTGGAACACTCCATCAATAGATACATACTCCCAAGTGACAACGTTGTTGGCCTTTGTGATAAGGCTCCTATCATCTCATAACTTCCCTCTTTGACATGCCCAATGCCAAAGTCACATACCATAATGCTGCTATATATGACAGAATGCTTCCCATGTGGAAGTATTAGGGGAATTTTGAGGTCTAAAATGGGCCTTCTAAGGAAATAATAAAATAATAGCTAAACCAATAAAATAACATTTATGAATTTTCATTTTAATTTTTTCACCACAATCCATGTAACCATGGTTAAATTCAATTGAAAATGTGTACCAAAATAGAATTAATAAAAAACTTGTATTGATGTGACTATAATTAAAATTGATTTTTTTCAATAAAATGTCATTATCATTGAAAAACTAATGCATTTGTCCTTTTGACTTAAGTAATTTAAAATAAATTATAATTAATTCAAAATTATAATATTAAATAAAGTAAGATGAATATATAATTCAAAAATAAATATATGAAAATATACAAATATAATATATATTGAAAAATGTGTAAAGACATGAAGATTATGTAATGATATGCAATGTTTCTTTCAAAAAATATGAAATGACAATAATAATATTTTATTCAAAAAGTGTGAAATGACATTTATTATTAGTACTTTACTTTGACTTTAAAAATACTTAAACAACTACCATGGTTAACCATGAGTTTTTATCCACCATTGAGAATGTAACAGGTAAGTACCTTTAACTCAAACAATGCCACCTCAAACATTAGGGATGATGTCATCCCCTAAAATTTGATTGGTTATCATAAAGTGAATTTTGATTGTACATTTTCCTTAGGAGGCGCATTTTATACCTCAAAATTCCCCTCTCCAAGGCTAAGGAGTAGCCCCTTTTCACCATGATTGTGCCACCATATACTCCTGAAACATCATGCAAGGTATGGTAGAAAATAAGCCCATACTCTCCCAAGAGTAACCAAAGAAACAATATCTCTTGCTTCCTCCTCATCTCATCATCATACCAATCATGGAGTAACATCATGATGCTTGAATTGTAGAATGCCCCATACAACCAAATCCTCTGATTCCATATCATGTGGGTGCCATGCAATGCCCCAAACCATAACATACCCTTTGAAATAGGATATGTCACATGATGACCAAACTCTTTCAAGAGTAGCCAGCACAGCCATGCCTCCTATTGCCATGTGTCATAGATCTTCAAGTGGCTCGCAAACCCCTTGCTCATCATCATCACCCATCCATCTGACTGTGGGTATCTCTTATCATGCTTCAAATTGGTATCCACCTCATGGAGAATACCATCCTCCCAAATCTAATCACTATCATTGCACTTCATGAGATGTTGAAGTGGAACCTTCCAGAGGTCTCTACAAAATTACCACTCATCAATGACCAAATTGAACCCATAAGGTTCCAAATATGTTGTATTCAAAAGCTTCTCTTTGAGTTGTGATGTGCTCATCAAGAAGGATCTATCATAATAATGGGAGATGTCATCCATCATAATATGTCTTCCATCAACCACTTGCCTATCCAATGTTACCCAAGTTGAATGGTCATTGGAATGTTCCAATAATAGTTGGGCCCTCAACTCATCACTGCTGCTCAGTGACAGTGCTGCTGATCTACATGATGGTACATATGTTGTCTCATGATCATGCACAATGCTAAACATACAGTTCTACATTGGATTGATTAGGATTATGCTCATCCTATCCTCCAAAACTCTACATTCCAACCCAAAGTGTTGTGTGTATCTCATCAATGAGAAACCAAGATGACTATATATATCCTCCTTGAACTAGTCAAGGGTCCTCTGCGCAGTGGTAGTATGTTGCTCCAAATCAACAATGTGCTTTGACCCTAGGTCATGCAATTTCCTTGATGGCATTTTCCCACAACTCTCCATATCATGTGCTGAAATAATATGAGGTGGAAATGTTTGCATACCTTGGTTAAGCTGATCCTTGGGAACATCTTGTACATCTACAAGAGTTCCTCCTACCTGTGTAATTACTCCTCCAACTACTGGTGATGGTGATGGATGCTCCTCTATTGTTGCACCAGCACTGGTATAAGTCTCTTCCTCCTCATGCATCTCCTGAATAATTCATGGGAATCTCAATGTCAAGAGATCAAGACCATCTTAAAAAGATGCAAGTGTTCCTTCTCTTGATGCAAGTACTCCTGCAGAAAGTGGTGGTGGAAGTTGCTCTTCTTCCAGAATGATAATGATGACATCTTCCCTTGGCTCCTCATGTGCTTTCTCATCTATGTTAGGAAATGTCTCAATAGGAACTACCTATGGTTTCCTCTTATCAAACTTCTTGATCAACATTTGAGTAAAATATGCATAAGCAATCACTCTTGCATGTTTCAAATGGTTGAACCACCAAATATTTGCTTCACCCTCAAGGTGCAACGCTAAAATCTCAACTTCTCTTTCTTCTATTGGATGTAGCAGGAAGAATGCATCTAACTTCCTCCTCCAAGCCTTTGTTGTTCTTGTGGATGACCCATAAAATGTAGAAAATAGAAATCTATTGTGTCTTTTCCTTCTATTGTTGCTGCATAGTCTTCGTTCTTCTTTAATTTGAATGAACTGTTGGAGAGTTAGGTTCTCCTTGAAATCCCTTGATTGAGATTTTTACTTTGCAATATATTCACTTAGATTATCATGATCTAAGTTTCCTCCATCTTCATGCCTTTCACCTTCCTCTTCAAAGAAAGTGGACATATTAGACTGCTATGGAGCTCTATGAAATGTCGGTTTCTTCTGCTGCTAATAGGAAGTGCTTGGACCTTCCTCATCTTGAAACCTTCTTGAGGTCTCATTTCATCTCTCCCTTCTCATTTGCTTGACCTCCTTGGAGAGGTCCTTTAGAGATCTAAAAAATATATGAGCCAAAACTCATACCCTCCATCATTGTATATCTCTTATTCTTTCTCTGATTCTTCTCCTTATTCTTCTGATGACATATTGGCTGAAATACACAGTTTGAGCCAAGATTATGCTTTGATACCACTGTAATATTCCAAAATAAGAAAATCAATAGTATTTAAAACAAAAATGGAAATAGTAGTGAATATCATTACACCAAGATGTGAGACAAACATAGATCCATTTTATTATGTAAAACAACAACAAATAAGTACAATTAATATGGGCACAACTTAAATAATCAAGGCAAACAAGCCTCCAATGAATACATATGCAAAACATGAAATGTTGCTACATAGAAGAATGCCAGAGAACTAGTACAATGCAGTCCCAGTGAATATAACTGCAACTAGAAAATGTAACAACATGTATATGCTAATATATGGCTCTAATAGTGTCGGGGATAAAGATATAGGCTCCCAAGCACCTTTCCAAGACAACCCAGAAAGGGTTTCTAGAAATACACAAAATACAAAATAGTGAAACACAACCCTAGGGCTGAAGAATCACTACAACTGAATAAATGGAAGGAGGCCGCTGAAAATAATATAGAAATGTATGGACCTCCTCCAATAGATCCTACAAGTGTAAGTATGATCCCTACACTGAATATCTAACCCTCCAAAAGTAACATTGAACAATCCTCTGCAAATTCTCTGTAAAATAACGTAGTCCTTGAAGGAAAATGTGTTGTAGGAGGTGGTAGTAGCTGAGCATGATGCCAAATGATGAAAATATGCTCTAAGACCTTCCTTGCTAGTCTCCCAATGGAAAGGATACCTCCCCACTAAAAAAAAAACACCGAAAGTGGCCCTATCAATCCTCCATTTCCTCTGCCTTGCAACACAACATAACCGTAGAAGAAAATCCATTGTATATAAAGAATGAAGCTGACATGAATGCCAAAATATGTAAATGAAGTTCACAAACCTCTCCTGAGTGGTTACTTGAAGTCCCCCGAGGATGAGGGTGGGATTCCCACTCGAGAACACCCTTGTACTAAACAACACAACAGACTCCGCTAAACTGCTGAAGAGTGCAAGAAGTCATACAGACCAAAAACATAACAATAATCAACATGGCTTATATGGTTTTCTTCCCCTTCCTTATATGCATTGTGACCCTTATGTAATATTCCATTTTTTGGTGTCACCTATGACAGGGCTAGTAGGGACTCCAAGTGTTAGGAGCAGACTAGTCATAGGTACAGGTTAGTGTCATCAGTGGGCCCAGGGGATTTTTGGGGGAGTTTTGAGGAGTTTCTATGTGGTCGGGTGGCATTCGCTTGATATATTCCATCATCCAAGCAATTTGGCTTTCGTTTCGGTGCATTCCGACAACTTTCAGAAATTTGAGTTATTTATGGGCTTAACTCAGCTAATTACACTCACGGTGGAATTCCGGGAGGAATACATGACATATCACCATAGTGTAATATCTCATTGGAACTGGCATGAGGATACCTCCATGATGGGATAGTTGGACATGAGTTTTAGTGACCGGAGGAGACGTGGTACCTGATTTACTCTTTTCTACATTTGAAAGGAATATTTTAATAAGAGGGAAAAGTGCTCCATGAATAAAATAATAATAAAATAATGCTCTAGAAGGCTCCAAGAGATCTATAAAAGAAAGGGAGGAGACCATTGAGGGATATCTTTGGATCATATCATTTTCTTGTATGAGAGGATTGAGACGCGGTTCTCTACTTCGGTCGTAGCCCCAGGATGAAAACCCTTGGGTGATTTGTGAGTGTTTGACGAAAGCCCAACTCTCTTGAGGAGACTTCACTTAGAAGTTTCACAGAGCTTCAGGGATTTATGTGAGGATCATTCAGATCTTCAACTTTTGCTTCATTATCTTCAGTGGGTTTAGTGACAGCTGTTGCCGGAAGGAGAGTGCAGTAGTTCAGTTTGAGGCCAACGCAATGCAGCAACTCATCTTGGTGGCCAGTTCTCTGTCTCAGCTCTTTCTTTGGGTCAGATGTATTTGTAACCCCAGTTTTTATCTATAATAAAATGTTTAGATTCTTCCTATTTTATGTGTTGATAGATTGCAGTGCTTATGTGTTTATTTTACATGGCAATCTTCTGTTGAGTAAATAGTGATTTTACGGCATGTTGTGGAGTTTAGTTATTTTTCTTCATTTTTAGTTAAAATATCCCTTTCAGGATATTACAGTGGTATCAGAGCCTCGATCTTGGCTCAGCCTGCATGTTTTCCATTTTCAGTTGCAACTATTTTGGTAAGAAGGGCCTACATAGTCATTGGAGGAGGCTCATTTGTGGGAGCTACATTGGTGGGATTTTAGAGCTGGGGTGTTGGGAGATTGATAAGAGAGCCATTTGAGGAGGTTGGCTGGGATTTTGGAGAGCAGTGATTGCTAGTAGTAGCTGCAGTGCCAGAAAACGAAATTGGAAGAGGGCCAAACTACAAAGGGTCATATTTTGAAGGTTGGAATTAGAGGAAACCCTTTCTGGGTTTTTCTAGGTTTTGGGCAAGGATCACCTTTCCAAATTCCTAGAAATTTCTAAGCTGTTTTCTATGGGTAAACTAGATGCCGAAGTCAGGAATCAGTCTAGTCTTGGAGCAACAGTGCAGTTTCTAAAGGAGCTTGCTATTGGAGCGGTTGGATTTGCTTGCATTCATCACCTGGTGCTTGTAGCTTGCCTTGTGCTTGTAGTTTTCCTTGTACAAGTACAACTAAACCACCGCTACTTCCATATATGTCGTTGAAACAATGGATTTTTTAAAACAACTCCTAAATCAACATAGCAGTGCCTCAGTGGGTTTTGATCTAAACCAAAGACCAAAAATATAAAACAATGTAGAAGTTAGTTCCTTGAAACAAAACAATAGACCCTTCTCCAAGGAGGTACACAATTTGCTCCAACAAAGACACCCGAGGAATTTACAAAAGGAGAGAGAAGTAGGCAATTGGCTTTATGCACTTTGGATAGACTTAAAGAGCAAAAGGTTAGAAAATGAATTTCCCATGTTGGAGAAACTGGAATCCTACCTTTCAAAGGTAGAGCAATCTGATTGGAGTTTAAATTGGGATTTGGATCCATCTATGCTTGCATTAGTACAAGCTAGATTCTTGGAACATCTAAGTGAGAGACTCAAGCTTATAGCTACCTCTTGTTTTAGTGATATTTTGAGGATATCAACACCCTTCCCTCCCTACAATGATGACATTATGAAAAGAATTTTCAGACAAATAGTAGGAACCTTTCGGGATTTGGACAACTGTGCAGGCTCTACATTTGGGAGGAAGCTTAAGGTTTTAGAAGTCATGGCCATGACCCAGACTCATGAGATCATGTTTGAATTTGAGCGTGAAGGTTTGATTCTTCAGATGTTCCAATGCTTCTTCAGCATTAGGAGACATCATTCTGGCACAGTCATAGCACACGTGCAGTCCATCCTATCATCATGTATGTGAGTCCGTGAGCCCATTTGCTGGGAGTTGCAGACTAGGTTTCTGAGCATTTGGAGGAGAGAGAAGTTGGTCTTACCTGCTGCTTATGAACTAGCCCAAGGGTTGGTTGATCAGAACATTGAGCTATTTAGGATACAGTTGACCAGGGAGGAGCTGCTCCAGTTTGGTGGGTCAGGCAGCAGAAATGAGATGAGGAGGAAGGGACTTTTCTTCATTTGCAAAGAACCTTGGGGGCCTGATCACTCATGTTTGAGAGATGCAGATGAGGTGGCAGAGGTAGAGTAGGTAGACGTTCCTTCTATATGCCAGGATGAGGAATCTTCTTCATATGAGTCCATAGTATCAACTGAGGATGTTACTGGGGAGCGAGAGCATTCATGCAGAGATGATGACAGTAGGCCGAAGCTATATTCCAGTGTGCAGGGTGAGAAATCAAGGGACTCTACAGGAGATACTCTGGGTGATGAGTCACTTGTGATGATTCATCCAGAGCAGCATATGATGGAGCCTGAGTTAGCATAGGAGGATACTGTGCACATCATGAATGATATTCCTTTGAGGGCGAGCTAGATGGAGGCTCACATTGAGTCTATTATGGATATGCGGCTAACCTTGGGGTTAGCCACTAAGGAGGAGCAGTAAGATGCATAGACAACGAGAATGGTGATAGTAGTTGCAGATCCATATCCTCTAGAGATGTTGGAGGTTGATGGGATGGTTCTGCAAGGGGCTAGGGGACAACAGGAGCATTACATTCATGATGAGAGGGATGAGCTATTGGAGACGGTGGAGCATCCATCTATGGGCCGACACATTCATGAGGTGAATATAGGTGCACATGAAGTCAGCAGAGCTGCGGTACCCTTAGGGAATAGCACTCTCTAGGAGTACATATATGGGGCGTGTAGCATATCTTTCCCACTTTGGCTCGTTATAGAGAGAGGGGATTTCTTCTATAAGTAGCTTTCATTGGTAAACTGGATAGAGCAGTGTGAGTTGATTATGAGCTGGCGACAGTTCTCTGGGCATATTCCATATGCAGTTGACACTACATTGGATTCCTTTTCCAGGATAGATTAGCAGGAGATCACGAGCTAGTACCCTCTGGATGGTACAATTTTCTTCGTAGGGAGCATAATAGATCAGGGGCCCTTACACATAGAAGATGTTACAGATTATAGCTGGTAGTAGGGCATAGGTCGTCATTTATTTAGCACTCCATCCTGATTTCAAGAGAGTAGGATCAACATGGGATTGAGTCAGGACTTGGATTGGAGAGGTGATGAGTTGGTATGCAGTTGTTGGGGCAGCTTATACAGTTAGAGGTACAACACAGCAGGAGCCAGGGAGCATTGATACTTTTTGGCGGACTTCACTTCATGGAGCATCAAATATAACTAGAGGCAGTGTGTAGTCTGAGCCATGGGACTTGGGCGATGTTTGGCCATGGTGGCATAGGGATCCGAGAGGATTTTTGGTTGACTGGTACAGTGACAGATCAATTTTGGATCCTGACATTGAGGGGTCTATTCCGAGTGGTTTGACACAGGTGCATATCAGTACCTAGAGGTTTGTATGGGATTTGGGCATTGGGTCTCAGTTGCGGCAGGCCAACAGAGTGGCCCACATATTTCTATTTCTTGAGGGCAAGCAATCTTGGGGCGAAAGGTCTATAATATTCCCTTTTAGGTGTCACCTATGACAGGGCTAGGAGGGACTCCCAGAGTTAGGAGCAGATTGGTCACAGATACATGTTGGTGTCATCAGCGGGCCCAAGGGATTTTTGGAGGAGTTTTGAGGAGTTTCTATGTGGTCGAGTGGCATTTGCTTAATATAATCCACCATCCAAGCATTTTGGCTTTCATTCCAGTGCATTCCGACAACTTTCGGAAATTTGAGTTATTTATGGGCTTAACTCAATTAATTACGCTCACGGTGGCATTCCAGGAGGAATACATGACAGAGCACCATAGTGTAATAGATCATTGGAACCGGCACAAGGATACCTCCATGATGGAATAGTTGGACATGAGTTTCAGTGACAGGAGGAGATGTGGTAGCCAATTTACTCTTTTCTGCATTAAAAAGGAATATGTTAATAAGAGGGAAAAGTGCTCCATGAATAAAATAATAATAAAATAATTCTCTAGAAGGCTCCAAGAGATCTATAAAAGAAAGGGAGGAGGCCATTGAGGGATATCTTTGGATCATATCATTTTCTTGTATGAGAGGTTTGAGACACGGTTCTCTACTTTGGTCGTAGCCCTAGGATGGAAACCCTTGGGTGATTTGTGAGTGTTGGATGAAAACCCAATTCTCTTGAGGAGAATTCACTTAGAAGTTTCACATAGCTTCAGGGATTAGTGTGAGGATCATTCAGATCTTCAACTTGTGCTTCATTATCTTCAGTGGGTTCAGTGACAGCTATTGCCAGAGGGAGAATGTAGCAATTCAGTTTGAGGCCAGCGCAGTGCAGCAACTCATCTTGGTGGCCAGTTCTTTTTCTCAGCTCTTTCTTTGGGTCAAATGTATTTGTAACCCCAGTTATTATCTATAATAAAATGTTGAGATTCTTCCTATCTGATGTGTTTATAGATTGCATTGCTTATGTGTTTATTTTACATGGAAATCTTCTGTTGAGTAAATAATAATTTTATGGCATATTGTGGAGTTTAGTTATTTTTTTGCATTTTTAGTTAAAATATCCCTTTCATGATATTACAAACAAAGGCCCAACCACTACACCAAAAGCCCGGACTATTAGTGAGCGCAGAATCCTAGGGTGTTAAGGGTGGGCCTAAACCCACTGGAGCATCTGAGGGCAGGGACCCTTGCGTAGTACCCCTCATTACGTAGACTTCAGACACATGGTTGCGGGCCCTACCCACACACAAGACATTACAGCCCACCATGCTCCGCGAGTCTCGACCTCGAGACCTCGGCTCTCATACCACAAAGGCCCAACCACTACACCAAAATTCGAGACTATTAGTGAGGGTGGCATCCCAGGGTGTTAAGGGTGGGCCTAACCCCACCAAAGCATCTGAGGACGGGGACCCTTGCACAGTACCCCTCATTACATAGACCCCGGACACATGGCTGCTGGCCATACCCGCACACAGGACATTGCACCTTCTCAGCTTGGGCCCCACTCATTAAAGCCACTACTCTCATGGAGACTTCCTCCCATTAACACTGTGTTGTCTCTCATTAACTATCCACTCCCTCCATACCAGCGTTGTTGATTTGGTCAAAATTGACCCCATCAACATGCTTCATCCTCTATTCACACATGGGGGTGATTTATCCAACTATTAAGATGCTCCTTATTCACATTAGGAGTGGTTTTATTCCTACTAAGGATATATATGGGTCTCCCTACCCTCTTATTCCTATATCTAAGTGGAAAAACAAAATTTAATATTCCAATTAGTTGCAAGATAATTTTGGAATATTAAAATTATTCATTCATTTACTAATCAAAACATGATTGAATCCATAAATCAAATATGTCATAAAACCATGTGTATAACCAACATAATAACAATGATAGCAAAACCATTAAAAGCACATGATAGAAAACACATTTACTCATCAAGTATAAGAGGAAAATTCTCAAGTTAACATATGCAAAATGAAACCATCTCAGGGACTTCCATATACCACCCGACCATATAGTAGGTTGAACCAAATCTCTCTTTCAGTCAATCAACCCCATGCCATATTCCAAGCATGATTGCGGGATCCCATGGAATAAACCAAGAGAACCAAACCAGGGCTTCCAGAGACCAAACCATCTCATCCTTCAACCATTGATTCCACATCATGGTCGTACATCACTAGCCATCACCATATCGGTCTCTACCAAATTTATCCAGGGATCTAGAGAGTTTGTTCCAACCCAAATTCTAGGACTATTAAATCAACCCACATTTATCATCAGGCTCTAAAGCATTTTTCCAACCAAGGCTTCCAAGACTAGTAACTCAAACCGTTAAGGGCTCTAGAGAGTTTTTCCAACCAAGGCTTCCCGAACTGGTAACTCAACCCAAGGTGTTACAATACTTCTAGGGCGTTTTTCCAACCAAGGCTTCTCAGACTAATAACTCAACCCAAGGTGTTACAATACTTCTAGGGCATTTGTCCACTCCTCCATAAAAACACTGTTGACTTGGTCAAAGTTGACTGGTTGAACATGATCCAACCCCTGTTCACACTTAAAGATTCTTTATTTAGCTGCTTAGAAGGTCTCCTTTCACACTTGAAGTGTTTTTATTGCTGCTAAGGATATTTATGGGCCTCCCTACCAACTTATTCACCTACCTAGTGACAAAATGATCTATAATATTCCATTTAGCTAAAATCTAAATTTTAGGAATATTACAGTCCTCCCCTTCAAAATGTTGCTTGTCCTTAAGAAACTGTAAATGTGGATCAAAATTCCTCCCCTCCTCCTCTTATGGCCTCCTCATAAATAGTCCCCACCACTGCTCAAAATAACCTTTAACAAATCTGCCCCCCAATATTTCCTCCCAAGTATGCAAAACCAAATGGCTCAAATCATGAGAAAGTGGAAGGTGTAAGTGGAAAACTTCTTGTTGTCCAATGGCCTCCTCAAGGTAGGAGTGATGAAAAGCATAGGGGATCTCATTCCCAATGAGAAAATCCCATCTCCATGCTAACATCCAAATGAAATGTGCCATCTTAGATAGTTCATCAAAGAAATCCTTAACCCTCGGTTCATGCAATGTATTGGTGATGTATGGAGAGATTAGATTTTTCAACCCGTTGTTTCTCTCTCCATTTATTATATGTATGGGGTTGTTGCTGATATTGAGCTGAAATATTACGGTCTCCAAGAATGTCCCAAGTTACCCCACCAATCAAAACATCCATGAAGTGCCTCCCCCAAGAACTCAAGTTCTCCAAATGGCTCCTCCCAAATGAAGACACGAGATGTAGTGTGGCAATCATGGCTTGCCCATTGTTTCTCCTCAAACATGCAACATATGAAGTATGGAGAATCATACTCCCAATGGGCACCTCCAACTCTTGTTCTATCCTCCCAACAAAGCTTCTTATAAACATACGAACATCATCAATATATGGAAGAAAAAATAGATAAAAACAAGTTGCCACATGACAACCGGGAGGTGGATCATAGTTCCATATGTGAAACTAGCGCAGTGCATCCCCTTCCTACCTCAAAAAAAAGTATAAAAAGTGTCTTTTCAGCCACTTTTTTGCTACCACAATCATCCTACAAGATGGGATCATAAAATTAAAATTTTGTGCCAATGGTGCACACCAAGAATCATGTGGCATTTCCCACAAACCACCAATAGAATGGCCAATATCAATGCTGCAAATGGCCTCAAGTACATCACAATAAAATATACAAGAAGGAATGATCCTCCTTGGTACAATATCCTGCTCATAAAAGGTAAAGGAGTGAAAATCATAATGCATAAATGTACATCTTCTACTATGTACCTTGGTCATTGAGCTGAAATGGCTCAATTGAAAGTTATCCCTCACTCTCAATGAGTAGGGAATTGGTTGTGAAAACCCCTCCATCATTATCAGGGTTATGCATCTCTCCATATGCTGATATACATCCTGCTAGATGCCCTCCGAAGTGAGCTCCTCCAACAAGGAATAATATGAATCAAGGTGCATGGAAAGAAAGTCCACATGTGTTGCATGTAACAGCTTCTCCTTGAGCTCAGAAGCTCTAGTCAAGAAGACTCTACCATAAGAATAGATGACCTCATCATCCACCATGTATCTATCATCTCCCTCTGGATCATCAAGATTTATGCAAGCACCAATATCCTTGGAGTACTCTACCAAAAGTTGAGACTTCCAATATGGATCAATCCTCATAAGAGACATCGCTGTAGATCTGAAATGTGAAGTTCCCCACATGCTACTGTCTTTTCCTTTGACATCCCCCATGCCAAATTCATCCTCTAGAGTGCTGCCATGCCCATCATTCAGTTGCTCATGCTCAAGTAGAAGTGGTGGCCTTTGGAAGTTAGCCTCCCATGAGAAGCTACCATCCAAAAAGAACCTCCTGATCTTGGCCAATGTAAGCATGAGTGGCCTCCATCTACTCCAATATATGAAGGATTCCTTCCTGAAAGTAAGTATCCTTCATTTCTCCAAATCCATGAACTGGTCTCCTTGCACCATGATGGTGCCATCCTCTATCACTACAGCAACTTCTGTTAGCGTAGAATATCTAGTGAGAGTGGGTAATGCTGAAAATGGGAGAGTGTATCCCTCCTCCTTGAGTCTATCCCAGACTCTCTGCACTGTATCAAGTCCTTCCAAGGTCCTCACTCCTCTGGAATCAATGATTGGTGCAACCAAATGTGAAGCATCTCTCATCATCTCCTGATCTGGTGGTCTCCCCAGTGGAATGCCTCCATGCAATGAGACATCAATATCAAGGGTAGACTGCATATATGAATGGAAAAATTTTTCCCTGCCCTCATTGCGTAAATTAGTCTTCCTATTCTGTGCATCAACCTTTTAAAATAGATAGGGGTGTATGCTCCTAATCATATGATGCTTCCCTTCCTCCCTACCTTCTCCTTTCATCTGTAAGGTCTCACAATCTATCAACAATGGCACATGTTATTCATGGATTGTGCCATGATCTCCACATATGAGATCCTCTGGGATTCCTTGTGAACATACAAGAATTCCTCTTGTGGGAGCAAGTGCTCCATCTACCTCTGCATGAGGTGCTAGATATGCCCTGGATATGACAACGATGTTGCCTCCAGCCTTATCTTCCTGTTCAATATGAATGGGTAACCTTTCAATAAGAGGATCCTCTTTTGAAAAAAATGTCTCCATGCCCTCTTTTCCAAGAGTATGAGATATAGATCTTGCCTCTAGAAAAGTATTATGCAAGATGTTAGCTTATTCAACAGTTTTTTGAAGTGGATTTGGGTTTATAGATTCCTTCAACACATGCAAAGGTTTTGTTTGTTTTGGTTTGTTTAGCTCCACCAAAGGTGTTTCAGAATGTTTTTCATCCAATATTTCCACTATTCTCCTAGTGAACTTTGCATAAGTAGAAGTATTTGCATTTTTTAAAGAAAAATATTCAAATATCCATCAAGCATAGGCCTTACCTTCAAAATTCAACGCTGCAACTTTGATGGCTTCATTTTATAAAACTTGGTGTTGCTGCAAATATGTGTCTAGCTCCTCCACCCAAGCCCTAGCTGAAAATTTAGGTGAACCATCAAAATTAGATAGAAAGAATCTACCCACATCATGTTGCTTTTTCCTTGTGCTCCTTTCCTCCTTGATCTTGCAAAAATCTTGGAAGTTGATGTGATCTTTGAACCTCTTAGTTTGAGATTCATATTCTTGCAGATAATCACTAAGAGTCTCCTTCTTTGGCATTTATTCTTCTTCTATCTCCTTCATTGTAAATCTTGGCATAATACTACGCTTGGATCATAATGTTTGGATGCATTCTCACACTCATCATGAAAAAATATAGATTTTTCTTTAGATTCAAACTCCCTTGGAGATTATCTACACATCTCCCTTCTCATCTTCTTGATATCTCCCTTGATGCTCTGCATAGTTTGAAAAAGAAGCTTTGAGAGTTCCTCTTCATCCTTCCTCCAAAAAATGGATTCATGTCTCTGTTTTTTCTGTACATCTCCTATTCTTGTGAGAAGATTCTTCTTATGGTGACATATTGGCTAAATGCACAAGTTGAGCTAAGAGTGTGCTCTGATACCACTGTAGTATTCCAAAATGGAAATAGTAGCAATATAGCTCATAAAATGAAAGCAAAAACAAGTATTTAACACATGTAATCATGCTACCAATATAAATCCATGTTATTTTTCATATATGTAGCAAATAAGTACAAAAAAATGAGGCACAAACCATATAATGTGATCACACAAGCCTCCACTACATAAACACTCTCAAAAGTGAGATGTTGTTGCAACACAAAATTTCAGAGAGATGCTACAGCGTAGTCATATTATGCATATCTATAGCTGAATATGGTACAATGATGTAAAAAAATACTGATATAGGCCCCAATATAAACATATATATCTGGGCACTAGATTAGCTTTCCAAGACAACCCAAGAGTGTTTCCAAAAAATGCACACAATGTGCCAATGTAAGCTGCAGCCCTAAGGGTGAAGATATGCAGAAACAAATAAAATAAGAATATATGGTTGAAGCTGATGTAGAGAACTATATATCTTCTCCAATAGATCCTTTGGATGAAAGAATGGTTCCCCCATTGAAGAAATCACCTCTCAAAAGAACAGTTGCAACTACCCCTGCAACTCTTCCCTAAAATAACATAGGTCTGGACTGAAATTGCACTGTATGGGATAAAATATCCTTGTCCTAGTGCAAAATGTGTCAATAAAGCCCAAGGGGATTCTTTACATGCCTCCCAATGGATGGAAAGCTTCCTCCACTGAAAAACTATCTCTGAAGACACCCAATCTAATTCTCCACTGCTGCACCCTGCAACACAACACAATATCCTGCAGAAACTGTGCTGATGACAAAAGTTGTAGCTTGGCCTAAAAACATGAATGTGGAAATAAATGCATTGTTGTTCCAAGAGGCCTCTCAAGGAAAGAGGTGGGATTTCCGCTCAGGAACACCTAGTGCTAAACAACACAACAATCTCAACTAAACAACTGAAGACTGCAAGAATTCTAAACAGACCACATACAAAATAATAATTAAAACATAACCCCATATGGCTACCATCCTCTTCCTTATATAGATTATGAGCTTCCTTTCCCTTGGCCCCACTCAATCAGGTCATTTCCTTCATGAAATCAATCTCCCTCCAAAATTGCGTTATTCCTCATTTAATATCCACTCCTCCATAACAGCGTTGTTGACTTGGTCAAAGTTGAGTGGTTCAACATGATCCAACCCCTATTCACACTTAGAGATGCTCTATTTAGCTGCTTATAAGGTCTCCTTTCACACTTGAAGTTTTTTTATTGCTGCTAAGGAGATTTATGGGCCTCCATACCCACTTATTCACCTACCTAGTGACAAAATGATCTATAATATTCCATTTAGCTAAAAGCCAAATTTTAGAAATATTACACTCAACCCACAACCAAAGGAACATGAGCACCAATAAAAAAAAAATGGGGAAACACGCAAAACCATGTCTATCCAGGAAATGGTAAGCTTATGAAAAACCAATGTCAATTGAGGAAATCCTCAATGCCAATGAAAAATCATAACCAAGAAACCACATAGATGTGTCATGCAAGCAAAAATTAGCAAGGAAATCATACATGCAACTCAGTACCCGCAATAAAAACCTGTTGTAGTTGTTGATCTTGTTGTCCTCTTTTTTTTTTTTTTTTTTCCTTTGCCTTCTTGCTCCAAATCCCAAGTATGCGGCACTCCTCCAAGAGTGCTCCAAGAAAACTATAAGTTTCCAAGAGTATGAGAGAGAGAGAATAGAAGAGGGAGCTTGAAGATAAAACTAAAAAAAGTTGTGAACTAATACTCGGAAGCCTTTTTATCTACGAGGCTTCTATTTTTTTCAATTTTCCATTATTTTCCTTCATTTTCATCCTCACATGCAACCTATGACCTTTCATCTTCCTTTTCTCCTATTTTCCATTATTTTCATAAGTAAAATGTCAATAAATGCCTCATGTATTTACAAATAATTCTCCATTTCCTTTGCCAATTTCCATATTAACTAATTAATCACAAGTGATCCCCATCACTATGTTTTTTCCCAACATTCAACTTGGAATACATGTCCCATGACCTTGGTTATTTTTTTTCCTTTATTGACTTTATCAAGTCAATTTTTAACTCGGAGTTGTTACAGACCCCTCCCCCTTAGGGGAACACCGTCCCCGGTGTTCAATGACACCTACAACTAGCAATACTATTGAAAAGAAAACATATTGTCCATGGATATTTATAACTTAGCTCGTTGCAACATTTACAATTAATGACTTGCTGAAATCAAACCAACATAGCAACATGAAAATCATACCTCTTATTGGGCCTTTATAACATAGCTCATTGCGATATTTATAATAACAATCATAAATAAATATGTGCCTATATCAAAACCATTTTTCCTCAGCTGAAAAACAATAAAGGATACATATCTCTCATCTGATCGGCCATCTTATGTGTAGCTTCATCGGGACTAAATTTCTTCCACTACACTTTAACCTACTCGATTTCTCACTTCCGAAGCATGAGCATATTTCTCTGAAAAACACACTGAGGTTTCGGCTAGAATTCTCCTTTTGGTTCCACTTGAAATACATAGCCTTCAATCACATGATCAACATCCTTAATATACTTCTAAATTCATGACACAAGTAAAACACCATGGATTTTCGTTGTCAGAGGACGCACTGCAAGTCGATAGGCCACTGGTCCAATCCTCTCAAGGATCTTGAAAGGCCCACAATACTAAAGTGCTAGCTTCACATATGACCTAATCCTCAAGGAGCTCTTCTTGGCTTGATGCACAAATACACATGTTCCCAAACTTGAAACTCCTTAAACTCCATTTGTTTATCTCCATAATTTTTTTTCCTATCCTATGATGCCTTTATATTCTTCTTTATTACCTACGTTTATTGTTCCATATTTTCCAACATGTCTGGTCCAATAAACACCATATTCACTAGATCACTCCAACTCATGGGAGTATTACAAATCTTCCCATAGAGTGCCTCAAATGGACTCATCCTAAGTGAATTTTGCTAACCATTGTTGTACACAAAATCGACCAATGGAATATACTCTTCCCACTTTTGTTGTTAATGCATCACATACATCATAAACATATCCTCTATAATTGTATTGAACCTTTATTTTAGTCTGTTAGGGTCCTATAATAATAGGGATCATAATTTTGAATTTACTATGCTCAAGTCTTATAATATTGTACATACTTTTGCTTTCTGCAAATTTTTTCCCATATTAAAAAATGTAAAGAGGGTAAGTCCTAAAAGAAAAATCAAAGGAATAAAAGAAAAATATCAAAAAATAATATAAAGTATGAACCCCAAAAGAAACAACAATATATCATGAAAGTGTTGCACATTCAAATGCCACTACTCTTAGTTTACTTTTTGCAAACAAAATTGTGTGCAACTTGTCCAAAATGCCACAATTCATGATGATCAAATAGTTTAACCTTGACTCATTCATGCTTTTAAATTTCAAGTAATGATAGTTAGTGAATAAAGATCTAGGCAAACCATTTAATCTTGGCAGATCAATAGTTAGGTAGAGAATAAAAATGAGCTCATCAATTTAATCTGAGCCATTGGAAGTTATAAGGTTAGAAGTAGGTTAGTTTTCTTAGCAAAATAAATTATAATGGTCAGCAAGCTCAAATGCACCCAATAAATGAAGAAAAAATGTTAGGGTAAATGAATGGTAGGTAGATTACTTTCACAATGCATGGAAAGAATCAATTGGTTCATTTCATATCACTAATATTCCCAAAAATCCCCTTCCCCTTGCTTAAAACCCTCTTGACACTCTCAGAAAGAATTTTCCCTTGTAAAATATCCCTTTCCCTTCCTTCCAACCGTTTTCCCCTTATTTCACCCCTTTTCCCTTCCTAAAAACCCCTTTCCCTAGTTAAAATCCATTTTTTCCTTTGAAAATTAAACTTCCCTTACTAATTCCACCTTTCCATTTAAAACATGCAAAACCCACTTATCCTAAGTTTTAAATGTTTGGAAAATATCAAGCCCCACTGTAAATCCCTCCCCAATATTATTTTAACTCATAAATAGTATATTGATAACATATTGGCGACTCCACTGGGGAAATCAGTCCTCAATTAAATAAATCTTAAAGGAAACACTTTCACTCATCTTTTCACCTTAAGTTTTATTTAGGGTTGTTAGAAGTTTTCATTAAAAGTTAAAATTCTGGCATCCAAAAGAACATACTATACCAGGGCTCATCCTGATCCCCAACCTGCTATAATTGTTGATGATCCTGCTAGAATTTTAAGAAAAAATAAAAAAGTAGAAAGTTTAGGAAGTAAGATTCAATTAGTCAAATCTAATTCACTTCCTAAGGAATTATCAAGATTACAAAATATTGAATTCATTTTATCATTTGAACATTCTTATTTAGAACCAAATATGAAAATTCCATCTCTGATATTGTAATAGATCCCGATTTAATTCAATTTATTGAAACAAAGAAGGAAAATATTTCACTTGATTCAGATCAACAAGTCCTAAAGACTTTTGATGAACTTGATGCTTTGACTTCAAATTTGATTAAAGATATTGACGAAGCCTTTTTCCAACAATCATTTGAGTTAGCTACCCTAGTTGCTGCTACCCCTAAGCATTCTACCATTCCTTCAGAATCTATAAAAACAGATCCATTTAGTTTCACCCTACCCATAATCTTCACTACAGTTCAGTCCACAGAACTAATCATCCCCAAGTTTCCTCTTCAAATCAAAGTTTCATTCCCATTTTCTAATTCTCCAAGTATATCTTCCAGCATTCCAAATACATCCTTAAGTGTTCCAACTTCATCTGCAAGCACTTCAAGCACATCTCCAAGCACTACCACTTTACCTCCTAGCCAAGCTAGAATATTAGCCATGGCAGCTAGATATGCCCATTTGTTCTTACAAGATCAATTACATGCCATGCCACAAGACTATCAAAGTAAAACCTTTCAGTTTGATGGTACTAGTCAATATACTGCCCAACAACATGTAAACAAAATGACTTATTACTTTGAATTACATGAAATTGATGAAGTTGATGTTCAAATGAGATTGTTTGCACAAACATTAGCAGGAGAAGTTAAGAAATGGTTTAAAGGTTTTCCTGCTGTTCATATTTATGATTTAGTTGCTTTCCATATATTGTTTATCAATAGATGGGAAAGAAAGAAAAACCCTTTACAAATATTGTCTGAATATGAAAACATTAGAAGAGCTCCTAATGAATCTGTTCAGGATTATTGTACTAGGTTTAACAGTATTTAAAATGCAATTCCTACCAATATAAAATCCCCACCAGACTTGGCCCTAATCAAATTTTCGATGGTTTTAATACTGATATGTCTTACAAATTGAGAGAAAGAAACCCTACAACATTAGAGCAAATGCAAAGTGATGCAGTTAGTGTAGAAGAAAACTTGTTAGCTAGAAGATCCATAATGAGAAATGAAAGAAGAGTAACCATCAAGGATGAAACATCCACATCAAATACTAAAATAGATAGTTTAGCTAAAAGCATGGAAAGAATAATGGATGGATTAGAAAATATGGAAAGAAAACCACAATGGGATAATCAAAAAAGTCCTCAAATCAGAAATTCTAACTTTAGGAAAAATCCCAATACTAGTAAATCTAGAGAAACATCCCCTGATCAATAGATTATACCACCTTTCCAAGAGAACTATGCTAAAAGTTCTCAAAACAGTGATGAAGACTAGGACACCCAGATTAACTTAATGGGAATAAATGATGAAAATACTATTTTTCTTACCCAAGAAGGACATGAACTATACATGCTACAACAATTATAGTTAGAATCTGGAGAGTCTTTTGATTATAAACAAGGCTATTAGTCCGCAATATATGAAGTTCACAAAAAATATAGCCTTATAAGTAAGAAAAACATAGAATCCCCTACTAAGAAAATTGTTCAAATTCAAACCAAGAAAACAATAGAAGCTCCTGTGAGCAAAGTTTTACAAATTCTCCCTAGAGAAAGCAAGAAAACTTCAAGCCCAAAAATTGCGGACATTACATCTACTGATACTCAAACTTCAACTACTGCTAAAACTACCACTGTCATTCAAACTGTCCCAGATAAGAAAAATGAAAGTAAAATAGTGGAAACACAAATTGAAATACCAAATGTAGATAAAAAATACAAAGGTACACAAACTACAATTGGTAAAGAAGAAATCATTCAGTTAGGAAAAACTCAAGTACCATTCAATATTCAAGTTGATTTAGCCAAATTGAAAATACCAGTTCCTTTAAAAGAACTAGTTAAAAATTATTCATACAAATCCCAAATCACTAAAACACTAAATATAGGTGAAGGAGAAGACTTTGTTAACCTAAATGATGATCAACCATAATTACTGTTTCGCCCTGAAGTTAATGGTAAACATCAACAAGGAGATGTCCCTCCATTTTACATTATATTGAACATTCATGAGAAAATTTTACACAATGCAATGTTAGATTCTGGAGCATCCCACAACTTAATGCCAAAATTTGTCATGGAAAAGCTAAATTATACATCAATAGACCATACAAAGATCTGTTTTCATTTTATTCTAGTGAAGTTAAATGCCTTAGCCTGATAAAAGATTTGTGTGTTACCTTAGTCCAATACCTAGCCAAAAGTATTATCATAGATATTGTAGTTGTTGATATCCCTCCAAAGTATGGAATGTTATTATCTCGCTCACGGGGAGAAATATTGCAGGGATCAGTACAATTAGACATGTCTATGCCACAATTTCAATATTTGGTTAGCCCAAAAAGCTTTACAGGGAAACTTTAATGAAATAAATAGTCATTAGTGCATAAAAACCCCAAAATTATCCTATTTATTCTCTGCATTCTGATATGGATTATTTCATCTTATGTAATTCAGACACTGGAAAAGATAAAATTACAATAGTAGAACAAAAACACAAAGAAATTGACAGTGACAATATATTTCACGAATCAATGTGGCACTTATATTTCGATGGTTCTGTGAACATATTAGGAGCAGGAGTAGGAGTAGGAGCATGAGTATGGATTTATAGTTTATAGAATGATCATTATGAAGGTCATGTCTTTAGGTTAAACATTAAATGCACTAAGAACATGGCATAGTATGAAGAATTAATCTTAGGACTGCAAATTGTAAGAAAACTTGGAGCCAATAGAGTTTCTATCATGGGAGACTCAAAATTAATCATAAAAAAATCAAAGAAGAGTATCTTGTGAACGATCCTAGACTGATCCAATATAGAGAAACCATTCTAGATTTGATTCAGTGCTTTCTTGAAACTGACTTTGTTGTTATTCCAAGGAAGAAAAATATGCAGGCACACAGTTTGGCTACTTTTTCTAGCACTTGCAGATTACCTTTTCAGCCAAATCATTAGTACATTGTAGAGGTGAGACATAGACCAACTATACCTGAAAACTTGAAATATTGGCAAATGGTTTCACAAGATTCTCAAATCTACAATTTTATGAATGCTGAGGGAGAATTTCAAAACTGTAACATAGATACTGATTTTACAATAGATTATAGTATCATATAAGTGATGTAGATAAAATAGAACCCATTAAATTCACTAGAGTAGAAATAGATAAATTAGAAACTGTAGAAATAGAAGAAATAGTCAATGATGAATCAGAGATTTTAAACCTTAAAAATAACATTTTACCTAAAGGATTAGCCCCATTAGAAGATCTTTTTGACTCAAATGATGTAGCTAGAAAACTGAAAATGGAGCCTTTAAGGTCAGACATAGAAGAATGTAACATAGGAACAAAAGAAAAACCCAAGCTTGTCAAATTATCCAAAGCATACCTCCAGCTGAAAAGTTGAAATAGATAAGTATGTTTAAAGAATTTCAAGTTGTCTTTGCGTGGAGTTATGAAGACCTAAAATCTTATGACACCGACATTATTCAACATAAAATACTCATCAAAGAATATCAGAAGCCCTTTAAACAAAATCTTAGGAGAATTAATCCAATTCTTATGCCAATGATTGAAAAATAAGTAAAAAGGATGTATGAGGTGCAAATCATAGCACCCATTAGATATTCTGACCGGGTCTCAAATTTAGTTCCCACTAGAAAGAAAACATGGGAAATCAGACTCTATGTTGATTTCTGAAATTTAAACAAAGTATCACTGAAAGATAACTATCATCTTCCCAAAATGGACCATATTTTACAGAGGGTAGTAGGATCATCCAGAATGTCATTACTTGATGGATTGTCTGGATACAACCAAATCCTAGTCTAGCATGAAGATCAAGCAAAGATTGCATTTACCACTCCTTGGGGGACTTTCATGTATTTGAAAATGCCCTTTGGGTTGATGAATGAAGGAGCTACATTTCAAAGAGCTATGGATATAGCTTTTTCAAAAGAGATTCATGAATTTTTAGACATTTATCTAGATGATATAATAGTATTTTCCAAAATAGACAATGAACATCTAGATCATTTGAGAAGATTTTTTATTAAATGTAGAAAATTTGGCATTTCCTTGATTCCCAAAAATACACTCTTCGGGCTAGAAGAAGGTAAACTCTTGGGACACATAATTTCAAAGGAGAAAATAAGAATTGATCCAACTAGAATAGAGGCAATATTAAACATCAATCATCCTAGAAACGTCAAATAATTGCAGGCATTCTTAGGTAAAATTAATTTTATTAGACAATTCATTTCTAATTTAGCAGAACTAATCAGAGAATTGAATAACATGTTAAAGAAAGATTCAACACTTAAGTGGGCAGTAGAGGCGAAATAGTCTTTTGAAGCAATCAAAGAAGCTCTAACTAAAACACATGTCCTCATAAGTCCTAATTTCAAAAAATATTTTATAATTTTTCCTTTTGCTTCAGAACACACCATTGCAGTAGTCTTGTTGCAAAAGAATGATCAGGGTTATGAAAAACCCATTGCTTTTTTTAGCAAATCCTTAAGAGATGCAACACTAAAGTACAACATAATGGAAAAACAAGAACTTTATTTAGTGAAAGCTATTAAATATTTCAGAGTTTACATTTTATACTCCCACATAATTGCATATGTTCCAAATTCAGTAGTAAATTACATTCTAACTTAGAGTGGACCTAATGGAAAAAGAGGCAAATGGATTGCCACTATATTGGAATATGACCTTGAAATAAAGCCTAAAAATTTGATTAAAGGCCAAGTTTTAGCCAAACTCATGGCTGAATCAAACTTTCAGGCCTTAGATATAAATTTCATTGCTCAACTAGATGATCATGAAGAGACAACGACTCCACAGATCAGTGAACCTTTCATTGACTCACCTTGGTATGAAGATATCATATTTGTTTTATTAAATGTACAAGCTCCTCGTGGTTTATCTAGAACTAAAGGTAGATTCTTAAAAATGAAAGAAATGAAGTATTGTATCATATATAATGCTTTATTTTGGAAATATCATGGTGGAATTATATTGAACTGTTTATAAAAATACGACGTTGAAAAAGTAATGCAGGAGTTTGATGTTGGAGACTGTGGAGGACACCTCTACTAGAAAAAACTACTGATAAAATTTTGAGGGTAGGATTTTATCAGCCCACTCTTTTTGCAGATGTCAGAAATTATGTGACCTCCCGTCACAAGTGTTATATAGTTGAAGGTAAGAAGGAACTCTTACCATTACCCCTCAAACCAATCATTGTTGAAATGCCTTTTCAACAATGGGGTTTAGACTTCATTACTGAAATTCACTCACCCTCCTTAGCCTATCATAAATGTATATTGAAAACCATTGATTATTTTACCAAGTGGATAGAAGCCATTCCTTCTAGACAAGTCACTGTTTTTGTCATTATCTCATTCCTTGAAAACAATATCCTTTCTAGATTTGGATGCCCAAAAGCCATTATTGATAATGCAGCTGCTTTCAAATCCAAGAAAATGGTAGACTTTTGTAAAAAATACCACATTAACCTTGGCCATTCCACTACCTATTAACCTCAAGTTAATGGATTAGAAGAATCCTCAAACAAAAGCCTAGTTAATATCATGAAGAAATTGTTAGAAGATAACAAGAAGACTTGGAATAAAAGAATAGTTAATGCCTTATGGGTAGACAAACTAACTACCAAAAAATATATTGGTACATCTCCCTATCAATTGGTATATGGGATGGATGTTGTTTTTCCATCCTCATTGGGAGTGCTAGTGATGAAAATGATTCAATAGATACAATTAGAACAAAATCATATCCAAAGGTGGATAAATCAAACAATTCATTTGCAGCAAACCAGGGAAGAGGTCTATATCAAATCACAAGTGATCCAAGGTAAAATAAAAAAAATATTTGATAAGAAAACCAAAGCTGATGATTTTTACATAGGTGATAAAGTACTCAAATGGGATTCCATAAGAGAATAAAAAGGTAAACATGGTAAATTTTATTTTCTATGGAAAGGCCCATACATCATTTATGGTTACAAAGGTAACAATGCATTTTTATTGAAGGAGTTATATGGAACAGATCTACCAGGTGGACCACTCAATGGTAGAATGTTGAAGCACTACATTTCTCCAGATTAACATTAGTTCATTTTTTTTACTTTTCTCATTGTAAATAACATTGCAAAGTTTATATTAGATTGGATGATTATCTTCTGAAGTTGAAGCTCGAAAAGAAGGCCCTAAGCTTTGAAAGGTATAACATCATATCATTGAATAAAGGAGAGCTTAGAAAGTAGTTTCAAGACAAGAAAATTCAAAGTTCCAAGGCCACTGATCTTAAAGTTCTTGACATCTCACCAGGAGATGCCATCCCCATGTGGAGCCACTGTTAGGGTCCTATAATAATAGGGATCATAATTTTGAATTGACTATGTTAAAGTCTTGTAATATTATACATACTTTTTCTTTCTGCAAATGTTTTCCCATATTAAAAAATCTAAAGAGGGTAAGTCCTAAAAGAAAAATAAAAGGACTAAAAGAAAAACATCAAAAAATAATATAAAATATGAATCCCACAAAAAAGAAACAAAAATAGATCATGAAAGTTTTGCACATTCAAATGCCACTACTCTTAGTTTACTTTTTGCAAATAAAATTGTGTGCAGCTTGTCCAAAATGCCACAATTCATGATGATCAAAAAGTTTAATCTTGACTCATTCATGCTTTTAAATTTCAAGTAATGATAGTTAGTGAATAAAGATCTAGCCAAACTAATTAATCTTGGTAGATCAGTAGTTAGGTAGAGAATAAAAATGAGCTCATCAGTTTAATCTGATCCATTGGAAGTTATAAGGTTAGAAGTAGGTTAGTTTTCTTATAAAAAGAAAATAAAATGGTTAGCAAGCTCAAATGCACCCAATAAATGAAGAAAAAAATGTTAGGGTAAACGAAGGGTAGGTATATTACTTTCACAAGTCATGGAAAGCATCAATTGGTTCATTTCATATCACTAATATCCCCAAAAATCCCCTTCCCCTTGCTTAAAACCCTATTACCACTCTCATAAGTCATTTTCCCTTGTAAAATATCCCTTTCCCTTCATTCTAAAATTTTTCCCCTTATTTCACCCCTTTTCCCTTCCTAAAAACCCCTTTCCCTAGTTAAAATCCATTTTTTCCTTTGAAAATTAAACTTCCCTTACTAATCCCGCTTTTCCATTTAAACATGCGAAACCCACTTATCCTAAGTTTTAAACGTTTGGAAAATATTGGGCCCCATTATAAATCCCTCCCCGAGATCCTTTGACTCTTATTCCTAATGCATTATTAACATCCCACATTCATATTCATTAACCCACATTATTACATTAAACGGCTGTTTTAATATATTTACCCCATATTATATTAACCCACTTCATATATTACTCCCTGATCCCATATATTATTAAGCTTTAGCATATATATATATATATATATATACCCCGTTTTATATTACTTTTCCGAATTCCACATATATATCATATTAACACCTTTTGCTTTAATATATTTCCCTGGGTCCCACTTTTTTTTTTAACCTCGCTAATCATATATCTCGACCCACTTTACATAACCCCTTCACATGACTCATCCCTGGGCCCCGCCTATCAAAACACCTCAACTCCTCCATTCGCTTGATCCATCCAATCAAATCCAACAAGCAATAGAGCGTTTCACAACCCCAACTGTCCAATCTTTAAAGCCGTCGCAGGGGTGCGAAATGGGTGGTTTTTCACCCCCTCCCATTTGCTACGTGGCGCTCCCACATCTTATCGCATCCCCCAGCTAAAAACCACCAACCCACCTTACGCGAAATGATAAACCACCAAGTTGATTCCACCCATTGCGATGAAACCACTGTGATTCAAAATTAATAAAACCCGCACCATATGATTAAATACCATTGGTTAAAAGCATTAAAACCCACCATTTACCATTTATTGTACATTTTTGTTAAAAATTGTGAAAAGGAAGCCTTGCCAACCTATTTTAAAGCCAGTCCAAACTCAAATTCATGCCTTTTGCTACCAATATGATCCTTTGGGAGTCATTAGTAAACTAAGAGTCAAATTTAAATTGACTCCTTATGTTCATGAGTCGAAACCAAAGATTGAAAAGTATTCCAACTAGTCAGAGTGGTTGGAAAATACTTTGCAAGAGGTGGAGAAACCCGTTGAGACTAGTTCAATCCTGCATACTCCAACCCCACAAGATTGGAACTCAAAGAGAGAAAGAGAAGAAGGCTCTTATTCTGCTGAGACCACTACTGATACAAAATTCAAACTAATGTACAGGAACAAGCCCAAGCTGAATCTAGTAAATGAACATGAAGAGATAGTGGATACAATTGAGATCATTGATACAGATTTAATAAACAAGCAGGAGAAATGCTATATTCTATTATGACCAACAAAGTTATGAGTGTACAAAAACTACAAAACTCTCTAGATAATATCAAAGCATAGTTAGAACTAGAGAAGGCTTCCTCACAGGCCAAGGATAACATAATCTAATCACTTGAATAATTGGTCATGGAGACTGGATATGATCCAAAGAACATCAAAGCAGTTGAAGAGCTTTTTAAAAAGAAGAATGCAGACATTTCTGCATTGAAAAAGAAGCTGAAATTACCTTCCACTGAACATCCACAAACTAAAGAAGTTTTGGAGAATGAAGGTCAAAACGATGAAATGATGAATCTCATCATTCAGTTGGTAGCTCAACTGAAAGAGATGGAGAATGAAATGGATAAATTGGTCTAGGAAAAGAAGGCAAGCATGGAATAAGTTACTTTTACTGCCATTCCCATAGCTTCAACATCAACTTCAGTGGCTACAACAGTCCCAACTACTACTACAGTTCAAGTGATAATATAAGGTTCAGCAACAACAGTTACTACATTAGCAACAGCATCAGCCCATCCCAATGATGAGGTAGGTAAATTGATTAAAGCAATGCAAGAGATGTCAATCCAAACAAATGAAATTAATAGACTGAAAGAAAAAGTAAAAATTCTTGAAGATGAAAAGAAATTATCTCAGATGATTCATAAAGCTGAAACACAAAAGTCAAACAGATTGAATGACAGGATTTCGAAGTTAGAAAAATAATTGACATTGGCAAAACCTTTGGCTCAATCAAAGCAACAACTGTAGGCCAATGTCATTAACTCTATTAATGATATTTAGCCATATATCCAAGTTATCTTTGAGCATAAATATTTGATAAAAGATGCTAGTGAAGCCATTTAGAAAGTCAAAGAATAACTTGACAAGAAACTAGAGGAGGCCACAGAGATAATTAAGTTTCTCAATTCTAACAACAAACATGAGTTACAAGAAATTGGAATTAGTGACAGAATTGAAACAATCATAGAGGTTAAAAAGGTAATTTCGAAGATAAAGTTAATGACACAGCTTGAAGATAAGTGTCAAATGATGGAGCTAGCAGTAAATAGATTTATGAAAAAATTTGATGTTTTGAGGCACAAAGGTCTGCCTAATCTGTTGGTGATTAATGATAGACTAATGCAGTAGGAATATTATGACAAGAATATCAGAGAAGTGACCAAAGAACAATCCAACAATTCCTCTTTGAAAGGAATTCCTACAGGCAAAGTACTCTATCAGATTTTTGAAAATATCTTTTACCTCCAGAATGAGGTAAATCATATTTTTGTAAACAAACCTACATTCACTAAGTACACTGAAGAATATGAAATTTACAGAAGGATGGTAAAGATCAAAATTCCAAATGAAGAGACTTGGGAGAAATTATATGATTTACTGTCACAGTGAAAAGTAAAGTAGGTAACAGAAAAGTTAGGTTAAAGAGTGAATAGATCAAACAGTTTAAAGATAAAGACCGATTTTAAAGATTAAAAAAGTAGAGTTTAAAGGTAAATTATATGTCATTCAGCATAAAGATACAATAAACGTAAAGCAATAGTCAGAGAGATAAGTCAGTAAAATATCAGTAAAGCAAACAACAAACCAAATAAGTAGGGAAAACTTGCATTAGTTGCATAGGTGTCTCTATCTTCTTGCATGAAGATATTTTATTTCCCTTGAATAAATCCTAAATCAGTTTTAGGATATTTTGTATTACATTTTGTATAAATACTTCAATAATTTGAAGTATTGAGTGTGGATTCCTGAACATTTCTATAGTTGTAATTGATCCAAATACCTGAGGGTTTATTGTACCATTTTCAAGTCAACAGACTGGACAAGTAATAAAGACATTGCATTATAGGATCCATGTGTTGAGCTATTCCAGTGAAGTATGTTTCAATTTTTCATTGTTATTTCTTAAGTATTCTATAAACTTGCATGTTTTTCCAAACTTGAATGTTATAACAAGAATATTATTGCAGACTTTGTTTAAATACACTCCACTCTTAAATGTTATTCATTTTAATGTTTTCTTCTAATATCTAGATAGGATAATCCTTAATTTCTCTCCCATCTTGATTGAACTCTTTCAATTCCCTTCATAATATAGTTTATGGAATCCTTAACTACTCCTTGATCTTGATTGGAAACCACTTCACCATTCAGCCTTTAAAGATCTGATTTTTCTCAGCTACCTTGCCCTATAAACACTTCCTTTAGAACTTGATTCTGTCCTATTTTCTTGAATATTTTGACTCCATAGCCCAATGAGAAAGTAGAGAAGACAATTATCCATCTAAATCAGTAATTCAACCACCAAATCAAAATAAAACCCAATTAATCTTACATAGCTAGCCTAAAATCGGTTAAAAACAACAAAGTTAAATTATAAAGAAAGAGCCCTCTCTGAGCATTAGGAAGGCTAGATCCTGATCTCAAAAGTAGGTTGATAGTTACCTCTAATATTTCTTGAACACACATAACAACCATGGGAAATTTTGGAGTGATAGCACAGTCCATCTGTCTGCAGATGATAAGTTGTCTTGAAGGCAAACTTTGTACCCAAAACTACAAATAACTCTTTCCAAAACTTGTAAGTGAACTTAGCATTTGCGTCTGATACAATATTCTTCGGTACACCATGCAACCTCACTATGTCTCTGATGAATACCTACGATGCATAATTAGCTGAATACGTAGACTTACACAGAAGGAAGTGTGCTACATTTTTCAACCTATCAACTACAACCATGACAAAATCATGTTGTCTATATGTCCTCGAAGAACTTGTAATGAAATCCATGGAAATTACATCCCATTTCCACTCTAGAATAATAATCAGTTGTAGTAATCCACCTAGATGCTTACACTCTATTTTTTACCTATTGAAAATCCAAAACCTAGCCACAAACTCTGCCACTTCCTTCTTCAACTTTGGCCAATAGTAGAACTTCTTCATCATTATCAATGTCTTATGATATCCTAGGTGACCTGAATATGACTTAGCATGAAATTATCTCAATATAATCTTCTTGAGGTCATTGTTGTCCTACACATATATCTTTTCCCTAAATCCGACCAAACCATGAGTGTGAGACGATAGTCCACATCCTGATCATATGTATCTTGTTGTAACTTGTTCCTAAGCTCCCTATAGCTGTCATCATGTTATCTTGCTTGTAAGATCCAATCTTATGTATATGTCTCATATGAACTCATAGCTGCTATATGATTTACTTGTATTCTTCTTCTAAGATTATATGCAACCATGTTCTCTTTCCTCTTGATGTACTTGATCTCAAAGTCGAACTCGTTGATTGTGGCCAACTATCTAGCTTGCCTGGAATTCAAATATGTTTGGTCAAATAGGTATATCAATCCACTATGATAACTCATCAAGATAAACCATATACCCAGAATATAGTGTCCCCACATATTCAAAGCATGGATGATCGGTGCTAACTCAAGATCACGTGTAACATAATTCATCCCATGCTCATTCAGTTTCCTTGATTCATAACATACCACTTTGTTACATAGTATTTTTTCACCGTCCCTACAATCCCCATCTTGAACATTGGAGGATAATTTAATTGACCTATGTGCACGGTCATACATATCCATAAATGTCATTGCATCCCTTGGCATGTCAAGATCATAATCTTTGTTGATCATTCCTCAAACAGACCTTCAAAATCATATGATTTTGGGTTGACACTGGTAGGAAGTTATGGCCTCATGCCCATGAAGAAATTAACATTGGACCCCACTGATTCAAGCCTTATCACTTTCAATTTGGAAAATTTTGTTCCACGCCTCCCTCACTAGCTTGCCCTGATTGTCAAAGTTTGGATTAATGGAAATAATATCCATAGAGAATTCGTGGACGAAGGTGCATCTACTTGCATCATGTCCATTGCATGCTAGAAAGCCATTGGTTCTTCGACCCTTAATCAACCTCCAAACACTTTAGAAGCTTTTGACGAAAGGGAATCTTTCCCTCTTAGTGTTCTCACCAGCTTACCTATCATGTTGGAAGGAAAAATGGTTAATGTTGAGGTTGAAGTTGTTGACGCCAAACTCAATTATAATCTTCTCCTCAGTCGCAGTTGGACTCACGTTATGCTATGCGTCTCGTCCACTCTCTTTCATGTTCTTCAATTTCCACATGAACTAAAGATCATCACTATCGATCAGTTATCATTTTTTACTTCCATATCCTCTGAGAGAAACGTCCTATATGTAGATTGTATTCCTATGTATTATAAGAACATAGGAATGAGAATTTTCAAAGATCCCACCCTTATGAGCCTTTTCTCTCTTCCTTGGCCCAACATTGCTCATGTCAATATGATCTCCACATCTTCTAATCCGTGGATCATCCCTTCGCCTGAGAAGGTTGATTCGTTTGTTGATGTGACATCATTAAGCCCAATAGAAATTGATTATTGTGAAGTTATCTCAGCTTCGGCTCCTCCTCCCTTCGATCATACTCCTTTGAGTGTGTCTCTCAACATGTATTCTCAATCCCCTTGGCTAGACACTTCGAATTCTCCTGATCCCTTGAATGAGATGTTTCCCACTGATGAAGCCATCGTAGAAACCATGTCTCTAGATGATCCTCCCTCGGATGATAGTCATCATCGTTCCTCCTTTATCCCTGGCCTTGGGGCCATGTCTACTTGTCTTGAGAAATTCGCTTCCCAAGCTCCTTCCCATCCACTTCAAACACCCATATTGACACATGAAGTTTTTTCGAAAGGTAACATGGGGAACATTATGCAAACAATGCTTATTGAAATATCCATTAAAATGGGGGTTGTCAAGAACATCCACATTGGGGTGACCTGTTCTCCTGATGAGATCAAGGTCTATGCTAGTCTCTTCCGAGAGTTTCGAGTTGTTTTCGCTTAGTCCTACAAGGAAATGCCTGACATCAATCCGAGTATAGTTGTGCATGAGATCCCTAATTATCCTGATGCAAAGCCTGTTTGCCAATGTCTTCCTCCTATGCACCCTAGAAAGGCTGATGCCATAAAGGGAGAAGTTGAAAAACTTCTCAAATTTGGCTTCATTTATTCAATCCCCTTGACATATTAGGTCTCTAACATCCTCCATGTGGATAAAAATTAGGGTACTATTCGAGTCTCTGTGGATTACCACGACATCAATCACGCTTGTCATAAGGATAAATATCCCACTCCCTTCATCGACCATATCATTAACGAATGTGCTGGGAGTGAGATATTTCATGATGGATATTTCTGGCCTACGATTTTCAAAGACTGTATTGTCGTTGTTCGTCAATGTCATGCATACCAGATTTACCAGCGCAAGATGCACGCGCCACCTGCACACCTCCATCCTGTCATTACCGTTGGTCCCTTTGTGAATTGGGGCATCAATTTTATGACATGTAACCCTCACTCGATGGGAGGCATGCTTATATTATCGTAGCCATAGACTAGTTCACTAAATGGGCTAAAGAAATGCCTACACTCATAGCTGATGGTAAGAAAACTGCAAAATTTATTTTCAATCATGAGATTACTAGGTTTGGTGTCCCTTAAGCCATTGTCACTGACCATGGCTCTCATTTTTGCCATTATATGATGGCTGAGTTGACTACTAAGTTGGTTCTACATCACGAAAGCTCAACGCCATACTACCCTAGGGCCAATGGCCAGGTTGAAGCCGTGAACAAGGTTTTAGTCACCATGCTTCAATGTACGATTGGGATGCACAAGTCTAATTGGCATCTCATGTTGTTTTCAGCTCTCTAGGCTTACCGAACCTCGATGAAGGATGTGACCAGATTCACCCCTTTCCAGCTTGTTTACGGTCTGGAAGCTACCCTTCCGATTGAATGCAAAATCCCTTCTCTCAAGATAGTTGTTGAATTACTGCCCAATACCTCGTCGGAGGAAGAACGTATTCTATATTTGGAGAGGTTAGATGAAACTTACCGCTTTGTTTCTCTAGTCATAGAAGCATAGAAAAACTAGGTCAAAACTCACTTTGATTAGATAGTTTCCCCTCATACCTTTGTAGAAGGAGACTTAGTCCTCTTGTATGACCAAGCTCACAATAAGCTGGGGGTATGCAAATTCGAACCCATGTGGCATGGACCCTACATTGTTAAGCGTGTTTTTCATAACAAGACCTATGAGCTAATTGATTATGAAGGATATCCCTTGAATCAACCTAGAAATGGGTTGTACCTCAAAAAGTATTATGCATGAGTCTCTCATGTCCTTTTGTACATAAGTGTGTTTTTCATTTTTATACATTTTTTGGCTTGCTATCACTTTTTATACATTTTTAGTAGTATAGTCCCTTATTATTGTTAGTGTAACCCCCTTATTGTTATTATTGTACCCTTATAACCCCCATATTGCTATTATTGTGCCCTTAAATTATTATTTTTAGGTCGGCTAGGATTACATTGTGGCCCCATGGACTCCTATATATAGAAAGGAGGTTTTGTAATTTGAATCATCCAAGAAATTTTCATTCATGTAATGTATTGGAGGTTGCCCCCTTGAAGTGGCTTATTTCTAAGGCGTTGATATCTCTTTTCTTCTCTTTTTGGAGCTCATTTCACAATAGTTTAAATATCCACTGTGCTGCTCTTTGATCCTTTCTTTGCTCCTAGGCAGACTCTATCTATTAGCATGCCCATGCTCTCACCAAGGGGTTGGGTGCCTGTGAGTATTAGTTTCGCTCCCCTCTGTGATAATCCAGTGATGAAATAAATGTCAGAGACTTCTATCTCCAACTCTTGGTCGTAAATCATGAATATTTCTTGATTGGTGTCCCACACATTGATCAAATACTATATTAGTTCCAGCTGAGCTCGTAGAAACGATGTTAGGAAGAATTTAAAGAGCCCACAATTTCTCAAGGCATCCATACATGCATTTTTTTCCATGGCTTGTTCATATTCCTCCCCATGCTCTCGTTCTTTCCACTCTATGACCATTTTGGCTATTGATTTCCCTGCAAAACCATAATTGAGGCTCCCATTAGCCACAAGATTGACTTTTGAAGTGTTTAAATTGGGTTTTTTAGGAGAAATTTTGTGCATTTATTGGCTGTGGTGTTAACAACAGCACCGATTAGCACCTCCCCTTTGAATTTTTGCGGGGTTGGGTACGACTCTGTGCTTGGAACCACTTTCCAAGCTAACCCATGACCATGTTGAAAATGCAGCAAGATGATGGAGCTTAGTGAAATGAAGTCACCTTCACTAAGTGGGCCCGCAGGCAAATTCTAGCGCAAAATCTATTTTTAGACTATGTCTATTTTTAGACATATGGAGCATGGTTCGGGGATTCCAATTTGAGATTCTTGAAGTATGTGTCATGTTGGTAAAAATAGATGAGACTCTATTTTTGAGGTCAAAGAGGTCGAAGTCTATTTTTAGACTGCCTCTCCTTAAAACGGGGAAGTCAAATATTATTTACCCTTAATAATATTTAGACTATAAACAGCAGTTTACTCTCTTGGAGCACTTCAGTTCGAGCTACAGAAGTGGCTCATGCATATGATAGAGGAATCACGTGGTTCCCAAGGGTTTGATGGCATCATGCATGGTTGACTTCAGTTGGACTTCAGTTGCAGAAGTTTGGTGGAGTTAATGAGACAGCTAGTGGAGTTGTGTTCTGTTTATTTTAGTTGAACTAGTTGAGATTAGTTTAACTAGCTAATCAATTAGTTATGAGTGGAGTGAATTAAATATTATTTAATTCATTAATTAATAACTCATTATTCAACTCAAGAACACATCAGTTCACTATAGTGCATGATCAGTTCAGTGGAGACCAGTGAAAGAGATAGATGAAAGGGTGGAGTTAGCTATCAGTTGTGACTATACTGTTGCTATTTGCAACACACAGATAGGTGGAGTAAGCCCATGAGGATTGCGCAGTTCAGGCTGGTGGTTTATCTATATAAAGATGCCATCCCATAGCATTGAAACATGCAATAGAGGCAAGGCAATTGGCGGTGAGTTTTGAACCAGTAACCTGTTCAAAACTGAGCTAGATTGTGAGTAACTGTATGAGAAAGTACTGAGTACTTGTGAGGAGTATTGTACTGAGTTTGTTACTTGATTTCTCCATTATAATATACACAATAGCTGCGGGTTTTTCAGCTATAAGCTTTCCCCATACATACTGTGTTAATGTGTATGATGATTTGATGTGTTATCGCTTGATTTTATTTCCGCATGTGTGATGATCTGAGTTGATCTGAGTGGAAGATATTATGTGTTGTGTATGAAGTTCAAATAGTATGTGACCGGGATAGTCTCGGTGGATAATTAATCATTATTCAGCAAATTTCTACATGGTATCGGAGCTATTGAAGTTCAGATTGATCATCACAGTGATTACAAACTTATTTCGGTAGACAGAGTCTGCATGCAGGCCAGGTAGCCTCCGGATTCATCTTTCTTCGGAAAGTGAAAGGTCTGGTAAACGCCCCTTGCAGTTGATCTCTGTGCTAGAAATAATTTGTTCTCACGATCTAGAGCGGTTGAGCTTTGAGGTGGAATTCGAAGTTTTGCAGCAGTTTTGTTTTCTTGGTGCCAGTGTTGAAAATGTCTTTCAACGGTTTGCGACTCGAATATGCTCTTGAAGGCAGTTCGAATTATGTTGCATGGAAGGATCGCATGGAGGCGGTATTAGAAGATAATGGTCTGAAGGAGTTCGTAGATACGGATGTCCAAAAGCCCACTGATCCTGCTGAAGTCGAAGCATGGCAAAAGAAGATGGCGAAGTGTCGAAGGATCCTGTTGGAGGGCGTCAAGGATCATATTGTATCCAGCCTACATGGAAAGGCTACTCCATATTTAATGTGGAAAGCTTTGACGGATCTATTCCAGAGTAAGAGTGACCAAAGGAAGCTGGCGCTCAAAGATAAGCTTAGGAACATCAAGATGGAGAAAGGCGACAGTATTGCCAAATACCTCAGTATCGCCAAAAGCTCACTGATCGCATTCTTGGTTTCAAGTGTGCTAGGATCGGTATGGTTCTTGGACAGCGGTGCGTCATTTCATATGACGGGAGATCGGGAGTTGTTCTCAGATCTGGAGGACAAAGATTTGGGTGTGCACATCGAGATGGGCGATGATGGTAGATATAGTGCGACTGGTATCGGTACCATATCCTTTCAGAGGGAGTCTTGTAAACCCTTTGTACTGAAGGATGTCATGCATGTACCTGGATTGAAGAAGAACCTGATTTCAGTAGCGATGTTGGAGGATAAGGGGTATGATGTGGTCTTCAGCAAAGGAAAAGCCTTCCTGCGCAGTAAGACTACTGGAGAGACCCGGAAGATAGGGGTTTGAACCAAGAACCTTTATCAGTTGCAGGTAGATGGCTGCGCAGCTATGGCATGCAAGGCGGGAGAAGTGGTGAGCCGGGATGATAAGGGCGAACTGTGGCACAGGAGATTGGGCCACCTTCACCATGGAGCTTTGAAGATTCTGCAGCAGATTTCTACTGGGCTTCCTAAGGGCACTCTTGCGCGGTCAGATCAGTGCAAGGGGTGTACTTTAGGGAAGTATGTGAAAGCCACCTTTCATGAGAAGGATAGTCGCGCCACGACGATCCTTGAGAGAGTTCACACAGACGTGTGTGGTCCTTTCTCAGTTGCTTCGACAGCAAAGCACAAGTATTATGTGATCTTTTTTGATGATTTCTCTCGAAAGTGCTGGATATTCTTCATGCAGAAGAAGAGCGATACATTCGCGAAGTTCTGTGAGTTTAAAGCACTGGTCGAGAAGGAGTCGGGGAAGAAGGTGATTGCTCTAAGGAGTGATAACGGTGGTGAATTCATCTCGACTGAATTCAAGGAGTTCTACAGCGCAGAAGGGATTCGGAGAGAGCTCATCGCACCCCATAACCCACAGCAGAACGGGGTGGCTGAGCGGAAGAACAGAACGATCGTGGGTGCTGCACGGGCGATGTTGCATGATCAGGGCCTATCCCTTCACTTGTGGGCTGAGGCATGCAATACAGCAGTGTATGTGCAGAACCGTTGTCCTCACAAGGTTCTTGGCATGAGTACACCGGAGGAGGCTTATTCTGGCAAGAGGCCTGATATTTCCCATTTGCGGATTTTTTGGTTCTCCTGTCTACATGCATGTGACGAAGGATGCGAGAAGGAAGCTGGATCCAACTGCTGAGGTTGGAATATTTTTGGGGTACACTGATACACCTCACAACTATTGGGTGTATTTGTCAGACAGTCGAAAGACTGTTGTGCGACGGGATATAAAATTTCAGGAGGAGAAAGCCATGCAGTGTTCGCTTGAGAGGGAGCTACACTTGCATGCAGATGAGGAGTTGTTAGTTCCTAAGGAGGAGCTTCCGGATGTGGATCAGCCACAAGAGGAGGTTTAGGAGGTGGAAGAAACCACCCAGGCAGCGCCAACCATCAGAGGGCGCATGCGCACTACAGAAGCTGAGCGACTGGCTCGGGATGCAGAGAAGGTTGTAGGACCACCTACGGCACAGCGCAGACAGAGACAGTCACCGGATCGGTACACTGGATACATGGCTCTTGTGAGTCAATGTGTTGTGACAGAGCCATCCTCTTTTGAGGAAGCTGTGGAGGAACCCGCATGGGTTGATGCCATGATCAAAGAATATGATTCGATCGTCAGGAACAGTGCATGGGAGATTGTCCCAAGACCGGTGGGGAAATCAGTGGTGGGTTCGCGATGGATCTACAAAGTGAAGCAGGCAGCTGACGGGAGTGTGGAGAAGTACAAGGCGAGATTTTTCGCTCGTGGCTTTTCACAGATCGAGGGGATCGATTATGAGGAGACCTTTGCACCTGTCGCAAGGTACTCTTCCATACGGACGATCCTTGCTCTCTCAGCGCAGATGGGGTGGCACATTCATCAGATGGATGTGAAGACTGCGTTCCTCAATGGGGTTATTGAGGAAGAGGTGTACATAGAGCAGCCTGAAGGTTTTGAGATCTTCAGCAGTGAGTCGCATGTGTGCCGACTCAAGAGAGCACTGTACGGGCTGAAGCAAGCACCTCGTGCTTGGTACACTCGGATAGACGGCTACTTCACCGGGCTTGGATTCTCCAAGAGTGAGGCGGATCCAAACCTGTACCAGATTGTGGTGGAGGGGAAGCTGTTGATCATCGTACTGTATGTAGATGATCTGATTTTGACTGGCGATGAGCGGTTGATACTTTCATGCAAGGAGGATCTTGCACGAGAGTTTGAGATGAAGGACCTGGGCATCCTTCATTATTTCCTGGGATTGGAGATTTGGCAGCGCAGTGGAGGACTGTTTGTTTCTCAGGGCAAGTATGCTCGGGAGATTATGGAGAGGTTCAACATGCAAGGCTGCAAGCCTGTTGACACTCCTCTTCCTGGTGGTTGGAGGAAGGAGGATGCTACTTCAGCGGAGGTAGTAGATGCCACTGTCTATCGACAGTTGGTGGGGTCGCTTATGTATCTGGTCAATACATGACCCGATATATGCTATGCAGTTAACCAGCTTTCGCAAGCTATGGTTAAGCCTACCAAGCTCTTTTGGAAGGCGGGCAAGCATGTATTGCGCTATATCAGAGGCACATCGGGATATGGTCTATGGTACAGACAGGAGGATGGAGTGAAGATTTCTGGTTTCACTGATGCAGATTGGGCAGGGAGCCCAACAGACCGGAAGAGCACTTCTGGAGGAGTTTTCAGCATTGGGTCGACAGCAGTTTCCTGGTACAGCAGGAAGCAGAGATCCGTGGCACTCAGTTCAGCAGAGGCCGAGTACATGGCAGCTAGCTTGGCTACATGCGAGGCTATTTGGATGAGGAAGATCCTCGTTGGATTGTTCGGGTTGCATTTGGAGCCTACAGTGATTTACTGTGATAACCAGAGCTGCATCAAGCTCTCGGATAATCCAGTATTTCATGATAGGTCCAAACACATCGACATCAGGTACCATCATATTAGAGATTGTGTTCAGCGGAGAATCATGATGCTTTCATATGTTCCCACGGAGGATCAGGATGCCGACATCCTGACGAAGGCGCTCACCAGGAGCAAGTTCGAATTCCACAGAGGCAGGATAGGGGTTGCAGATAATCCATATCTTGCTGAGAGGGAGTGTTGAGAATGCGGCAAGATGATGGAGCTTAGTGAAATGAAGTCGCCTTCACTAAGTGGGCCCGCAGGCAAATTCTGGCGCAAAATCTATTTTTAGACTATGTCTATTTTTAGATATATGGAGCATGGTTCGGGGATTCCAGTTTGAGATTCTTGAAGTATGTGTCATGTTGGTAAAAATAGATGAGACTCTATTTTTGAGGTCAAAGAGGTCGAAGTCTATTTTTATACTGCCTCTCCTTAAAACAGGGAAGTCAAATATTATTTACCCTTAATAATATTTAGACTATAAACAACAGTTTACTCTCTTGAAGCACTTCAATTCGAGCCTTGGAAGTGGCTCATGCATCTGACAGAGGAATCACATGGTTCCCAAGGGTTTGATGGCATCATGCATGGTTGACTTCAGTTGGACTTCAGTGGCAGAAGTTTGGAGGAGTTAATGAGACAGATAGTGGAGTTGTGTTCTGTTTATTTTAGTTGAAGTGATTGAGATTAGTTTAACTAGCTAATAAATTAGTTATGAGTGGAGTGAATTAAATATTATTTAATTCATTAATTAGTAACTCATTATTCAACTCAAGAACACATCAGTTCACTACAGTGCATGATCAGTTCAGTGGAGACCGGTGAAAGAGGTAGATGAAAGGGTGGAGTTAGCTATCAGTTGTGACTATACTGTTGCTATTTGCAACACACAGATAGGTGGAGTAAGCCCATGAGGATGGCGCAGTTCAGGCTGTTGGTTTATCTATATAAAGAGGCCATCCCATAGCATTGAAACACACAATAGAGGCAAGGCAATTGGCGGTGAGTTTTGAACCAGTAACCTGTTCAAAACTGAGCTAGATTGTGAGTAACTTCATGAGAAAGTACTGAGTACTTGTGAGGAGTATTGTACTAATTTAGTTACTTTATTTCTCCATTATAATATACACAATAGTTGCGGGGTTTTCAGCTATAATCTTTCCCCATACATACTGTGTTAATGTGTATGATGATTTGATGTGTTATCGCTTGATTTTATTTCCGCATGTGTGATGATATGAGTTGAGTTGAGTGGAAGAGATTATGTGTTATGTATGAAGCTCAAATAGTATGTGACCATGATAGTCTCGGTGGATAATTAATTATTATTCAGCAAATTTCCTCGCCCGCACCAACTGCCATGACCAACCCATGACAAAACTTCCCCCAAAATGCATCAAAAACATAAATGTAGGAAATGAAACATGGTTTAAAATGCAGGAGAAGGTGAGAGATCTTACCTAGAGAAAACATATTTGCAAATGACCTCCTGGATTTCCTGTTGTCGGCTCCACAAGTTCACATTGGTAAAATGCTCACAAGAAGATGAAAAGGTGAAAAGTAAATTATTTTTTACTATTTTCATTATTTTAAAAAATTTTCAAAACCATAATTAGCTTTTTAAGCTTATTTTTCGATTATTTTATTATTTTATCTTGAAAAATGGGTTTTACGTTTGTTTCTTGTGCAACAACATGCCCTAAAAGTAATATCCCAAATCTAGAACAGCTAGCAAGGCATGACTGGAAAATGCATTTTACAGTAATGGCTGCTACAAGAATTGAAACCAAGACCTGGATCCCTTAGATAAGCATATCTAAGTACTTAATCCAAGAGGAGGCTCCAAATAAATCCTTCTAAGTGCGTTAAACAGATCTCCCACACTTAGATGTCCTCAAAAAGTGCCCAATGAAGGGACTGCAACTAATGCATGAACATATAATAGATCAAGAGCATTATTTTATGAGCTGTGAGACAAGAAGATATAGATAGCAAGAAAATAATTTTATAAAAGTAAAGAAAGTACAAGTTCTTGAGGAAACATCCACTCAAGAAATGCAATGCAAGCTTCAACAAGACATGTACATGGAAATGAAGAAACACAGTTTCATATATGAAACCCTTAGCTATGACAGCGCAGTCAATTATGGAGTACTGCTGCAAAATGATGTCAATAAATTAATGTGACAATATATGGCTCAAATACAATAGGGGAGAAAAGCTCTAACCCTTAGAAACAATAATACATCAATCCTCCAAAGGATTGGCTTAAATATACAAAATGACAAAAATGTCAGAGTTGTTGGGTAGCAGTTGCAACTCAAATGTGGAACTAAATAGAGAAGGCTGAAGATGATGAGAAATCTGAAGTAGAACTCCTCCAATGGATCTCCTAAGTGGAAGGATGATCCTTACACTTGAGATCTCACCCTCCAATCAACACTGCAATCCCTCACTGCAAGTGCACTCTGAAAATAACACAGTCTAAGAGGGTAACTGTGCTGTAGGTGGAATAGAATGATTTGGCCAAGTGCCAAGATCTGCAATAAACTATGATAGCTTCCAAACTGATCCTCCAAAGGAAAGAAAGACTCTCCCTCTGAAAAAAAGCAATGGAAGAGGTGTTGTGACTCCTCACTGCAACACCCTACAACACAGAATTATGCTACTGCAACAATAACGTTGTCCTGGAGGAGGATGCTTGGCCTCAAGCCTATATGTGAGACAAATAATTACAACTCCTTCAAGAGCTTCTCAAGAAAGGAGAAGGATTACTAAGTAGGAGATCCTTGTGCTAAGAAGCACAGCAACTCGGCTGAACAACTGGAGAATGCCAAGAGTCTAAACAGACAAGAAATCAATAATCCATAACCTCTGAAAAAATGGCTGCCTTTCCTTCCTTTTAAACAAGTGAAAGCCCCTCTCCATGGGTCCCACTCCTCTTAGGGTTTCCTCCACCAAATAACCCTCTTCCCATTCATAGTGTGTTGTTTCTCTAAGTGTTCTCCACCTCTTATCCCAGTGTTGTTGACATGGTCAAACTTGACCTTGTCAACTTGCAAATGACCCTGTTCACACATGAGGGTGTGAAAACCAGCTCCAAAGATAATCCCCATTCATACTATGAGGGATTTTATTGAGATTATCATTATGCATGGGCCTCGTTACCCATTTATTCTCCTCCTAGGTGAAATCAACAAAAATTAATATTCCAAATTTTTGTAGGAAAATTTTGGAATATTATACTAAACATGATGACGATGAAGTGATAAGTTGTATTTTATTACATTTTTGGACTCGGTAAAAACATGAAAATTCACCGCTTGGAGTCATCTTTCAGCTCTTTTTTTACTCTCGAAAACTAAAAATATTGCCAAAATTCTTGCCATTTTGAACTCATTAAAAGGCTGCGAAACGTCATCTGCCCAGTATATGTTTACCCATTTTTTAGGCTAGGATATATTATTTATGAAAAAGGAATACCTTAGTCAAACATGGCTAAGAGGTTCTCTCAGATATTGTTTTCTACCCTTTCAGATCTATGCGACTATCTACAAAAAGGGACCTATTGGAGTTTTCTTTTCTACTTCTTTTCAAACTCTCTAAACATGAAAAGACGTCGAGTTCTTCCTTTGTCAGACTTGTTAAAACCTAATGACATCAGAAATAATCACCATGACGTTACGACTTATATGAAAAGCATATGCTATCCCCTTTGAGCTTCTTTCCAAAAATAATTGGGGTACTCTTCAGAAATGGTGGGGGGAAATGGCACCAGTTCTCATTCGTGTTGGCAGTATGTCACGCTTGAACATGACACTTGTCTGCAGTTCGTGTCGGGTAGGGGACATCCCACATTCAACATTTTTCCTCCATGGGTTTGGGTTATCTATTTTTACCTCTCATCTGCTCTTTTCCATGTCACCATGATCTCAGATCCCTTGATGTCAAATACTACCAAATTCTGGAGTCATGTCACCAATATGTTGAAGAGAATTTCCCTCTGTAGTTTTCAGTCCCTGATCCTCTGTACAGTCCTAATTTACTATCATCTTATTCCTATGTCTCATGTCGATGATGTGGGAAACATTATGGCCCTCCTTTGACCGGTCACTTCTTGTCAACTTCAGATCATTATCTAGGAAGTTGATCTAGAGACTCCCTTTTGGTACCTTAGAGCTTTCATGCCTCAATGGTAGGTTCTTTGCATTCAACGATAAGTTCTCATCATTGACCTTTGATCGAATGATTTCGCAGATTTTCGACTCTAGCTCATTGTTCACATTATATGGATTGTACTAGTTGTACCTTGAGAACCATTGTCATTATTGGTGGTCTCTCTCGCGCCTGTTAAAAGCTTTCATCATTGGCTGGTAATCAGGTGATTTTATTGCATGTTCTACTTCAGTTCATTCATTTTCATGCTTGAATTCATACTTGTTCAGGTCGAGATGGAGTGCAAGACCCTAGGTTTTGTCTGATAAAATCCAGGCTGTGGTATGATTTGATTTATCATGACTATATGCAAGGCTCTTCCGATTAGGATGGCTGCGACCATACTTGAGTCTATTTGATGATCCTTTTCACTGAATGGCTACATCCATAACTTGTATCTTGTTATATGTACTCTATTAGGGATGGTTGTGCCCATATCAAGTATTCATGTATCAGAGATATCAGTTGTACTTGTTCTTGTAGGTCTTCCGACGACGACATTTTAGTTTGGGCATGTTCTCATAAAGCATTTCACTCCTCCTTCTCTCTCGTACTTCATGCTTTAGGGGGAATCTGTTACATGGTATTTTTTCACCGTCCCTGCAATCCCCATCTCGAACATTGGAGGACCATTTTAGTGACCCCTGTGCACTGTCATACATTTCCATGAATGTCATTGCATCCCTTGGCATGTCAAGATCATAATCTATGTTGATCATTCTTCAAGCAGACCTTCAAAAGCATATGATTTGGGTTGGCACTGGTAAGTAGTTATGGCCTCACACCCATGAAGAAATTAACACTAGGCCTCGTACCCTTTGGCGCCCTGTCTGAGAAGCGTACCTGCACCGAGCTTATTTTGGAAACATTTTTAAAATAGAAACGAAGCTTCCATGCTTAACAACTTCATGAGCGGAGTCATCATGGTTTGTTCGACTGAATCACATTGTGTTTCTCCCTTTGGAATCTTAGTTCGTACAATTGTGAAACTCCCCAAAGGGATAGGCCTATCCTCCACCTTATGTGGGATCCTAAACCACTTCCTCCTCTCCTATAAATTATTCCTCCTCACATTGATTCAGCTAGCTGAACAGCCATTAGTATAGCTAGTGTGTTGAAGAAAGCAGAGAAGAATCCATTGTCGAGAGAGAGTTTAAGCCCATTGCCTCATTGAGTCAAATGCCGAACGAATGCTTGAGTCGTGCCCAACTGAACCTGTCGAAGGAGATCTGCAACGTCAAGGCACAAGGTTGTAAACTTATTTTTCATTTATCAATAATACATGACTATTTTCTTGTTCCAAATTTGTTTCCATTTATATGCAAAGTATTTAGCTCTCCTTGACTAGTTGAATAGTTGTAGATGAATGTATATGCTTGTATGTTGTCATCGTTTGTTTTATATTTGTGTAGACGCATGAATATCGTCACCAACACATAGCACAAGGCGTGGAGACAAAGATCGAAGGATAACTGCAGCATGCCACGACAAAAGCATTGTACCAAGGTTGTTGGGAGAAATACTGAGAGGGGGGGTGAATCAGTATTTAGGGCTGAACTATTTTTCTTGTCTTTCTCTTAAAACCTTATGTTACAGTACTGCATCCAACATGTATGTCCAGATATCTTATTATGTTTTTACTTAGAGCATTGCATCAGATAAGAATTAAGCATGAACAGAACAAACCATCAAACATACACAACTCATATGAACACCAGGATTTAAGGTGGAAACCCAATTTGGGAGAAAACCATCGCTGCCGTAATCTCAGTCTTCAATATTTATTATAGAGAAAAATTCTTACAATATATGTTGGTGCAGACTTATACCAGCACGTAGGCACCCACCTGCAGAAGGCTGCAACCTTCTCTTGTTTACCAGCTACCACTGGAAGGGAGCTGTAACCCCCTCTCTGAAGGCTTCGACCCTCAGCACTACTGTGGACCTTGTTTCATCAATTTTCATACTGGATCCACCAGTTTCCATACGACATACCTTGCCGGTTACCAGATTTATTTATTTTCTGTATACTCACACCAGTTCTTCATGATATCGTCCGTCATCCAAACCAGAGATTTATCATCGTCAGATTATATTCATGGGTGCATCATGGTATCAGATTTATCAGTTAAGAACAGGGCTCTCCCATACACATATTCTTTTTAGAAATTTTATTCACAACCCTTACAGTGCGCACCTTGTTCATTATTTTTCTTCTCCTTATATAGTTTTCCCTTTATTAAAACCAAGAGTCAAAACCACGAACCGCTAGTGGTATTCCTTTTAGTTTGTCCCACGGGGATTTTGATCTCTTTTTAATTTATTTATCAATTTTAAAGAAATTGACAAATAATTATATTTACAACTTTTGAATTCCCCATCTTTTATATCTGAATTTTAACCCTTCGGACTTTATAGAAACATCCAATGCTTTCAAATAAATTAATCTTGCGATAAAACTTTGACCCTAGGCCCACATACATAGTTAATAGCTAGTCCAATACACCCATCGTACCATGGTAAACCTCACGCAAGACCAGCGTCTGATCACCGTTAGATTAGCAAGCTTCTAGATCAATGGCATATATGCATATCGCTTGACTTCTGATGCCAAACGTTAATGGGCGATGGCCCGCCATACCTATGTTAATCTTCGCGCACCTTCAATAAATGATGATCGTCTGATGACCCCTTCCCAGATCAATGGTGCTCAACGATATCGCTGGGCATCCTGGGTCGAATTATAACGCGCGATGGCGCATAGTGAAAAGTGGTTTTGTAAAATCGTACAGGGACGTGTGTCGAGTATTCTATGGAATGACTCCTCATCCGAAAATACCGGTTACTCCACATAGGTGGTGCGATGAAAACCATAAACCACCTGTACTATTCATATGGTCATGGTTCCGCTCATCCATGCAGGGTTCCCTCACCTTTTAAAAGTATTATTATTATAATTAAATTGCTCTTTAATAATTTGCGTTCCGTCGTCACCAAGTGTTCCGCTACTCCATTAATCTGCGCCATCTCCCATCATCAAATACAGAGTATTATTCACACAGAGGTTCAGGGGATTCCATAAAAGAATTACATCAGTCAATACACATATAATACACATATCCTAACTCTGCAACGATGAATTCATTATTCTCTGTCGTTGTAGGTATCCTCTGCCCATTATGAAATTGATTACACAAGTCATGTAAATTCCAGATTTACTCAACCATACTTGAAATAATTCCACGGTTCTTCATCCACATACACAAATCTTGGCCAGATATTCAATTTTTCCTTCAATCTATTGCCTTGACTCTTTCTAGCAGCGCTCCCTTTTGCCATCTCCTTTGCAAACGGTATTAAACCCCTAATTCCTCTATTTCATTTGCTGCCTTTGCTACCTCTCTGTTTCTTTTGCCTTCCTATCTTTGCTTTGCCAATTCCTTTGCCATCAATGACAATATTTCCAACAATCTCCCCCTTTGGCATTGAAGGCAATACTCTTCCTCTTACAGAAGCCCTTTGTTGCTTTTCCTCCCCCTTTGACATCAATGGCAAATATTTTGATCAAGATCCTTTAAACCGATAATGCCATGCTCCCCCTGAGATCATGCTACATCTTTAAACATAATATGATCAACAATTCATCCTTTTCATATGACCAATGCTTCACCTAAACCTATGCATTCAGAGCATTTCACAACCAAATTAATCTTCTGTATTTAAGTAGACCTGATCCTCTGCATGGCAGAGACTACCCCCAGTTTCTATCTGAGATATTCGAACGCTTTCCTGGGTAGAGGTTTGGTAAATATATCAGCAACTTGTTCTTTGGAGGAAACATACTCCAATTTCACCTTTTGTTCAAGTACTTGTTCACGTAAGAAGTGATATTTGATGGGAATGTGCTTGGTCTTGGAATGCATAACAGGATTCTTTGAGATACTGATGGCACTTGTATTATCACACATAATGGAGATAGGAGGTGAACATTTGATTTGAAAGTCTTGTAGGGTTTTCATCATCCAGAGAAGTTGAGTGCAACATGATGCTGCAGCCACATATTCTGCTTCTGCTGTAGATAAGGCAATGGAGCTTTGCTTCTTGCTGAACCAAGATACTAACCGAGGCCCCATATAGAATGCACCACCACTAGTGCTTTTCCGATCATCAACACTTCCAGCCCAATCTGCATTAGTGTATGCATGAAGAGTAAGATCAGCATTCTTTGGATACCATAGTCCAAAGTCTTGAGTTCCTTGTAGATATTTGAATATTCTTTTCACAGCCTGAAGATGAGACTCTTTTGGATTAGCTTGGAATCGTCCAACAATCCCAACTACATGCATGATGTCTGGTCTTGTCCCAGTGAGATAAAGTAGACTTCCTATCATAGATATGTATTCAGGTTGATTCACTGTGGGGGAATCATCATTAGAACTGAGATTACATCCGGTTATCATTGGTGTACTTACAGGTTTGCTGTCTTCCATGCCATACTTCTTCAAGATTTGTTTGAGGTATTTTTCTTGTGATAAGAATATGCCATCTGTTGCTTGTTGCACTTGCAAGCCAAGAAAGAATGTTAGTTCCCCAAGCAAAGACATTTCAAATTCTTGCTGCATATCAGAAGCAAATTTCTGACTCATACACTCTTTATTACTTCCAAAGATGATATCATCAACATATACAACCAAAATCAATAGTTTGTCATTTTCAGTTTTTGTGTATAAGTTGCAATCAGCAAACCCTTTTGAAAATCCTTGTTGATGAAGATATTTGTGAAGACGATAGTACCATGCCCTTGGAGCTTGTTTGAGACCATATAGAGCCTTTTTAAGTATACAAACAAGTTTTTCATCATTTCCCAAAATGAATCCTTTTGGTTGTTATATATAAACTTCTTCTTCTAGATCACCATTGAGAAAAGCAGATTTAACATCCATTTGATAAACTTTGAATTTTTGGAAGCTTGAAAAAGAAAGAAACATTCTTATGGCTTCAAGTTTGGCTATAGGAGCAAAGGTTTCTTCAAAGTCTATACCTTCTTGTTTAGCATACCCTTTGCACACAAGTCTAGCTTTGTTTCTTATAACATCCCCATTCTCATTTAACTTGTTTTTGAATATCCATTTAGTTCCAATAACATTTTTGTCATGAGGCCTTGGCACTAATTCCCAAGTGTGATTCTTTTCAATTTGATCAAGTTCTTCATTCATGGCTTGGATCCAAAATTCATCTTTGGTAGCTTGACTGACACTGTGAGCTTCAATAGTGGACAGAAATGCCAAATTTCTAGAAGATCCCACAAGAGTCCTTTTTTGTACACCTGATCCCTTTTCTCCCAAAATTTGAGATTCTGGATGATTCTTTTGAACATATCTAGATGGAGCCTTTTCAGACAAATCCTCTTCGGGTTCTTCACTGTGTTCACTGTTTTTATCATTACTATTTGATGTAGAAGGATATGTGTCATCATCATCTTCAACTGTTGTTTGATTTTCTTCTTTTGGAGCTGCAGGAGACTCATCAATAACGACATCAATACATTCGACAATATTCCGAATTCTTTTATTGTAACATTTATATGCCCTACTCCTAGAGGAGTAACCAAGAAATATTCCTTCATCTGCTTTGGGTTCAAATTTTCCAAGTTTTTCATCATTATTCTTGATAAAGCATTTTCTCCCAAAAATTCTAAAATGCTTTATAGTGGGAGGATTACCATACCAAAGTTCATATGGAGTTTTATCATTATTTACATGAACATGTGCTTTGTTGAGAATGTTTACTATTGTATGTGATGCTTCTCCCCAAAATGTGTCAGGTGTTCCAGAATCATCAAGCATAGCTCTGGCCATTTGTTGAACTGTTCTGTTCATTCTTTCTACAACGCCATTCTGTTGTGGAGTGCCAGCTACAGAGAAATATCTTTTTATGCCATGTTGTTTACAAAATTCAAGGAATTAATTGGATTTATATTCTCCTCCTCGATAATATATGAGACACTTGATTTTTAGATCTAATTCATTCTCAACTAGTGCTTTGAAGATCTGAAACTTCTCAAATGCTTCATCTTTGTGTTTAAGCAGCCCAATCCAACACATTCTAGAAAAATCATCAATGAATAAGATATAGTATTCTTCACCACGTGGTGACTTTTTCTTCATAGGTCCACATATGTCAGTATGAATGAGTTCAAGAGGCTTACTTGATGATCCTTCCTTGGCATTAAATTGTACCCTGGTTTGCTTGCCGAATTGGCAGGATTTGCATATGATATTTTCAGGTAGGGTAATATTGGGAAGATCACGAACAACTTTAAGTCTACTTGATTTGTTAATTTGAGAGAAGCTCAGATTCCCCAACCTTCTATGCCATAGCCAATTTTTTGAAGATTTATTCAAATAACATTGTTCTTTGGGGTTCTTTAATATATACAGGTTGTTTGGAGTTCTTTTTCCTTTTATAATTTCTTTACCTGTATCAAGATCACGTACCACACAGTCTTTTGAACTAAAGACAACTTCAGTTCCTTAATCACACATTTTACTTACACTTAACAAGTTATGATTTAATCCATCCACATACATGACTTCATTAGCTTTCACCTTTTCTTTTAGAAAAACAGACCCTTTTCCCTTAATGACCACAGGAGTGTCATTTCCAAATGTAACATTTTTTTCTTTTTCCAGAGCACTATATGCAAGAAGTTTGTCTTTATCACCTGTCATGTGTCTTGAGCATCCACTATCAATGTACCATTGGTTTTCTTCATCTTCTACAAATAATGCTATGCCACAATTTTCAACTTGTAATTCCTTCTTTTTCCATACTTTGGAGCTTGAAGGAACATGTTCTTTTGGCTAAACTTTGCTCCTGCATTTAGATTCTTCATGGCCAAAGTTATTGCAATAAGCACATTCAACTTCATTTTGAAGAGGAGAAAAATTGTTATAAGTATTCTTCTTTGTTTCAGTATCAATCCTGTTCTTTCTTGCTTCTCTTATCATGATGGTTTTATATGCAACACATTGAACAACTTTATGACCAAAATTGTGACATGAGAAACATTGTCCATAGAAGAAGAAATTTATGCGATCATGAAATCTTCTATATGAATTTACTTGTTGATTGGTGCTTCTTTGAAAGACATTCCTGTTAGTGTTCTTTGAATTGAGATGTTCATGCATTACTTGTGAAGATTCTTTATTCCCTTGCTGAGTGGCAGCATCTTGTAAACCAGTTGTAACGGCTTTTAGATAATTTGATGCTGAAGCCTGAGAAGATTCTCCGATATATCCAAGACCTGTCTTTATAAGAGGAGAATGTTGTACCTTGATAATCTCATCTAAGGTTTCAGATCCTTTAACAAATCTAAGATTCAGAGTATTTACTTTCTCAAGTTCTTTTCTCAGACTTACTACTTCACACTCTAATTTCTCATTGTGTTTCTCCTTTTCTTCAAGCTGATTTTTCAGAGTTTCTATGGTTATTTTACTCTCTTCTAAGCAAATTTTGAGTTTATTGTTTTCATCAAGAAAATCACTGTCTTCTAGAGCATCCACAAAAGTATCCTTTTCTTCTCTATATTCTTTTTCAAATGCCATAAGAAGTCTAAGATCTTTCTCATATTCTTCCTCACTATCAGATAACCCATCACTATCTTCATGAGTATAGTAACTCTGCCTGGTGCTAAAACGATTCTTATTTCTTCTTGCTACTTCCTTCCCCTTTTTATGTGTTTCTTTATAAGGACACTTAGCAGAATAATGACCAACTCTTCCACAATCAAAACATTTAAAAGGAAGCTTACCTTTGAACCGTCCTATGCCAAGTTGAAGTTTCTTTACAAAGTTTATCTCATCTTCTTCTGAGATATATCCTGATCCTTCTAGTTTTTGTACTTCCTTCCCTTTTGTAGAAGTTCTAAAGACTTCTTCTTTGACTTCATATGGTCCTCCTCTTCTCATTTCACATGCAGTTAGTATGCCATGAAGTTGCACCACAGTGAGATTTTGAAGATCCTGCTTTTCTTCAAGAGCTGAAACTTTTGACTCAAATTTCGTCATTAGTGATCTTAAGACTTTCTCAACCAAAGTAGATTTGGTTATTGTTTCTCCCAGATTTCTCATATGATTTACAATATCATCAATACGTAAAAAGAAATTGGAAATTCTCTCTTCATTATCCATTTTTAGATTCTCATATTGAATTCTGAGAGTTTGGAGTTTAGCACTTTTTACCTTTGCATCACCTTCATAACTTAGAATGATTTTGTCCCATATTGTCTTTGTTGTATTCAGCTGCATGAATTTGACAAATTCTGATTTAGTTAGACTTCCCAACAGAGAATTGACTGCCTTTGCATTTGTTTCATAATTCTTTCTTTCTGTCGGATCTGTTGGTACTGCAGCCGGATATTGATATCCATGTTCAAAAATTTCCCATACCTCTGCTCCCAGAGACTGAAGATATGATCTCATCCTTGTTTTCCAAAAGATTAAATTGTTTCCGTTAAAGAGCGGAGGCCTGATAGATGTTGTTCCATCTTGATTTCTCATCTTGCTTGATCTTCCTTCCAGTGGCTAAGCTTTTTTTAGAAGGACCTGCTCTGATACTAATTGTTGGGAGAAATACTGAGAGGGGGGGGGGGGTGAATCAGTATTTAGGGCTGAATTATTTTTCTTTTCTTTCTCTTAAAACCTTATGTTACAGTACTGCATCCAACATGTATGTCCAGATATCTTATTGTGTTTTTACTTAGAGCATTGCATCAGATAAGCATTAAGCATGAAAAAAAAAACCATCAAACATACACAACTCATATGAACACCAGGATTTAAGGTGGAAACCCAATTTGGGAGAAAACCACTGCTGCCGTAATCTCAGTCTTCAATATTTATTATAGAGAAAACTTCTTACAATATATGTTGGTGCAGACTTATACCAGCATGCAGGCACCCACCTACAGAAGGCTGCAACCTTCTCTCGTTTACCAGCTACCATTGGAAGGGAGCTGCAACCCCCTCTCTGAAGGCTTCGACCCTCAGCACTACTACGGACCTTGTTTCATCAATTTTCATACCGGATCCACCAGTTTCCATATGACATACCTTGCCGGTTACCAGATTTATTTATTTTCTGTATACTAACACCAGTTCTTCATGATATCGTCTGTCATCCAAACTAGAGATTTATCATTGTCAGATTATATTCATGGGTGCATTGTGGTCTCAGATTTATCAGTTAAGAATAGGGCTTGCCCATATAGATATTCTTTTTAGAAATTTTATTCACAACCCTTACAATGCGCACCTCATTCATTATTTCTATTCTCCTTATATAGTTTTCCCTTTATCAAAACCAAGAGTCAAAACCACGAACTGCTAGTGGTATTCCTTTTAGTTTGTCCCACGGGGCTTTTGATCTCTTTTTAATTTATTTATCAATTTTAAAGAAATTGACAAATAATTATATTTACAACTTTTGAATTCCCCAGCTTTTATATCTAAAGTTTAACCTTTCGAAATTTATAGAAACATCCAATGCTTTCAAATAAATTAATCTTGCGATAAACCTTTGACCCCGGGCCCACATACATAGTTAATAGCCAGTCCAATACACCCATCATACCATGGTAAACCTCGCGCAAGACCAACGTCCGATCACCGAGACCAGCGTCCGATCACCGTGTGGTACTATACAACAACCCTCCCTTTTTCTTAATTTTAGAATAAAATTCATTTAGAAATAGGGTCCGTTTTTCTTTTTATATAAATAAAAGAATTAGAAATAAAGATTCATTGTTTTGAAAAAGCTCATCTTTTCTTGTATACAAACCAAATACACCATTCAAAACTTCCGACCCGATCAAATATAAAATACCTTATCATAAAAAAACAAGTCAAGTGTAAAAGTCCAATGAATAATAATCGCAATCGGAGATCGGGGAAAACCCTTAGAGAAAAATTTAACATATAAACCCAAATCCTCCGATGCGATTAGTTCGATCGTAAAACTTCAATCGCAAAGAGTTTAAGTTATCCATTTACATACTTCCGATGCGATGCGACCAGTCGCAATCACATGATCGGGATACTTTTTAATAAGATCTTTGCGGTCAATTTCAAATTCTCCGATGCGACGCGCGTTATTATAAAAAACACTTTTCAAAAAGAAAACAAAAATTTGTTCATTTAAATGAGAAAAAAATTTATATGGTGGACCCCACCATCGGAAATCGGAGAAAGCTATTAACAAGTATTTTCGATCGAAACTCTCTGATTGCGATCTAAAACCATCTAATCGGAAATCGGAAAAGTTTACAATCACAATCGTCCAATCGAAGAAATCTATATTATGATATTTATGCACCATTTGAAAAATTTCGATGCGATTAATACATGATATTTATTACGTTCGAAGAATTCAAGATAGGTAAATATTATAATATTTCACAAGGCGTCAAATCTCCAATTGTACGTTGGTATTCAATAGCAAATCAAATGAATATTGGTTGATGATTTGGTTTTAAATACATGAGTGTGACCCAAAGAGAACATTTATGCGCTATACGAGACCAATAAATAATGAATCATGCGTTCATAATCGTTCCTTTCAAGTTGCTTGTTTGTCACGACTGAAAGTTTATTGTCTTGCAGAATCAAGGAACGCTGAACCCTTTCGTTCATAGAAAAAGGGAAATAGTATCAAACACATAAATGTCGAAGAGAGCGAGGAGAGCCAAAACTGTTGTTCCCGTTAAGTTTGTTGAGACTCCTACAGTCTCAAAAGAAAAGCCAAAAAAACTGAGATTAGTTACAGATACATCATGCCAAGGGCTCGGAATAATGATGTGGGAAGGAGTTTATAATCTATTAGAGAAAGAAAACTCCAAAGTCACAGTGGAAAAGGCATTAGTTCCAGATGAAGATAGCTCAGATTCCGACTCTGAGATTACTGAAAAATCACTTGCAAATTCATTTTTTCATTTAATTGCAGCCAGAGCAAGCATCATGCCTTATTATGATGTAATTCGATGGGTCATAGATAGTGTGAAAATAAAGGACAGAATGTTTGTTTCAGCTTCTGGAGTGTCTTTTGGGTCGTTTAAAGCAGAAGACATTAAGGCAATGTATCATCTTCCTGATCCGCAGAAGGTTTATAACAAAGAATTTATCAAAGAGTTTGCTGATAATAATAAATTTCAATCTGATCCTATCAAATATTGGAGGAAAAATCCTGAGAAGCACAAAAATGAAGCATTCGGTATGTATTCAGTAGATTCCCTCTTACCTCTGTATTGCTATGCCGCTGCCATGATGTGTAGATTATTTGGTAATGACAATTCTGCTAGGTTTTCTATACAAATGGTCCCATTAATCTTAGCTGCTGTTATTCTCTCTGATAGAATGGCTAATAGAATACTCGAGTACAGACAAGATAAAACCGCTGGAAATTCCACTCCTTTTTTCTTTTGTGCTTATATTCTAGACGCTCTTTGTTTTAATCCTGAGTTTCTCTTGTTAGGATGGAAATGGAATCCCAAAGACCCTACCCCAATTCATATATATCATAAAATTCTTTGGAAAGTTCATTTCCAAGATAATGTGTATAGAATATGCCATGGTTTCCTTATCCCTGTCTTTCAAACCATTTTCAATCGCTTCCCTCCTAGATTCTCCGACAAAGCTAAAGCCGACTTATCCTCAATAGGAGATTGGTTTGGAGAGGAGAAATTCACATACATCAGGATTTTTGGGAGTATTGTGGAACCCCATGTTCTTCCTCTTATTGTTCCAGACAAACTTCTCACCCAGGAAATCTCCTATCAATTAACAGTTGAAGGAATATCCAGAGCTCTAAACAATAGTAAGAAAAGAATGTGGCCTCCATTCCCATTCAATTGTGGTCAGTTTAATTTGAATGATTTCAAACATGCAGAAAAGGAAGTCACCAAAATAAAGGGTTGTAAGTTTGCAACCATTCCAAGGAGACACTATGATCCACAACAGATAGCTTTTAATGTTACTGTTTCAGTTTCAATTGCTCGATTTGAGCATGAACCAGATGAGTTTGATGATTTGTTTTTTTCGTTGAATGATTTTCCTCAAGTTTATGATTTAGCCAAGTCTAAATTCCAGAAGGAAGAAATGAATCAATTTTTGTTATTCAGAAGTCAAAGTTTGTTGAGAGTTCCTCTAGACCAACTGAGAATTCCTATACAAGGGTCAGAGACAAAGAGTACATCTGGAAAAACACCATGAGAAACATCTGTCGGTAAAGTCATTACACAATCGGTTATTAACCAGCCAACTGTACATACTGAAAAGGTGAGAACTGATGGAAAACCTGATGCTTAGAAAGGAAATACTGATGGCAAATCTGATCGAAATACTGATCAGCAGTCCACAACTCAAACAAAAGAAAAATGCACAAGTACTGATACTAATGTGCATAATCAAAAAGGAGAATCAGATAGAAAAATCATTGAGAAGGGAACAAATACAGAGAAAACAGATACACAATTGGAAGGAAAAGAAAATACTGAGAAAATTATAGACTCTGTTGATCTTAATGTTTCTTCTCAATTTTTGAAACAATATGATCAATTTGCTCAGCAATTAGGACTGCAGGATAAAGATAAAGAGCAAGTAGAGCAGGATGTCGAAATCATTCCTGAACATCCTACAGGGCAGATTGTATTGAATATTGAGGAGATCCCTCCTTTGGATGTATTTTATAGCCCTAAACATAAGGCTGTTGTTAGAAAATAGAGAAAAAGAAGGAATATAGATCAAGACATGTTTTCCACTCCACAGGAGGAGTTCATGAATATTGTCTACAAGAATACTGAAGTGAATCCATCTGAGGATCTCACTAAGTTGTCTCAATATGCAGGAGAATATAGTGCTGCAACAATAGATAAAGCTGCAGAAGTCTCTCAGTTGATGACACAAAAAAGATCTCCATATAGCTTTTCTTGAAGAACAAGCCAATGAAAGTCAGCAAAAGATTGCTCAATTGGAACAACGATTACAGGATCAAGAACTCAAATCTAAAGAGTTAGAAGAACAAATTACTACAGAAAAGAAGAAAGTTGATGAGCAAGTTTTAGGCAAACAACAACAATTGAATCAAGAAATTTCCAAGTTACAAAATTTATTGCAAAGTGAGAAGAATGAAAAGATCGCACAGGAAAAGGAATTCCAAGCATCTTTAGAGAGGTTCAAAGATTTCCCTAAATTAAGTGAATTCAAATCGGAAGCTCTTGAAGTTAATAAACTTCTGTCTCAGCAATTAAATGAATTTTGTACAAAATTATCACAGGCAGAACCATTTTGTGATACTACATCATCCTTGATCCAGAACATTATTACTCTCAGGCAAGAAATTGATGATGCTGATGAAAAGATTTCTAAATTTCTTACTTGGAAAGATACAGAAAAAGGAAGAGAAGCTAATCTTCCTAGGATAGAAGAAAGACATAAAGAAATCTTGTTTATAGAATGGGAACATTAGATAATGAAAGCCGAGAGAGCAATATCAAGAGCTAGGAGCATGATGAGTAATATAACACAATTTATCAATGACATCCTGTATTCAATTAATCTCATTTCAGATTGTGTTCCTGGCAGTTTTCCTAAAGTGAAAGAAACCGAAAACAGATGGAAAGAAGAAATGATGAATAAAAGTCAACAAATCAACAAAATTCAAGCAATATCTTGGGAAAATATGTGGACTTATTTAATTAAGCCAAAAAATCAACAAATGGCTATTGAATTCCTTTCAAATGTTGTTGATTGTTTATTTCCAGAATTTTCTGATGCCACATATGCTGGACAGTTACATTCCGAGATGAGTCATCCACCGAGGCTCCAAGATATGCTGAAAATTTGCAACTTGGCTACATCAAGCGAGAAAGAAAAGCAATGAACCAGTTTCATTTAAGATAGTATTCTGTTTTTAATTTGATAGATTGTAGCAGTAGTAGTAGGATTCTGTTTTTATGTAATTTCTTATTTAAATCCCTCTCATGCATTTAGAGAGGGGATTCAGAATTGTAATATTTTTGACTTGGAGCTTACATTTCTGTACTCCATTGCCTCTTATATTTTATAAAAGATCACATCTGGTGATTTTGTGTTGAAATTATCTTTGAAGTGTTGCATTTCTGTACCTTTGGATTTGATTTTACATCAGAGTTACTGGATTAGAGTATCAGATTTCATTTGAAAGTCTTCAAGATGAATGAGGTATTTCTATCTGTTCACTGTTGATTTCCTTTGTCATATGATATTCACTTTAAATTTGCTATCATTTATATATATTTGGTTCTCATAACGTTTCTTTTTATATATCATTTCTGATTATAATTGAAATGTTATCTTTCATAAGCATATATAGATGGTATACAATGATGAATGAAATATGCCAATATAACTCTATTTAATTTCTTAAACAGAGTTATCTTTATTTGTTTCTGCACATTTCAATTTAAATAATAATACATTTTCATGGTTATTGTTAAATTGGAACAATCTTAAGTTGTATTCACTTATAATTACCCGGGTTAGTATTAGAATTTCTTTATCAGCATTTAGTTTCATTAGATAGTTTTATTTCAGTCAATTTAGTCCCATTTCCACTCATCCAAATCAACCCATCACCAACTCATTTAAGTTATAAGGAAACTGGTCCTTTAAATCCATTCGGAGCCACCATACCAAATGGAAAATGAGCTGTCCTAAGGTCCCGACCGGGTGGTTTTCCCCAATGTTTGAAGTAGAGATTTTCAAGGCTTCAACATTTTTGGCGCTAGAAGGAGGGCATGAGCTATGAATGGCAAGTAAATCTTTATCCACAAGCCATTCTAAGAGCAAAACACCCTCATCAAATTCTTCAATTTCTTCTGAAATTCAAAATCCTAGAGAAGAAATTGCGAAGAATATTCATACACCCACTACCAAAATCTAAAAATATTCAGACAAGCAATCTCCTGAGTCTCCTGGAGTTCAAGATTTAATTCATAAATTGAAAGGATTATCATTATCTCTTGAAGAGTATGAAATCTCTGAAGGTAGTGTAAGCTCAAAATTTGTTCCTTCAAAACCTCTTACTAGGTTGCAAAGTGAAAAACTTGGTATTCCTCCGAAAGAATTTCCTTTACCTAGTAAGGGTAAGAAAAAAAGAATTCAATCGGAATCAGAAAGTGATACAAGTTCATCATCTCATATTCAATCACCTGTTTCCAAAACCACAACTCAACAAAGTGCAGTTGTTTCCACATCATCTCCTCAATCATCTTCCCCTCAATCATCATTAATCTCAACATCATCTATTCCAACAACTTCTATTCAAACACCACCAGTTTCTACTACTCCTCCAATAGTTGTTCCAATAATGGCTAGACCATGGGCTACTCTAGGGGCAGTCAACATGGCTGCACCTTTACATGATTTACCAGAGAATCCTGGAAAATGGCTTCCAAAATTTAGTCCAGATCTTGATATTCAAGCTGAAGAACATATCAATAACTTTATGCTGGCTGTAAATTTGAATGGAGTCACACATGAAGATATTGTAGTCAGACTATTCCCTTATACTCTTCAAGGAGCAGCAGGATCATGGTACTTTTCATTACCTTCGGGATCCATAACAAGTTGGGCCATTTTTGCAAATCATTTTTTAACCAAATTTGGAGATGACAGATCAATAGCTACTTTACTCAATGACCTCTCAAATTTGAAAATAGAACCCAAAGAGCCCATTAAAGATTTCAACGCTAGATTCAACAAACTCTTGAACAAAATCCACATAGATTCACAGCCTAGTGAACAAGTCAGAAGTGAATGGTATATAACTGCCTTACCCTCAAACATAGCAATTTTTGTAGATAGAGCTGCAAAACCTACATTAGCCGAAAATATGAAAGAGGCTATTGCAGTAGAAAAACGAATTATTTCTCTAGAAAAGAAAAATGCTATTGAGAAAAGGAAATCAAATAAAGTTAGCTTCAAAGATGATTCAAAGAAAAAGGCCAAAGATCCATATGACATGGAGGGTTTACAGAAAGTTCTTAAAACCATGTCAAATGAAATGGTTGAAATTAAAAAACAAGTAGCTGAAACTTCTACCAAAAAACCATTCCAAAATTTCAGAAGAAACCAAGTTGAATATAAACCTCCTAATGCAATCTCTAATGCAGAATCAGAGGAAGAAGAAGAAGAAGAAGATACATCTTTAGTATCAGATGAGGAAGATGAGAATGAAGAAATAACTGAATTACATGGAATGTGGGATTTTATCCTCCCTAATTCTGATAGTGAGGTAGAACAAGAAGCTATGCCTGTAAGTACTAGGAGTAAATCTACAGCAGAGCCTTTACAAACAGCTCCTAAAAAGAAAATCACAACTCCAAGTACCAAAGACAAATCCCCTACAAAGAAAGCTTCTCCATTACCTACTCAAAATCAGCCATCTTCTTCTAATCCTCCCACATCAACAACAAAGACTTTAGTGGTGTCAGATCCTATGGATTACAACATTGTCGAAGACATGAAAAAGATCAAAGCCAATATTTCCTTACATGAACTCAGCAAACTAAAACACCAGCAGAAGTTGCTATTGAAAGAATTAAACGCTACACCAATTGCTCCTTTACCAATTGGTGTAGTTGCAAAAGCAGCTAGGGGAGCTGGTAAACCACCAGATAAGGTAGATGCTACTGATACCATGCTCATTGGAGGAAATTCAAATTCTCAAACTCCTCATTTTCTTCTGACTTATGAAATGTACAATAAGAATCTGCATAATTATTTGATTGATTCTGGAGCTTCCTCTAATATAATGCCTACTTCTGTTTGTGCCAAATTGAATATCGAACCACAGAAATTGGCAATTCATATTGTTCAATTGGATCACTCTAAAGTTCAAGTTGTAGGAGAAATCAATTCAGTTGCTATCAGATTAGCTTCCGATCCTAGAATTGTCCAAATAATTGATATTTTGATTGCTGATATTCTTGAATTCTATGGATTAATTTTAAGCAGGGACTGGTCTGCGAAACTTAATGGTTATATCACGACTGATTATTCACATATGTGGCTTCCCTACAAAGGGAAACCAAATCAAATCAAAATCGAACGAGAAAAACATATGACGCACACTGTCACTGAATTTGAACAACCTAATGAACCTGTGGCATTCAACAACAATATTCTTGGAGGTTATTCTGCTGAATCATTTCTTGGAAAATTCAAAGCACCCCAATCACCTTTTTCTGTAAATACTTTTGTTTCTCAAATAGAAAATTTTTCACAATCCGATTCTTCCAGAATTGTAAATACTTCTGATGTAATTATAGATAATTCAATAAATAAATCTTTATTTTGGTCGTTATATTTTGATGGATCAAAGTCTAATGATGGAGCTGGAGCAGGATGCATTTTAATTGATCCAGATGGAGAGAAAACCATGTTGTCATGTAGGCTGGAATTTGAGTGTATGAACAATACTGCAGAATATGAAGCCTTGGTTCAAAGACTTTATAAAGATATAGGGTTAGATGTTAAATACTTGAAAGTCTTTGGTGATTCCGAAATTGTCATAAAAAAATTTAGGAATACTATTCATTGCCTTTCAGGACATCTTAAACACTATCAAACCCTAGTACAAGATCTCACCACTCATTTTTTAGCATTCAATATTTCTCCTATTCCTAGGAATCAGAATACATCAGCTGACTTGTTAGCTAATGTTGCATCTAAACTCCTACCTGCTGAAGATTGCAGTCCTGATAGATTTTCTGTAGAATTATTTTTTCGTCCATCTGTCCCAGAAAATGTTACAAATTGGAGAGTTTTTTATCATGATCAAGATATTTTAAATTTCATGACTTCAGAGAAATCATATGATGAGCAAATTATTGATGAAAATGATCATGATTTACAAATTGCTTCAAAAGGTAATGAAAATCCCATTCCAAAATCTGTTGTTAAATTGGAGGACTTATATGATATTAAAGATAGATTCAAGAAAGTCACTAATGCCAAACTTCAAAGTTCCACTTTGAAGTTTGAATTAGTAAATCTTGGTTCTGATTCCAAACCTCAAAACGTTAATTTAGGACTCAATTTAACACCAGAGGAAAGGAATGCTTTCATTAAACTCTTGAACAAATATAAAAACTTTTTTGCTTGGAATTATGATGATTTAAAAACGTATGATACTTCGGTTATTCAGCACACAATTCCAATGCTTCCTGATATTAAACCTGTTCAACAAAAGCTAAGGAAGGTTCATCCAAATCTCGAAGGAAAAATCAAATCAGAACTTAATAAACTTTTAAAAGCCAAAATCATTTTTCCTATCAGGCACTCCAATTGGGTTTCCAATATGGTACCTGTAAGGAAGAAGAATGGTGATATAAGAATCTGTATTGATTTCAGAAATTTAAACAAGGCATGTTTAAAAGACAATTTACCATTGCCAACCATGGAACAGATATTCAAAAGGTAGCTGGTTCTGAACTTATGTCCTTTCTTGATGGATTTTCAGGCTATAATCAAGTCTTAGTTCATCCAGATGACAGATTGAAAACAGCTTTCAGAACAAAATGGGGAACTTATGCTTATCAAAAAATGCCTTTTGGACTAATAAATGCAGGAGCAACTTTCCAAAGAGCCATGGACATAGCGTTTAAAGGTCTGATCAATAAGTCAGTTGTTGTTTATCTTGATGATATAACAGTATTTTCAAAAAAGAGAACCAATCATCTACATGATCTAAAGAAAATATTTGAAAGATGTAGAAGGTTTGGTATTTCCTTAAATCCAAAGAAATCTTTCTTTGCTTTGGATGAAGGAAAAATATTAGGATTTGTTGTGTCAAAAGATGGTATATACATTGATCCAGATAGAGTAAAAGAGATCTCTGATATTTCTTTACCTCATAATAAAAAATCCATGCAATCATTTCTTGGACAGATCAATTTTGTAAAAAGATTCATTTCTGATTTTTCTTTAATTGTTTTACCTATGCAAAATATGATCAAGAAGAATTCAGTATTCAAATGGGGGCATAAAGAGAAAGAAGCCTTTGAGGCAATCAAACAAGCGATCATTAATGCACCATCATTGAGTACCCCAGATTTTTCTAAAGATTTTATTTTGTATACCTTAGCCACCAAAACATCCTATGCAGTTATTTTAACACTGCTCAATAATCAGAAAATTGAAGCACCAATTTCTTTCTTTAGCTCAAATCTACAAGGAGCTGAGCTGAATTATTCCGATGTTGAAAAACAAGCCTTTGCTGTGTTTAAATCAATCAAGCATTTCAGACCTTTTCTCTTGAAAACTCATACAAAAATCATTGTCCCATTCTCTGCAGTGAGGCAATTATTAATTCAGAGAGAAGTAGGAGAAAAACGAGCTAACTGGGTAATAGCTTTGCAAGAATATGATGTTGACATTAAACCAGCTAAGATTGTTAGAGGACAAGGTTTTTGCAGATTATTAGTAGGAGCTCATAACATACCATAAAATCAAGATTCAAATCAAGATATTCAAGTAAGTCAGATAAGTGTTACAGATTCTGAATCTCAGTATGCTGATCTCATCTATTACTTGAAAAATGGGTATGCTCCTTCTAATCTCAGCTATAAGAGAAAACAGCTTTAAGGTTAAAGGCTATTAAATATGTGATTATTGATAATGTGTTATTCAGAAAAAATTATGATTCAATTTTATTAAGATGTCTCGAAAAGACTGAAGCTGAAAAGGTTTTGCAGGAGTTGCGTGATGGACCAGCAGGAGGTCATTTTGGAGGTGATACCACAACTCACAAAATAATTCGTGCTGGTTATTACTGGCCTACCCTTTTTAAAGATACACATGACTATGTAAGGAAGTGCAAAATTTGCCAAACTGCAAGTGGAAGACAAAGGAAACCAGCTTTTCCTTTGCAACCAGTGAGTATTGAGCAACCATTTGAACAATGGGGGCTTGACATTATTGGTGAGATAGTACCTCATTCTTCCAAACAGCACAAATACATCCTTACTGCAACTGATTACTTTACGAAATGGGTAGAAGCAATCCCTTTGAAGGTAGCCAATTTTGATGCAATTATTGATTTCATAGATCAATTCATCATAACCAAGTTTGGTGTACCTCAAGCTCTTGTCTTTGATAATGCATCTTATTTTTCCGGAAATAGTTTAATAGAATTTGCAGTCAAAAGAGGTTTTAAACTGAAATATTCAACAAATTATTATCCACAAGGTAATGGTTTGGCTGAATCCACTAACAAAAATCTCATCAAAATCATTAAAAGGACTATTGATCAAAATCAAAAGAATTGGCACAAGTCTTTAATCCTTGCATTATGGGCTGATCGTATCACTGAAAAAGCTTCAATAGGAACTTCACCTTTTAATTTAGTTTATGGAAAAGAAGCTGTGATACCATCAAATTTAACTCTTCCATCATTAGCCTTAGTGCAATTTATTGAAGAAAATCCTTCTTCATCCATTCAATTGAGATATGATCAAATCCTTAAACTAGAAGAAGATAGAGATAAAGCTAAAATTGTTCATGAAAAACATCAACAGCTTGTAAAATCTTCTTTTGATGCAAGTTCTACCGGCTCAAATTTTTTTTCATTGGTGATCTTGTTCTGAAATGGGATAAAGCACATGAAGAAAAAGGTAAGCATACCAAGTTTCAGAAAATGTGGCTTGGACCATTTCAGATCGTTGAAAAGATAGGCTCAAATACATTCATACTCCAAGATCTAACAGGTAAGAGAGAATCTCTTCCTGTAAATGGGCTTATCTTGAAGAAATTATTTTCATAAGGAGGTAACCCCTTCTTAAACTGTACATATTCCTTTCTGCAAAGTTTTTAATTGTTTTTGCAAATAAAGGTTGTTAATAAGCCTCTAATTGACTGTTTACTTGTTAGAAAAATTCTTAGGAAGAATATTATAAATATTTATTTTGTGTAAATATGAATTTTTAAAGAAATGATCATAGTCTTTTGATAGTTTTAAATAAGATGTTAAACTTTGAAAGATTATTCCAATTATTTGCATGATCTTTTGAAAACTTGAGGGAAATGTAAATCATTATAAGTTTATAAAGCAGAGAAAGGTTATCTATAAAAGTAAAGATTATTCAAGTCTTGGTACTCAAAAAAACTCTGAAAATTGTCATCCATTGATTCTTAAGGATAAAACTATTTCACCCCATCCATGTAGGTTGTGATTTTTTAGAATGTAATTCTAAGAAATTATGCAAAAAAAATTTAAGAGATAAGAGGTCTCATCATGAGCCGACTTACCATATTCATAAGAAGTAATGAAACTGACATTACCAATACTGCACATCAAAACAGGGTAATGGCTTATAAATATAAGACAAGGGGTCTCATCACGAGCCAGCTTGTTCAGTTGAATTACAACTAGTGAATGGCATTGTTATTAACTGGCAACCAAACCAGAACAATGGCTCTTAAAAATAAAAAATTAAAAAATAAATAAAAGACAAAAAACATGAGATAATATGTCTTATGAATTTATCGTTTAAAAATTCATAATCTTAGTTGGATGGGACAATGAATAGTTAATGGTTAAAAGGTAACCCTGTCGAAACTATGAACGTTTGCGGGCAGCAGAGGCAATACCTATGACAATATAGTATGTTATAAAACGAAACTTGGAGAAATCCACTTACTTCATTATTAATACCAATCAAAGCTTGAGATAACCCAAAAATGTTTTTATTCTCAAGAAACTAGAAAGAAATTGTAAATAATTTTTATTCTTTTTCATAAGTTAGATTTTATTTTTTATTATCCTAGGATAGTTTTCATTATCTTTAAAAATCTTTACTTACTAAAAATATAGTATTCATTTTATTTTTTCATAGATAACTGGTTCTTTCAGTGAATCGCCAATTGTTGTACTATACAACAACCCTCCCTTTTTCTTAATTTTAGAATAAAATTCATTTAGAAATAGGGTCCCTTTTTCTTTTTATAGAAATAAAAGAATTAGAAATAAAGATTCATTTTTTCGAAAAATCTCATCTTTTCTTGTATACAAACCAAATACACCATTCAAAACTTCCGACCCGATCAAATATAAAAGACCTTATCATAAAAAAACAAGTCAAGTGTAAAAGTCCAATGAATAATAATCGCAATCGGAGATCGGGGAAAACCCTTAGAGAAAAATTTAACATATAAACCCAAATCCTCCGATGCGATTAGTTTGATCGCAAAACTTCAATCGCAAAGATTTTAAGTTATCCATTTACATACTTCCGATGCGATGCGACCAGTCGCAATCGCATGATCGGGATACTTTTTAATAAGATCTTTGCGGTCAATTTCAAATTCTCCGATGCGACGCGTGTTATTATAAAAAACACTTTTCAAAAAGAAAAAAAAAAATTTCGTTTAAATGAGAAAAACTTTTATATGGTGGACCCCACCATCGGAAATCGGAGAAAGCTATTAACAATTATTTTCGATTGAAACTCTCCGATTGCGATCTAAAACCATCTAATCGGAAATCGGAAAAGTTTACAATCGCAATCGGCCAATGGAAGAAATCTTTATTATGATATTTATGCACCATTTGAAAACTTTCGATGCGATTAATACATGATATTTATTACGTTTGAAGAATTCAAGATAGGTAAATATTATAATATTTCACAAGGCATCAAATCTCCAATTGTGCGTTGGTATTCAATAGCAAATCAAATGAATATTGGCTGATGATTCGGTTTTAAATACATGAGTGTGACCCAAAAAGAACATTTACACGCTATACGAGACCAATAAATAATGAATCATGCGTTCATAATCGTTCCTTTCAAGTTGCTTGTTTGTCACGACTGAAAGTTTATTGTCTTGCAGAATCAAGGAACGCTGAACCCTTTTGTTCACAGACAAAGGGAAATAGTATCAAACACAGAAATGTCAAAGAGAGCGAGGAGACCCAAAACTGCTGTTCCCGTTAAGTTTGTTGAGACTCCTACAGTCTCAAAAGAAAAGCAAACAAAACTGAGATTAGTTACAGATACATCATGCCAAGGGCTTGGAATAATGACGTGGGAAGGAGTTTATAATCTATTAGAGGAAGAAAACCCCAAAGTCACAGTGGAAAAGGCATTAGTTCCAGATGAAGATAGCTTAGATTCCAACTCCGAGATTACTGAAAAATCACTTGCAAATTCATTTTTGCATCGAATTGCAGCCAGAGCAAGCATCATGCCTTATTATGATGTAATTCGATGGGTCATCGATAGTGTGAAAATAAAGGACAGAACGTTTGTTTCAGCTTATGGAGTTTCTTTTGGGTCGTTTAAAGAAGAAGACATTAAGGCAATGTATCATCTTCCTGATCCGCAGAAGGTTTATAACAAAGAATTTATCAAAGAGTTTGCTGATAATAATAAAGTTCAATCTGATCCTATCAAAGATTGGAGGAAAAATCCTGAGAAGCACAGAAATGAAGCATCCGGTATGTATTCAGTAGATTCCCTCTTACCTCCGTATTGCTATGCCGCTACCATGATGTGTAGATTATTTGGTAATGACAATTCTGCTAGGTTTTCTATACAAATGCTCCCATTAATCTTAGCTGCTGCCAACTCCGACATTATGGACTGGGCTGTTATTTTCTCTGATAGAATGGCTAATAGAATACTCGAGTACAGACAAGATAAAACCACTGGAAATTCCACTCCTTTTTTCTTTTGTGCTTATATTCTAGAAGCTCTTTGTTTTAATTCTGAGTTTCCCTTGTTAGGATGGAAATGGACTCCCAAAGACCCTACCCCAATTCATATATATCATAAACTTCTTTGGAAAGTTCATTTCCAAGATAATGAGTATAGAATATGCCATGGTTTCCTTATCCCTATCTTTCAAACCATTTTCAATCGCTTCCCTCCTAGATTCTCCGACAAAGCTAAAGCTGACTTATCCTCAATAGGAGATTGGTTTGGAGAGGAGAAATTCACATACATCAGGATTTTTTGGAGTATTGTGGAATCCCATGTTCTTCCTCTTATTGTTCCAGACAAACTTCTCGCCCAGGAAATCTCCTATCAATTAACAGTTGAAAGAATATCCAGAGCTCTAAACAATATTAAGAAAAGAATGTGGCCTCCATTCCCATTCAATTGTGTTCAGTTTACTTTGAATGATTTCAAACATGCAGAAAAGGAAGTCGCCAAAATAAAGGGTTGTAAATTTGCAACCATTCCAGGGAGACAGTATGATCCACGACAGATAGCTTTTAATGTTACTGCTTCAGTTTCAATTGCTCGATTTGAGCATGAACCAGATGAGTTTGATGATTTGTTTGTTTCATTGAATGATTTTCCTCAAGTTTATGATTTAGCCAAGTCTAAATTCCAGAAGGAAGAAATGAATAAATTTTTGTTATTCAGAAGTCAAAGATTGTTGAGAGTTCCTCTAGACCAACTGAGAATTCCTATACAAGGGTCAGAGACAGAGGGTACATCTGGCAAAACACCAGGAGAAACATCTGCCGGTAAAGTCATTACACAATCGGTTATTAACCAGCCAACTGTACATACTGAAAAGGTGAGCACTGATGGCAAACCTGATGCTCAGAAAGGGAATACTGATGGCAAATCCGATCGAAATACTCATCAGCAGTCCACAGCTCAAACAAAAGAAAAATGCACAAGTACTGATACTAATGTGCATAATCAAAAAGGAGAATCAGATAGCAAAACCATTGAGCAGGGAACAAATACAGAGAAAATAGATACACAATCGGAAGGAAAAGAAAATACTGAGAAAATTATAGACTCTGCTGATCTTAATGTTTCTTCTCAATTGTTGAAACAATATGATCAATTTGCTCAGCAATTAGGACTGCAGGATAAAGATAAAGGGCAAGAAGATCAGGACGTCGAAATCATTCCTGAACATCCTACAGGGCAGATTGTATTGAAGATTGAGGAGATCCCTCCTTTGGATGTATTTTATAGCCCTAAACATAAGGCTGTTGTTAGAAAACAGAGAAAAAGAAGGAAGATAGATCAGGACATGTTTTCCACTCCATAGGAGGAGTTCATGAATATTGTCTACAAGAATACTGAAGTGAATCCATCTGAGGATCTCACTAATTTGTCTCAATATGCAGGAGCATATAGTGCTGCAACAATAGATAAAGCTGCAGAAGTCTCTCAGTTGATGACACAAAAAGATCTCCATATAGCTTTTCTTGAAGAAAAAGCCAATGAAAGTCAGCAAAAGATTTCTCAATTGGAATAACGATTACAGGATCAAGAACTCAAATCTAAAGAGTTAGAAGAACAGCTTACTACAGAAAAGAAGAAAGTTGATGAGCAAGTTTTAGGCAAACAAGAACAATTGAATCAAGAAATTTCCAAGTTACAAGATTTATTGCAAAGTGAGAAGAATTCAAAGATCGCACAGGAAAAGGAATTCCAAGCATCTTTAGAGAGGTTCAAAGATTTCCCTAAATTAAGTGAATTCAAATCGGAAGCTCTTGAAGTTAATAAACTTCTGTCTCAGCAATTAAATGAATTTTGTACAAAATTATCATAGGCAGAACCATTTTGTGATACTACATCATCCTTGATCCAGAACATTATTACTCTCAGGCAAGAAATTGATGATGCTGATGAAAAGATTTCTAAATTTCTTACTTGGAAAGATACAGAAAAAGGAAGAGAAGCTAATCCTCCTAGGATAGAAGAAAGACATAAAGAAATCTTGTTTACAGAATGGGAACATCAGATAATGAAAGTCGAGAGAGCAATATCAAGAGCTAGGAGCATGATGAGTAATATAACGCAATTTATCAATGACAGCCTATATTCAATTAATCTCATTTCAGATTGTGTTCCTGGCAGTTTGCCTAAAGTGAAAGAAACCGAAAAAAGATGGAAAGAAGAAATGATGAATAAAAGTCAACAAATCAACAAACTTCAAGAAATATCTTGGGAAAATATGTGGACTTATTTAATTAAGCCAAACAATCAACAAATGGCTATTAAATTCCTTTCAAATGTTGTTGATTGTTTAATTCCAGAATTTTCCGATGCCAACATATCTTGGACATGCTTACCATTCCAAGATGAGTCATCCACCGAGGCTCCAAGATATGCTGAAAATTTGCAACTTGGCTACATCAAGCGAGAAAGAAAAGCAATGAATCAGTTTCATTTAAGATAGTATTCTGTTTTTAATTTGATAGATTGTAGCAGTAGTAGTAGGATTTTGTTTTTATGTAATTCTTATTTAAATCCCTCTCATGCATTTAGAGAGGGGATCCAGAATTGTAATATTTTTGACTTGGAGCTTACATTTTTGTACTCCATTGCCTCTTATATTTTAGAAAGGATCACATCTAGTGATTTTGTGTTGAAATTATCTTTGAAGTGTTGCATTTCTGTACCTTTGGATTTGATTTTACATCAGAGTTACTGGATTAGAGTATCAAATTTCATTTGAAAGTCTTCAAGATGAATGAGGTATTTCTATCTGTTCACTGTTGATTTCCTTTGTCATATGATATTCATTTTAAAATTTGCTATCATTTATATATATTTGGTTCTCATAACGTTTCTTTTTATATATCATTTCTGAGTATAATTGAAATGTTATCTTTCATAAGAATATATAGATGGTATACAATGATGAATGCAATATGCTAATATAACTCTGTTTAATTTCTTAAACAGAGTTATCTTTATTTGTTTCTGCACATTTCGATTTAAATAATAATACATTTTCATGGTTATTGTTAAATTGGAACAATCTTAAGTTGTATTCACTTATAATTACCCGGGTTAGTATTAGAATTTCTTTATCAGCATTTAGTTTAATTAGATAGTTTTATTTCAGACAATTTAGTCCCATTTCCACTCATGCAAATCAACCCATCACCAACTCATTTAAGTTATAAGGAAACTGGTCCTTTAAATCCAGTCGGAGCCACCATACCAAACGGAAAATGAGCTGTCCTAAGGTCCCGACCGGGTGGTTTTCCCCAATGTTTGAAGCTGAGATTTTCTAGGCTTCAACACACCGTTAGATTAGCAAGCTTCTAGATCAATAGCGTATATGCATATCGCTCGACTTTCGATGCTGAACGTTAACAGGCGATGCCCTGCCATACCTATGTTAATCTTCGCGCACCTTCAATAAATGATGATCATCCGATGACCCCTTCCCAGATCAACGGTGCTCAACGATATCGCTAGGCATCCTGGGTCAAATTATAATGCGCGATGGCGCATAGTGAAAAGCGGTTTTGTAAAATCGTACAGGGACGCGTGTCGAGTATTCTATGGAATCACTCGTCATCCAGAAATACCGCTTACTCTACATAGGTGGTGCGATGAAAACCGTAAACCACCTTTACTGTTCATATGGTCATGGTTCCACTCATCCATGCAGGGTTCCATCGCCTTTTAAAAGTATTATTATTATAATTAAATTTCTCTTTAATAATTTGCATTCTGTCATCACCAAGTGTTCCGCTACTCCATTAATCTGCGCCATCTCCCATCATCAGATACAGAGTATTATTCACACAGAGGTTCATGGGATTCCATACAAGAATTACATCAGTCAATACACATATAATACACATATCCTAACTTTGCAATAATGAATTCATTCTTCTCTGTGCGCCGTAGGTATCCTCTGCCCATTATGAAATTGATTACACAGGTCATGTAAATTCCAGATTTACTCAACCATACTTGACATAATTCCACGGTTCTTCATCCACATACACAAATCTTGGCCAGATATTCAATTTTTCCTTCAATCTATTGCCTTGACTCTTTCTAGTAGCACTCCCTTTTTCTATCTCCTTTGCAAACTGTATTAAACCCCTAATTCCTCTATTTCATCTGCTTCCTTTGCTACCTCTCTGTTTCTTTTGCCTTCCTGTCTTTTCTTTGCCAATTCCTTTGCCATCAATGACAATATTTCCAACAAGGGTATGATATCTGTTCTGATCCATATTTCATTTATAAGCTAAGAATAGGAGTCCATCATGTTCCCTTGTTGCTAGACCCACCCTAGGGCTAGAGGGATTGTCTTTGTTCACAGAGGGGATTTGCCTGCTAAACACAGTTGTCCCTCCTGCATCAAGACTCCACCAATTCCTCTCTTGCAAGCATTTATACACACCATGAACTCTTTATCTGGACCTACAATCTTTAGAATTGGAGCATTTTTCAACAATTGTTTAAACTACTCAAAAATTTTTGCACATTCCTCTGTCCAATCAAATTTCTTACCTTTCCTTTGAAACGATGTAATAGGATAAGAAATCTGTGATAATTTCATGATGAAGCATGTTAACAATGGAAAATCGCACAACAGAAGACAACATCAATTAATGTTGAGCCCAAGGATTTACAGGACAGGAATACATTATGGAATCAAGATGTATTTAAAATCTCTAAGGTTTTGAGAAAATCCGATTTGAACTAGTCATAAATGCTCAAATGCGCATTTTTTCCTTCGAGAAGAGCGCCTTCTGTGCACCTTTTTTCCCGATAAGTGCACATTCCTGGAAATGGAAAAAAGTCACTTTTTAGGACCACAACAAGAAAAGTACAGTTACTCCTTATGGATAGCCACCAGTTCCTCCTTATACATTATGTGAACACACAAAAGAATATTTGAGCACAAATGGAATCACACCTCTCCCTTAGGTCACCATCCATCATGTTCCAAGGGAGGGAAGGAGGATTTGAAGATCACCTATATAAACCCACCAAGAGATGAACAAATGGTGATCACAAGGTTATGATGGCCAAATTTTCCCCAAGAAACACCAGCATTGTGTGTGACCTAGAGTTGGAGCTAAAGAGGACTCGATAGTTGGCCACCCAACATCTTAGTCCACCACAACAGAGAGAGAGAGTAATACTACATCAGAGGCAGAGCTTGGAAGGCAACATCCTTGCATCGAGACCTAGAGCAATTGCCTAGGTGCCCTTTGGCAAGTGGGTAATATTTCTTCTCCATTTTGAATGTTTAATAAGAAGAGGCCATCGAGCCATCGTTTTCATTTTTATCGTTTGGATGTAATGTTCCCAATTTTAGCCTTAAGCTAAAATGGAACATTATAGTTGCACATTTTATTTTTATTTAATAAAATGGGGAAGGAGACTCCTTAGCCCCTTTTAAATGAAGAAATAACACTCCTAATGTGAAAGGGGAGTGAATAAAGCAGCTGAAATAAACACCAAGGGTGTGAATGGAACCCAACTCACTCGATTAGTCACCTTTGACTAAAGTCAATAGCGCTGCCCAAGGAGGAAGAGGCTTCCTAGAGAAGCTGCACAATTTTGGAGGGAAGAGATTCACATGAGGGTCGAACCCTTAATTGGTGGGACCATGGTGGAGAAGGGTTATCTCGCTTTATATGGAGGAGATGGCAACCCATTTGCATATGTTATCGTTTTAGAGTTTCAGACATGGTTATGCAAGCTTGCATCCCAGGCTGTTTAGCAGGGTGATGGTGCCCTCGAGCACTAGGGTGTTCTTGGTCGAAAATCCCTACCTCTTCCTCAAGGAAGGATGAGGATTGAGCTACATTTCCTCAATCTGGAATTGGCCACAGTTACATTCATCTTCTACAGCGTTAGCTCTGCAGCAAAGAGGGCATTGTGTAGCTGGGTGCAGCTAGAGAGGAACTCATGGAGTCATTCTTGTTTGTTTTCTTCAGTGGAGGAGTGATCTATTCATTGGAGGAGCTTCAAGGAGGATTCCCAAGTTGTATTTCATATCATTGGCATGAGGCCACACTTCCATCATCTCCCACTGCATAGTCCATGGAGGAAACTGCAATATTTCAGAGGAGGCAGTGAGAGAGGGTTTCATTGGGCTCATCAAGAGTGTGTTTCTGAGAAAAAGTGATCAAAAATTTGTATTAGAGACATGATCAGAGGAGGGCATCTACATTTAAGATCATCCATGGCCTCATTCATATTTTTTATCACTTGCAGTGACAACTCGATTGTCACATTTTGGTTTTCTCCGACATTTCTAGCAATTTTCATAGATTGGCTAGAAATCTTGTATTTCAGCCCATTTCTTATATTCCTTCAGCCACATATGTATTTTATTTAGATTCAACAGCTTATACCTTTATATACATTGCGTAGTTGTAGCTACTTCGACATTTTGTGGAGTTGCAGCTACTCTTGTATTTCATTTCTATTTCACTGGAGGTTGGATCTTAAAGCTTGAGTGGCTTGCCCCTCATGATATTTCCTGTATTTTACTGCTAATATCATTATATAATGATGGTTGTAGCATTTTCCCTCTTATGGTTCATTTCAGAATTGCAGAGTTAACATTATGTTCACATATTGTTGTAAGCTCTCTCATTGAGCATTGTTTTAGAGATCTAGTTCGGGGAGATCTGTATAACCCATCTAGAATCATTTATTTGAGCTCATTTTCTGCAAGGGAGTTTTATTAGAGTTTTTCTAGGGCATCCCAGTGGTGTTTTGTCTTATTTTTGCAGTAGCTTCCTTATACATAATCCTGAAGGACCCTGTAGCAGAAATTCCCGAAGTGGAATATTGCATATCCATAGGCAGAGTCTGTGAAGGGCCAACTAGCCTCAGGATCTCTCCCTTCTTTGGAAGGAGACATATACTGTAAATTCCCCAACATTCAATCTCTGAAATGGACTTGTGATAACTCACTGAATAAGGAATTGGAATATCTAAAAGATATTCCCAATAGAGCAGAGTTTTCAAGATTTGGAATATTACAGTGGTATCAGAGCATGATCTTGGCTCAGCCTGCATCCAATATCCAAGGCTATCAGAAAGAGGAGCTTGATAGAGGAAAGAAGGAAAGGAATGATGGAGAGGAGGTTTCCCTTCTTCTTTCCAGACCATTGAGCACATCATTGAAGATCTGATGAAAGAGAAAATTGGAGGAATTTTCTGAAAGGGGTTTGTTGATGAGAAAAATCCTAGCTACTTCATGGAGGGTATGAGCATTCAGCCACACATGCAGATCCACAACACAGTACATTTCCCATAGCTACTGCAAGAAGGATGGAGGAAAAAGTTAAGGCCTTTAGAGGAGTAGCGCTGCAACTCAAAGCTATGATTCATGATGATTGATTTCAGAGTTCTATTTCATGTTCTCATGCAAATAAGAGATCATATGTTGTAGTCACAAAGAGTTTTGCAAAGGGGAAGACCAATGTGAAACATGGTGTGACAAAACTTCAAACACTTGGCATGCATGGAGGGGTACCATTAAACAAATATCATTCCATTGTTCTAGAGGGGGAGAAATCAAGAGAATGACTTGCTAGAGGCAAGAGCCCCATTGTATGAAGGGCACTCATCCGTTTGTGAGGGTGTGGTGATATTTCTCTCTAAGGTAAGTCCAAGGCCTCTCATTGAGGAGGAGACACACTCACATGTTGGTAGAGAGGAGGTGCATAGAAAAACCTACAGTGTTGCACCATTGGAAGAAGAAGAAGAATAGCAGAAGGATCAGCATGAAGGGATGATGGACATTCACCCTTATCTATTTTAGATATTCTCTTAACATGGGAGAGGGACTGCACTACACAGTAGAGGGAGAGGACCTTTCATTCCTCTCATATACAGTCCACTTCCTATCGTGATGTCTCATTTTCAGAGGGTTTCCACTTGGGAGGCCACTTGATCTAGATATGATGAGAGGCATCATGCATTGGATTCTAGAGTGGTGGAGACATTGGAAGAATCCATCACAACATAGAGAGTTTGGGGATAAGCTCATGGAGGAGGGATACACTCTCTCATTTTCAATACCACCCATTCTCATCAGTTTCACTACGCAAATAGAGTTTCTATATGGATGGAGGATAGCATCTTCATGATGCAAGATGGATGCTCCATAGATTTAGTGAGAGAGATGATACTTCTTTTGAGGAAGGAATCTTTCATGGATTGGAGTAGATGGAGGTCACTCATGCTTACATTGCCTAGGACCGGGATATTATTTGGAGGTGATAGTCTCTGATGGGAGGCTCATTTTTAGAGAGCATCATTTCTATTTGAGCATGAGTAGTTGCATGATGGGCATGGTAGAAAATTGGAGGATGACTTTGGCATGAAGGGATGTCAAGGTAGCAGGCAGCAGCATGATGGAGCACCATATTGCAAAACACCAGCGCTGTCTATGTGGAGATTGATCTAGGATGGAGGACTCAGCTTTGATTGAGTATTCCCGAGGATATTGGTGCATGCATGATTCTTGGATGGCCTTGATGGAGATGTAAAATACTTAGTGGATGATATGATCATCTATCATCATGGAAGAATCTTCTTGACTAGAGTTTCTAGTCTCAAGGAGAAATTATTTTCATGCAGCATTTGAGGACTTCCTAGCTATGCACTTGGATGCATACTTTGCCTTGCTAGAGGAGTTCACTTTGGAGGGAATTCAGCATGATCTACATCAGCATATGGATATATGCAGAGCCCATATGATTTTAGAGAGGTTGGCACAACTCATTGAAGGAGTGGGAGAGCATTCATGTTGAGCCATTTCAGCTCAAGAGCTCTAGTGCATGATGGAGGAGGTATAATGTCATATTTTGTATTGTAATTCTTTTCATTGATTGAGGAGCATGATGTATTAAGGAGGCTTGTTCCTTCTTGCATTTTTCATGAGGATGTACTTGCAGCTACTTGTAGCCTTGATTTTGGCTAATTTTGTGATGGTTGTGGGGGTAGCCACATGCTTCTTGGTGTGCACCATTGGCACCAAATTGTGATTTCATGTTTCATGTTATGAGGAGAGGTTGTGGAAGCAAACAAGTGGCTAGTGCAAAACTTGTTATTTTTTATTTTGAGGTAGGCCAAGGAGGCATTGCATAGTTCCATGAGTGGAACTTTGAACTAGTCTCTAGTTGTCATGTGACAACTTTCTTTTATTGCATATTGCTCCATTGTATTTCAGATATTTGTACACTTATGAGGAGAATTGCTTGGAGAGTATTGTATGAATAGCCCATTGGGAGCATGATTATCCCCATTGTATATGTTTTATCTTGCAGGAGATACCATGGGAAAACGATGATTGCCACATTGCTACTTGTAACTTCTTGTGGGAGGGACCACTTGGAGAATTTGAGAGGCATTTCATGGCTGATTTTCTTGGTGGGGTAGCTTGGGCCATTCTTGGAGGCCATACTTTTCCAGCCCAAAGATAAAGGCAACCCCATATGAGTAGCATATGGAGAGAGGGCCATCATGGGGAACCAAAACAACTCTCCATTCAGCCCCAACTCATTCCAAAAATCAGGGCTGAGATTTTCATTTGGATGATAGCATGGATGAGAGGATCATCATTAGGAGCAGAATTTTCCCATGCATATCATCATTCCTACCTTAAGGAGTCCTTAGCACAGCAGGAAGGATTCCACTACACCTTCTATCTTTCCATGAGGAGCATTGTTGACAACTTTCATACTTGGGAGAGAGCATTGGAGGACAGCTTGATTACAACATATCTGAGCAGTGGTGGGACCATTGATGAGGAGGCCACAAGAGAAGGAGGAGAAGTTTTGTTCTCTCTATGTAGTTTCTTGAGGACAAGCAACATGTGGGAGGGGAGGACTATAGTGTTCCCAATTTTAGCCTCAAGCTAAAATGGAACATTATAGTTGCACATTTTATTTTTATTTAATAAAATGGAGAAGGAGACACCTTAGCCCATTTTAAATGAATAAATAACACTCCTAATGTGAAAGGGGAGTGAATAAAGAAACTGAAATAAACACCAAGGGTGTGAATGCAACCCAACTCACTCGATTAGTCACCTTTGACTAAAGTCAACAGCGTTGCCCAAGGAGGAAGAGGCTTCCTAGAGAAGCTGTGAAATTTTGGAGGGAAGAGATTCACATGAGGGTGGAAACCATAATTGGTGGGACCATGGTGGAGAAGAGTTCTCTCACTTTATATGGAGGATATGGCAGCCCATTTTCATATGTTATGGTTTTATATTTTCAGACTTGGGTCTGCAAGCTTGCATCCCCGAGTTGTTTATTAGGGTGATGGTGCCCTCGGGCACTAGGGTGTTCTCATTCAAGAATCCCTACCTCTTCCTAAAGGAAGGATGAGGATTGAGCTACATTTCCTCAATATGGCATTGGCCACAGTTACATTCATCTTCTACAGTGTTAGCTTTGCAGCAAAGAGGATGTTGTGTAGCTGGGTGTAGCTAGAGAGGAACTCATGGAGTCATTATTGTTTGTTTTCTTCAGTGGAGGAGTGGTCTATTCATTGGAGGAGCTGCAAGGAGGATTCTTGGGATGTATTTCAGATCAGTGGCATGAGGCCACACTTCCATCTTCTCCCACTGTGCATTCCATGGAGGAAACTGTGTTATTTCAGAGGAGGCAGTGAGAGAGGGTTTCATTGGGCTCATTAGGAGTGTGTTTCTGAGACCAAGTGATCAGCACTTTTTATTAGAGACATGATCAGAGGAGGGCATCTACATTTCAGATCAGCCATGGCCTCATTCATATTTTGTATCAATTGCAGTGACAACTCAGTTGTCACATTTTGGTTTTCTCCGCCATTTCTAGCAATCTTCATAGAATGGCTAGAAATATTGTATTTTAGTCCATTTCTTTATTATTGGGCTATTTATTTTATTCCTTCAGACACATATGTCTTTTATTCAGTTTCAGTAGCTTATAACTTCATATACACTGTGCAGTTGCAGCTACTCCAGCATTTTGTGGAGTTGCAGCTACTCTTGTATTTCATTGCTATTTCACTAGAGGTTGGATCTTAAAGCTTGAGTGGCTTGTCCCTCATGATATTTCTTGTATTTTACCGCTGATATCATAATAAAATGATGGCTATATCATTTTACCTCTTATGGTTCATTTCAAAATTGCAGAGTTAACATTATGTTCACATATTGTTGTAAGCTCTCTCATTGAGCATTGTTTTAGAGATCTAGTTTGGGGAGATATATATAACCCATCTAGAATCATTACTTTGAGCTCATTTTTTGCAAGGGAGTTGTATTAGAGTTTTTATAGGGCATCCCAGTGGTGGTTTGTCTTATTTTTGCAGTAGCTTCCTCATACAGCGTCCTCAAGGACCCTGTAGCAAAAATTCCTGAAGTGGATTATTGCATATCCATAGGCAGAGTCTGTGAAGGGCCAGCTAGCCTCAGGATCTCTCCCTTCTTTGGAAGGATACATATACTATAAATTCCCCAACATTCAATCTTTGAAATGTACTTGTGATAACTCACTGAAGAAGGAATTGGAATATCTAAAAGATATTGCCGATGGAGCAGTGATTTCCAGATTCGGAATATTACATTGGAACTCTCTCTATAGCTTCTGTATATTTGTGTTTTTTTTTAGTTTTAGTTTAACTAGAGCATACTTCAGCATACTATTTCCATTAATTTTTATGATTTTGAGCTCCCCCACTTTCTGCCTATTAACAATAGTTTAGAGAGTAGACCACACTCTCTAAGCTTGTGCGATTTCATACACCCGTGCAACTAATCCACAACAACAGGATTGGAAATTCCACTGACATGTTTAAAGTTTATGTGGTTGTGCCATATTTTGAAGGAGATCCTTTGTCTATGTTGGAGTGGAGATGACAATCCTCTGACCCATCTTGAATTCCCTAGACTCACTGAGGTGACAGACTGAAGAAGGCAGCTGCTAATTTTTTTTTTACTTGCAGGATTTTTACACAGAGTTTTTCCTCATAGAGGCACATTACACACGTTCAGGAGTGACCTGTGCGCATGAAGGTGCACTCGTCAAGGAATTTTGCGTACAAATTGCAGAGAGATTTTTTCTCCCTATTTTCTGCATTTTTTCTGCTCATAAGTGTGTTGGGCAGCCCCTAATGTATCTGCCAAAACCTGTGTTGATATCCCACAGCTTCTAAGAACTCATTTTTTGCTGCTTTCTGTAGGAATTTAGTTAGTTTTCATTTAAGTTGGATTTTGCAAAAAAGTGTTCACATAGTTTAAGTAGGGGGCGAATTAATCATTGCTTTCCGAACAATTTATGTTTTTTTCACATTTTGGTATGCACACTTAGCTTAAATAGTACAAGTAAGTCGCTCAAGACCACACATGCATAAGCTAGTGTAGAAATTGTTTAGTTTAAATTCAATTTTTGCATCTAGGAAATTGCGAGACTAGGATTGAATCGCCAATTAGAGCAAGTAATCTTTGCTGTCTTTTCACCATTTGGTGACCCTAGACAAGCATACGAATGCTCTACATTTGTGATTCACCATCTCCCTTTAGTCACTCACATAGACTAACTAGGAAGATTTGGAAGCAGCCCATTATCTGCAAATGCTTTACATTTGAGCAAGGAACAACATCACATAGTTTAACTAGGGGACTTTTGTAAAGGATCACCGATATCCATATGTTCAAATTATGAGAATGTTCACCATAAGCTCACACACATTCACCCACTAAGGAAATAAATCCGCCTAAAAATAACTTAAACCAACTCACTAAATTCTCCCCACAGGGGCCACAAGAGAATTTATAGATTAAGTTAGGATCAAGGGGGTAGGCATCCAATAAGCCACCTTGATCACACTTCACATTGAAACATAGAAGTTGTGTATTTAAGGATCTTTAAAATCCATCTATCAGCCCACAAAAAAGAAAACCCAAGCATGGCAGAGACCCGATTTAGAGGGGGTTAGGCTTAGGCGCAGTGCGTGCGGTATTAGTTGGGGCTACCTGACCCAGCTGATACTCGGTATTGTTAGCTAAATACCAAGAAGCTCAAGACTCGAACGATCACATGGGACAGTGGTTCTTAGTGGCCAAAAATAGGGCATCCTTTACCCTATAGGTGACGGTACAGGCACGCGCTAGACCCTCTACCCTTACCTTAGTTGATTCCCTTTGGTTGACTGGGGGTGTCACCAGCTCTTACGGGAAGTTGTGCCAGAACTCGCAAGAAATTCTCTCAAGGCCCAGTTACTTTTGAGTGTGCGAGGACGTATTAGGTCTTCTAGGATTTTGAGTATCACGTGCAAACAAACAAAACCATTTTTTCTTGATTGATCACATAGATTAAGTTAAAGGAAAATTCATTTCATTTTCGCTTTGTTTTATGTATATGGCCATAAATTTGTCGTCATCACAGACTTGATCCCCTCAAAAATTTTCCAAAACCTAACCTTGTCGACACTCAAATGGTTACAACGGAACCTTTTCGGTCTAGGCGTCTTTTGGACCTCCCCCAATTACCGGGAGGGGTTACAGGTATTTCGCCATTTAGGTGTCAAAGACGAAACATTGCCACAATGGTTGGTTCTTCTTCTGAGTAACTTTAAAGGGGGGAACTGTCGGTCTCCCCACCACACCGCACACTACCTGCCCTCGTCCCTTAGAGAAGCGCATCCCACATGGGGTAGCTGTACCGAGCCTGGCCATGGTATTTGCCGATAAAATAACCATCGTTCTAACCAGAACTTCGTGTCTTCACACGTTGCCATGGCGTCAACCTCCTAGTCACCCTTCTTAGCAGCGTTGAATCTACCGGATTTGACCAAGCTCACCAATGACCCCATCACACACGACCCCATTTGGCCTCCCATGCCCACGAAGCTCCCTTCAGACACACCAAAGTTTGAAGGCAAGCAAGTGAAAGACCTAGGAAATCATATAATGACCTTTCACTTGTGGTGCTCATCGAATAGCGTCATTGATGATACTATTCAGTTAAGGATATTTCAATGCACTCTTACAGGAGTGGCCGCAAAATGGTACGTGGAGCAACCTCCTACTTCACATGGAACCTTTAGCGCACTCGCTACCACTTCCTCACATAATTTTAGCTGCCCATTCACCACGATTCGGGAATGGAGTTACTGACTCATTTCTGAAAATCCCCCTCTACCCATATTTCAGAACATCTCCACGAGTGGAGGCGGTGTCACAGTTTATGCAAAGCACAACTCGACGACCAAATCCTTTTAGATTTATTCTTGAAAACTCTAACGGTGGAGATTTCAAAGGATGTGGCTCAACGTAACCCCACATCCAAAGAGGATGCAATCAGTAAAACCGAATAGCTTGAACTGACCTACATGCAATTAGTTCACAACAAAAACAAACCACTTGTAGTAACCTGCTAACCCCATGAATGATCTAACCTCATCCACATTCCTAGGAGATGCCCATTCCATGAAATTTTTTATCTTTTTTGGGTTCAATGTTATTCCTTCCTAGGAGAAAACATGCCCCAAGTAATGTACCTTTGTATGAAAGAAACTGCATTTGCTAAGCTTGGCATACCACTAATGCTCTCTTAGCAATCTCAACACTGTTAATAAATGTTCGACATGTTCTTCCTCATTCTTAGAATATATCAATATATCATGAATGAACACAATAAAAAAAATTTCCAGATAAGGACGCAATACACTATTCATCAAGCACATAAAATTAGTTGGAGCATTAGTCAAACCAAATGGAAATATAACCAAATCATAATTCCCATACCTAGTCTAGAAATAATTCTTGTAGATGTCCTCTTATTTAATGCATACTTGATGGCATCCTGACCTCAAATCGGTCTTCTAGAACATAGTTTCTCCCTTCAACTGGTCAAACAAATCATCAATCCTTGGCAACACATATTTGTTCCTGCTGGCTACCTTGTTCAACTAATCAATGAAAAACCTGGGATTACCATCCTTATTCTTCACAAACAACACTGGTGCACCCCAAGGTGACAGACTTGGCCTAATGTATCCCTTATCAAGCATTTCCTTCAACTGCAACTTAAATTCCACTAACTCTGGTGTGCTCATTTTGTATGGTTCCTTTGATGGCAGTGTTTCCCCGGGTACTAACTATATAGAAAATTCCACTTCCGTGCGAGGCGTAACTCTGAAATCTCTACAGAAAATACATCTTGAAACTATTGTAGAATCGATTACCTATTTAAAACATCCACATCCTCAACATCCTTACCTTCATCACAGGATATATGCACTGCAAATAACACACACCTTTTCCCTGTGATTATGCTTTTCCTGCATAGTTGTAACCATTCTAACTGATGTTTCCTTATTCTTACCCTACAAGATCCTTTGCTCTCCATTGTAATATAAGCACTCAATATCCTTATCACAACATTCTACCCTAGTCCTGTGAAGATACAACCAATCCATACCAAACAACCTATTGTATGATCCCAACGGAAACACGCTTAGATGCCCTGATGTAGGCATACCATTCAGTTCAAATGCACAAGATCTTACCTAATGATGAACTATTTTCTTTGTACTTGTGCCAACTGCATTAACCAAGACTCTACATGCACTTCTTTATTCAAACCACACTTATCCACCATGTTAGGGTTAACATAACTATAATTATACCAAGGTTCAATCAAAATATAAATGTCTTGATCACAAATCTTACCGTCCATATCGATAATATATGTGTGTTGATCTGCCTACCTGTTATCCAATGTTGCATAAAATTGAGGAATACTATGTCCAACATCCCCCACTTTCTATGCCTCGTGATCATTATAGATCTGCGGTTTCCCCCCCTAATGTTGTAGACAATCTCTCCGATAATGATCCTTGCCACCAATCCAACACTGTAAAGGCATCTTGTCATCACCCTTGTTCTACTTCTCATACTGATATAGTTGTCCTATGTCATATGCATTGAACTTCTTAGATGGTGTTACATTCTCTTTATTACCTATTTCCTTAGGTCTTTTTCGATTCTTAACCCATTTTCCTTTATTCTTTGCATTACCTTTCCAATCCTGCTTAGTCTCAGACTTGTGCTTTGATTGCGCATAACAGTGTTTCCACTTTCTAATGGCTTCCTCCAATGATCTAGGCTCATTAAAATAAATTTTATCCTTGAATGTTACCGGTAACCCACTGATGAATATTTGAATCTTCGCTTTCTCCTCCTTCATATAAGACACATACCCAAATAAATCCAAGAATCTTATGTTGTACTCCTCATCGGTCATGGATCTCATCTTAAACTCATAGAATTATTTTTCCAATTCATCATAGTATCTCTATGATAGATACCTTTTCTTGAAAATCCTCTTGAACTTGCTCCAATTCAAATCATCTTCGGGAATAGCTCTTACATTCCTTACATATTCCCACAAATTTTTTTTTTTACCTTTAAGACTGAACCTATCTATTCCGGCCTTCATATTCTTTGGGTAGTCATGCAATCAAAATAAATTATTCATCATAAAAAACCATTCTTATGCATCCTATGACTTCTTAATTTCTCCATTGAATGTAGGTGGTTTTGTTTTATTGAACTCATATGGAAAATATCCCTTGTCTCCTCTTGTAAGGATGATAAAGATAATGACCATGATACATGTCTGAAATAGAACTAGAATAAATCCCATGTCCACTACCTCTCTTATCAGGTCTATCCAATAATTTACCATCTTTGAAAGTGTCATCTCTGTCTCACCTGTGCCAACCATTAGACCTACTGCCATATGCTCCATTAGACTTATCCTCATGTCCATGACTAATCCTAAGTGGGCCCTACCTCTGTAAGTCTAACAAGATTTAAAGGATAACTGCATTGACCTCTACTTGTTTCTTCCGTGCCCTAAAAATGATCTCTTGTGACTAAATGACTCTATAATTATTTTCCTTGAAACTCCTTATTATTTCCTTCAAACTTCTCAAATTTTCTGCTATATCAAGAGATTACCCATCACCATGTTTCTCATATAATCTATAGGGAGAATCTCGTGAACTGTAGTCCACCATTTTTCTAGTCATCTTTGGTATTCTTCCTACAAGTATATAATGTCAGCTAAACCAAAACATAACCATAACTAACATACCTCAGTATGGTTCAGGGAATGATATCTCATCTGCAAGATCAACCAAATTAGCACAGTACATGTATAAACATAATCATATTAGTATATAAACTTCATCTCAATCATCATCTAGTTACCATCTGTGACAATACAAAATACATACCATGACCTCATACACGAAAACCATAACCATGACAATGCATGCATAATAATATATAGACACTAACATGAATATATGATCAACATGAATTCACAATAAACATATCCCGACATAACATCATCAACTTCCACATGTTAGGTCCCTATAATACTAATGTGTCCCCTTATTTTTTTTTTTAGTGTAGCCCCTTATTGTTATTTTTGTGCCCATGTAGTCCCCATATTTTTATTATTGTGCCCCATAAAACCTCACTATTTTTATTTTTGTACCCTTACATTGTTATTGTTATGTCAGCTATGATTATATTGTGACCCCTTGGACTCTTATATATAGAAAGGAGGTTATGTCAATTTTATCATCCAAGAATTGTTCATTTATGTAATGTAAAGGATATTTCCCCCTCGAAGAGGTTGATTTCTAAGTCGTTGATCTCTCTCTTCTTCTATTTTCTAAGTTGGTTTCATAACATTTGGTATCAGAGCTTTGGATATTAGGGTTTTTTTTCTGCAAACATGACTTCTTTGAATTGTCACTATAACTTTTTTTCTACGAAGTTTCAAAAGATGAAAAAAAAACCCATTGCGCTGAAACCTTGAGGAAATTCATGTAAAAATTCGAGATCTTGGTTCTCTATATTTTCATAGATATGATCTAAGGTAGTTAGGGTTTTCGCGGGCTCTATAAATTCATCTCAAACAAGTGGCTGAGGGAAAATCGTCATAACTTTCATTTCAAACATCGGATTGGAATTCTGTAAAAATTGACTAAAATTTCACATACTATAGTTTATTTAATTTCAAATTTAGAGCCAATGATAAAAAAAGTGACATGTGGAATGTCGTACAAGTTTTATCTGCTGAACCATCCCATAATTAGGTAATTGTGGAAGATTGGGCATAACTTTAACTTGAAGAATCAAAATTAGGTTTGACTTGTGGCATTGGAAAAAAGACTCAGAGGGCTAATTCAGGACCAAATTTCAAATCTTGGGGATCTCAAATTACAAAGATACATCGGTTTCAATATCGAGCTCCTCAAAAGCAAGAAAAAAGTGTGTATATTTTTTTAAAAATTTGCATGTCTTGTTTGAAAAATCAGTTTGAAGTGATTCCAGGGGAATATTAAAGCATAGATATAAGTATTGGGTTCTAAAATCCCTCCCAAAAATAATTCCACGCTAATTAATATCTCAAAAGTCTCTATTGTGACTCATGAAGAGGAAGAAGTGCAACATGATATATCAAAATTATGAGACCATGTGCAACAAATTTTTCTCTCATAAAGAGTGAAAAAAAATGAAATGAAAGATAAGATGGATGTTTTGAAGAAATACATGGTTGGATAGAAGAAAGTCATCAAGGATAAGGTGGATTGCGTCGAAGCTAAGATCAATGGTATAGAAGAAAATTTGAAAGCATACATGGAAAGTTTGAAGGAAGGTTTGACAAAGCTGCTACAAGGAATGATTCCTAATGGCGAAATGGTAGGAGATGAAACTCATGATGAGAACAAAAGAAATGTTAATCATGATTTCATATACTCTAATTTTGGATTTAAGACCCACCATATTCTAAAGATCGATATGAGGAATTTTTATGGCAAGGATATGATAACATGGATACTACAAATGGAGCAAGTCCCAATTCAAAAAATATTTCCAGAAGTTGAAGAGGAATGAAAAATAACATTGGAACCTAAAGAAGACACAAAAGCAAGAACTCTAAATCTACAAAATTGATCAATTTGATAGTATCTCATCAAGTGGAAGAACTTACCAGCTAAAGATTCCACATGGGAGGATGATAATTTTATACAGAAGTATCAAAAATTAATCAAGCGTTGAGGACAACATTATTTTGAATGAGAGGGGCATGCTAGGTCCCTATAATACTAGTGCATCCCATTATTTCTTTTTTCATTGTAGCCCCTTATTCTTATTGTTGTTCCCATGTAGTCCCCATATTGTTATTATTGTGCCCCATAGAAGACCACTATTGTTATTTTTATGCCCTTACATTGTTATTGTTATGTCAACTAGAATTATATTATGACCCCTTGGACTCATATATAGAGAAAGGAGTTTTTTTCATTTGTATCATCCAATAATTGTTCATTTATGTAATGTAAAGGAGGTTTCCCCCATGAATATGTTGATTTCTAAGTCGTTTATCTCTCTTTTCATCTATTTTGTGAGCTATTTTCATAACACCACATGACAATGAAACTATAACAATGACCACCACCATGCATACATAACAAGCACATAAACCATAAGAATAATAAACACATATGAAACTGAAATTTATGCATGATAAACATATCCCGCCTAGGGTTGAACCATGCTCTGATACCACTTTGTAACACCCTACTCCCAGATTTACCCAAGGCTAACTGGTCCATCAGGGTAAAATGTGACGAAGAGTTATTATTATATGATTTAACTCCTCGAGTATATTTAAGGAAGTTGAATCGACAAACCAAAACCAAATTGATCTTGCTCGGGAGCTACAAGACCCTAACGGGCTAACCAAATACTCCAGGTGACCAACCCTAAGTTAAATTACTTTTAACTTAGCTATACCCGACGTCACTTCCATGAAAAACCATCCATGTGACTCTAATCCTCCAATCACTCCCATAACAAGGGAATCCATGCGATTGCAGCCTTTTTCAGGAACTTATGTTCCTACGACCGTGCGATTTAAGCCACTTTTTTAGGCTAGGACTCATGCTTCTACCCAAAACTTGATGAAACTCTCATAGATGATAAATGAATTATGACACATGGGAAGATTATTCCATAAAAAACTTAGATGAGGACATGACCTAAAATGGCCTATCCATGACAAGAAATTTTTCAGACACATCATGAACATATAATATACATGTCATAACAACATATTTGAACATAGGGATCTCATACTTATCTGAAGATCATCAATAAGGTCTGATGCTCTCATATAATAGTTGCATTATCATCTATTAGGTCATACATTCATTATTCATTGATTTACTAATAAAAGCATGATGAGAGCCATAACTCAAGTTTGTTATAAAACCATGCTTGTAACCAACATATAACCAATGTAATAAAAATGATAGCGCAACCATTAAAATCACATGATAGCAAGCACATTTACTCATCAAGTACAAGAGGAAAAATCTCATATTAATGTATGCAAAATGCAACCACGTCGGATAATTCCACGTACCACTCGCCCATAGATTGGGTTGAACCAAATCTCTCTTTCAGTCAATCACCCCTATGCCATATTCCAATCATGAATGTGGTATCTTGTTGGGTCTCCAAAATGTCTTTAAAATAACATATATTTTCACTTCATTCACACCTCATTTCACCTTTATCACCTTCATTCCATCACTTCTTCACTATATAACCTACATCTCTATCATCATATGGGTTAATAATTGTATTTTCCTAAATTTATAATTTTCAAGTGTTTCTAGTGAATTAATGATTAAAAATTAGAAAAATGACATATACTTGTTAATATCTAAAAGTGGATTTAGTTTCATGACAACTGTAGGTCAGTTGGAAGCTTCCAAGACACTCTTATGTGGCCTCCAACGTTCAATTTCGATTTCTCTTCAAGTTTGGAAGAATATTTGGGATAGGAATCAGCCATATCTCATGGAGAAAAATCATGGATAAATGGATATGGTTCTAATTGGTTGATATTTTTAGGGATCTAGAGAAAGAACAGTGGATTCTCATTAATGAGGTAGCTTCTTATGTTTTTGTATAAATAGGAGAGCCTTCTCCTCTCAAAGGCATGTGTAAAGTTTGGAGTTATGCTCATGTTTTGAATAAATAATTGGATTTTGCACCATACTCAAGAGTGTTCTTTCACTTTGATTTGTCTTTTCTGCATGAGTTTATTTGCCAAATCTTCATGCATCATTGGACTCGGCCAATTTCCAAATGAGTGTGAGATTGTATCATAATTTCATTCATTTCTTTATGTTTAGTTTTATTTTCATTTCATGTTTTGTTATTTTTATGTTTATTTACATGCTTTTCACACTTTTTCATATGCTCTTATTTTGTTTGTGTGCTCTTGTGGTTAGATATTGCCTACTTTTTTCATTGGCAAAAGTTTAAGATTGTCTAGATTTCAATTCATGTTTTTTTAATTTTTGTAAGAGTATGATTTAACTTACATGCCTAGATTAGATTTCCAATTCATAAGTATGTTTATTAGATTTCTATACATGTGCATGTGATAGTTTATATTTCCACTTATACAGGTGGTAGATTATATTTCCTATTTTTTATCTAAATATTTCTTGCTTTTTCAGAATTACATTATTTCTTTAACACAAATTTACTTTCTTTTCTTATTAGATTAAGTTTGATTTCAGTTATGCAAGTATGTGTATAGATCAAATTTTCATTTCATTCAATAAGATCAGATTTATTTTCATTCCTATATTAAAAGATTCATTTGAAAAAGATTGTGTGCACATTCATATTAGACAATTTTTTTGAATAGGACTTGAATTTCCTTTCATAGATTATGTTTTTCCTTTACGTAGATTGATTTCAGTTTCCTTATGTTTTTAGTTTGTCATCATTTGATTTCGTAGTTATATTAAACTAAATTGAAGGATGATTTCTAGCATATATAGTGCACGCATGCTTCACAAGTTTTACAAAATTTTCATGTTGAAAATTAAATTGAGTGTACTGAATTTCCTCACCGTATCTAGAATAAACAACAAACCAAACCAGGATTCTATGTCGAACCAATCAATCCTCAACCAATGATTCCACCTCATGGTTAGACATCACTAACCATCACCAAATCGGTCTCTATCAAAGTTGTTCAGCTCCGCAGACTTGTTCCAATCCTTCCCAGACTAGTAATTCAACGTACGCTGTGTTTGAGCCCGAAGCTGTACAAATCATGATTCTGGCCACTAGTAAATATACGCACCAAGGACTCCAAATTTATTTTCCAACCAAGGCTTTTAGGACTAGTAACTCAACCCAAGTTGTTACAGGACTTCCAAAGCATTTGTCAAACCAAGGCTCCATGAACTAGTAACTCAACCCACAGCTAAAGGAACAGGAGCACCAATAAAAAAAAAATGGGAAAAACCACAACACCATGGCTATCCAGGAAATGGAAAGGCTGGGAAAAACCATTATCAATCCAGAAAATCCTTCATGCCAATGAGAGATCATAACCAAGAAACGACATGCATGTTCTATGCATACCAAAACTAGCAAGGAAAACATACATGCAGCTCGGTACCTGCAATAAAAACATGTTTTAGTTCTTGATCTCGTTCTCCTCTTGCACGTTTCTTATTTTCATTTACATTCTTGCTCCAAATACCAAGTATGCCATGTTAGCCATCAATAAAATTTTGTCATAACTGATGATGGATAAAACAAGTCTATTAGCCTTCAAGAAACAAATTTAAAACTAATCTGTGAGTTCTTGAAGTCTTACTGAGCCTCTTATTCAAAGGATCCTTTTCATTGTTGTCTACACCCAAAAATTCCTCAAAGAAGCTCTGATGCTATATAAAGAATTGTTTCAAAACCTCCTTTTCCTTCATTCCACCCATTTTAACATTTTACGTAAAAAAGGCCACTTTCGTCCTTTCTAATCCCTTTTTTCCTTTTCATTATACTTCATTTCCTCAAAAAATCCCTTTAACCCTTGTAAAATCCCTCTTATAGGGTTTAAAACCCTTTCTTTATACCTATCGGAACCCCTGAAAAAGGTTAAAAAACCTCATTTTTTGGCCTTTTCCGCTCATTTTTAGCATAAGGCTTTAAGCACCTTTCCGCTTAAACCCGTAGCCCTTCATTATTCATAAGACCAAGGCCTGAGACCGTTGACTAAAAGTCTTAAGCCCCCATCGGCCATCAGACTTTGGCAATTCCCATTTCCTTGTTCCCAAACCCTTTTCGCCACCGAAATGCATCCTCCCCAATACAATCCTCACCGTCCGATTAACCCAGATCTACGACGCCGTTTCATTGTGGGGGCACCCGACCAAAGTGGCTTGTACTCCCCAGTCCCCCACACCCTTGATCTCCACCATCAATCTTCTCCCGATCTAATGGCTAGAATTTTTTACCCGTTTTCCATTCACCGCGGGGGCACCCGAATGAAAACCTTTTCATCCCCCCTCGATCCCCCTGGAGTTGATCTCGGTCATCGATCTTCTCCAGATCTGATGGCCATCGGCTCTCCTCCATTTCCCCGACCCCTCATCCACCTTCTCCCCTCGGAATAGATTTTTACCATTGATCTAATCAGATCCAATGGCTCCTGCTAAACCATACCTTATCACCCTCCAGTCTAAAATTTCGCTCCGCAACAGAGTTGCTGGCGTTACCGTCAGGCCCCACCATCCTTCGCCCGCGCATCTAGTCAAACATCACGTGCAATAATATATGTTGATCTGGATCGCCCAGATCTAATGGCTCTAGATTCGTTTCACGCCCATCCTCGCCAAACCTACTGATCGCGGCATTTTCACAAGAAAACGATGGTTTTTAATGGACACGCGACAACCTCTGACGCGTATCGCATCCACCCTGCGCAAAACCACAAACCACTCTGACCCTGTGCGAAAATTGCCTCCAGTTTTCTGCAAAAGCACCTATCATTATTTCGTGCCATAATTCGAATTAAACCCTGGTTCTGCCTTCTGCCATGGGATTTAAACCTCTGCTGCATTCATCCTCCTCTACACTGCTCTTCCACCACCTCGAGCTTTTGTGAAGCAGTTTAACCAAGTAAATGCAGGTTTTTATGACAGGTTTGTTGTTTTGTTCAGCTTTAATGGCATTTGAGATATTAAAGTCATCCCAGAGTCAAGCAAAGTGACAAAGAGGCCGAGGATGATGATCCTCAAAGCCTAATTCAATGAAAAAAAGAGACATAAAGGGTTAAAATTCCAAATTTTCACTAGTGTGACATGAACACTGGTCATTCAATAAAATCCTCCAGTGCACCATTGCCACCTGTACACTAAGATAGTGAAGAGTATCAGAACATAAAATTTAAAGGATTAAAACCTAAAGCCTGAATATTTTAAGGCTTAATCCGAAGATTAAAGGTTAAAGACACAGTTGGAGACAAATTGATTAAAGCTAAATCAGTCAACGCAGTGAATAAAGCAGAAAGATGATTAGAGAGGCTTTAAAGCAAAACCAAAGCCAAAATCAGTGTTTAAAACCATAAATCATGACATATCAACAAAGGGACTGCTTCAAATGACACATCAGTGAAGCAATTAAGTCCCCCAGAAACCAAAAATGCCACCTACCATTTTATTTTGCGTCAAAAGCATACAAATTAAATGCACAGTCACAGATATTTCCAAAGACAGCTCAGAAAGTAATTTCCAACCTACCAAAATGCTTGAAAGTCAATAAAAGTGACTAAGTTGTTCAAAATTTAACGTAAAATTCATTAACAGAGTTAAAATAGTAGATATCATCTCCACTAGGCCCCCCAAAGTTCGAGAAGCATTTAATCTGTCTTTAAGATCATTAGAAACCTTTCTTACACTCCACCTTCTCATTCTTATATTAAAACTCCATGAGGAGCACATTGTAAAAGGTTGGTTGGTTGGTTGGTTGTTAGATGAATTATTATCAAGTGTAAATAGTTGCTAAAGCTACTGAAGTGCTTTGATGTAATTGAAGAATACTAGGCTTAGAAGAGAAGTTAGAGCTGTAAAGACCTGTTGGACCCGAGGAATGTAACTGGTTTGAACATCAATAATACAAGTTGATTCATGGGATCTTGGTCTATGTTAATGGTGATGTTATTCCTCACTGTATTTTTTTTTCTTCATGTTTTTCTTGCTGTCCATTTTCTCTGATAAAGAACAGAAAATTTAGAGTAGGATTTACTGCAAAGTACCCTATTTCTATCTGAAAGCTTTATCTCTATGTTTTCTTCTAATAGTTAATTTGGGAATGATACAATAGAGTATAACTAGTCAAGGAATGTTGGTGAGCCCAATTACTAGGAGGGGTTCCAGGTCTTTCATCGTTTAGGCGTCAAAGATGGAACATTGCCACAGTGGCTGGTTCCTCCTTTCTTGGAGTAACCTTAGCTGAGAACCCTAGTCGGTCTCCCAACACCACAGCACACACCACTCCCCCCTCGTCCCCTGGGGGTGAGAGAAGCGCATCCCATATGGGAAGCCAACTTAGTTCACAACAGTGTACGTCACAAACTAACCATCGTTCAAACCGGAAATTCGTGTCTTCACACATTGCCATGGCGTCAACCTCCTAGTCACCCTTCTTAGCAGCGTTGAATCTACCAGATTTGACCAAGCTCACCAATGACCCCATCGCACACGACCCCATTTGGCCTTCCATGCCCATGAAGCTCCCTTCAGACATACCAAAGTTTGAAGGCAAGCAAGTGGAAGACCCAGGAAATCATATAATGACCTTTCACTTGTGGTGCTCATCGAATATCATCATTGACGATACTATTCAGTTAAGGCTATTTCAATGCACTCTTACAGGAGTGGCCGCGAAATGGTACGTGGAGAAACCTCCTACTTCACATGGAACCTTTAGCGCACTCGCTACCACGTTCCTCACATACTTTCAGTTGCCCATTCACCACGATTCGGGAATGGAGTTAATGACTCATTTCTGACAATCCCCCTCTACCCATATTTCAGAACATCTCCACGAGTGGAGGCGGTGTCGCAGTTTATGCAAAGCACAAATCGACGACCAAATCCTTTTAGATTTATTCTTGAAAACTCTGACGGTGGAGATTTCAAAGGATGTGGCACAATGTAACCCCACATCCAAAGAGGACGCAATCAGTAAAGCCAAATAGCTTGAACTGACCTACACACAATCAGTTCACAACAACAACAAACCACTTGTAGTAACCTCCTAACCCCATGAATGATCTAACCTCATCCACATTCCTAGGAGATGCCCATTCCATGAAATTTTTTATCTTTTTGGGTTCAATGTTATGCCTTCCTTGGAGAAAACATGCCCTGAGTAATGTACCTTTGTATGAAAGAAACTGCATTTTCTAAGCTTGGCATACAACTGATGCTCTCTTAGCAATCTCAACAATGTTACTAAATGTTCGACATGTTCTTCCTCATTCTTATAATATATCAATATATCATGAATGAACACAATAAAAATTTTTTCCAGATAAGGATGCAATACACTATTCATCAAGCACATAAAATTAGTTGGAGCATTAGTCAAACCAAATGGAAATACAACCAACGCATAATTCCCATACCTAGTCTAGAAATATTTCTTATAGATGTACTCTTATTTAATGCATACTTGATGGTATCCTGACCTCAAATCGGTCTTCTAGAACATAGTTTCTCCCTTCAACTGGTCAAACAAATCATCAATCCTTGGCAACACATATTTTTTTTCGGATGGCTACCTTGTTCAACTACATATGATCAATGAAAAACCTGGGATTACCATCCTTATTCTTCACAAACAACACTGGTGCACCCCAAGGTGACAGACTTGGCCTTATGTATCCCTTATCGAGCATTTCCTTCAACTACAACTTAAATTCCACTAACTCTGGTGTGCTCATTATGTATGGTTCCTTTGATGGCAGTGTTTCCCCAGGTACTAACTATATAGAAAATTCCACTTCCCTGCGAGGCGTAACTCTGAAATCTCTACAGAAAATACATCTTGGAACTATTGTAGAATCAATTACCTATTCAAAACATCCACAATCCTCAACATCCATACCTTTATCACAGGATATATGCACTGCAAATAACACACACCTTTTCCCTGTGATTATGCTTTTCCTATATAGTTGTAACCATTCAAATTGATGTTTCCTTATTTTCACCCTACAAGATCCTTTGCTCTCCATTGTAATATAAGCACTAAATATCCTTGTCACAACATTCTACCTTAGTCTTGTGAAGATACAACGAATCCATACCCAACAACCTATTGTATGATCCTAATGGAAACACACTCAAATGCCTTGATGTAGGCATACCATTCAGTTCAAATGCACATGATCTTACCTACTGATGAACTATTTTCTTTGTACTTGTGCCAATTGCATTAAAAAAGACTCTGCATGCACTTATTTATTAAAACCACACTTATGCACCAGGTTAGGGTTAACATAACTATAATTATACCAAGTTTCAATCAAAATATAAATGTCTTGATCACAAATCTTACTGTCCATATCGATAATAGATGTGTGTTTATCTACCTACCTGTTATCCAATGCTGCATAAAATTGAGGAATACTATTTCCAACATCCCCAACTTTCTATGCCTCATGATCATTATAGATCTGCGGTTTCCCCTCCTAATGTTGTAGAAAATCTCTTCGATGATGATCCTTGCCAAAAGTCCAACATTGTAAAGGCATCTTGTCATCACCCTTGTTCTACTTCTCATACTAAAATAGTTGTCCTATGTCATATGCATTGAACTTCTTAGATGGTGTTACATTCTCTTTATTACCTATGTCCTTAGGTCTTGTTCACTTCTTAATCCATTTTCCTTTATTATTTGCATTACCTTTCCAATCCTGCTTAGTCTCAGACTTGCGCTTTGATTGCGCATAACAGTGTTTCCACTTTCTAATGCCTTCATCCAATGATCTAGGCTCATCAAACTCAATTTTATCCTTGAATGTTACCTGTAACCCACTGATGAATCTTTGAATATTTTCTTTCTCCTCCTTCATATAAGGCACATACCCAAATAACTCCAAGAATCTTATATTGTACTCCTCATCGGTCATGGATCTCATCTTAAACTCATAGAATTATTTTTCCAATTCATCATAGTATCTCTCTGTAGATACCTTTTCTTGAAAATACTCTCGAAATTTCTCCAATTCAAATCATCTTCGTGAATACATCTTACATTCCTTACATATTCACACAAAATTTTTGTTTTACCTTTAAGACTGAACCTATCTATTATGGCTGTCATATTCTTTGAGTAGTCATGCAATCAAAATAAATTATTCATCATAAAAAACCATTCTTATGCATCCTATGACTTCTTAATTTCTCCATCGAATGTGTTAGGTCCCTATATCACTAGTATAGTCCCTTATTATTGTTAGTGTAACCCCCTTATTGTTATTATTGAACCATTGTAACCCCCATTTTGTTATTATTGTGCCCTTAAATTATTATTGTTAGGTCGGCTAGGATTACATCAGGCCCACCAGATTACATTATGGCCTACGGACTCCTATATATAGAAAGGGAGGTTTTGTAATTGTATCATCCAAGAATTGTTCATTTATGTAATGATTGGAGGTTGCCCTCTAAGTGGCTCATTTTGCAAAGCATATCTCTTTCTTCTTTTTTGGAGTCAGTTACACAACATTTGGTATCGTAGCTTTGGATTCTAGGTTTCGCCGCTCAAACAAAGCAACACTGTGAATTTTCTCTATAATGTTTTTTTCACGAAGCTCAAAATTTGAGACTTTAGGGTGCGAAGTCGTAATCCTGATGATTTTTTTTTCAAAATTTCAGAGCTTGTCCAACATTTTCGCAGACAACATCCAGGAAGTTAGGTCTTTTTCCAGAGCCTCCCAAATGTCCCCAACAAGCTACAAAAATTCTCACAAAGGCTAAAATCTGAAATTTTTAGAGTGCAAAGCTTAAATCTTGAGGAAACTCTTCAAAAACGTTCAGATCTTTATTCGCAATATATTCGGAGATATGATCTGTGGAAGGTGGTGTTTTTTCAGGCTCCCGAATTTCATCTCAAGAGGTGATCGTGGAAAAAGTTCAATAACTCTCTCTCTGAACATCGGATTGGAGTGCCGTAAATTTTTTTCACAAGTACACGGACTGTAGTTTCTTGGCTATCAATTTCAGAGGTGAAGGACGAAACAGTGACATGTGGAAAGTCGTACAAGTTTTCTTCATCGAACCGACCAAAAATTAACAATGGGAGATTGGAAATAACTTTGTCTTGAAGAATCCAAATCAGATCATACCTGTGGCATTTGAAATACAGTTCAGAAGGCTACTACAACAGTGAATTTTAGATATTGAAGATTCTCAATTATAGAGATAATTCAATTTCAATACAGAGCTCCTAAAAAGCAAGTAAAAGGTGTGTATTTTTTTCCGAATCGCATAAGTCTTGTTTGAAGAATCAAGTTGAATTGATTCCAAGGGAATATTGTAGAATAGATATCAGTATTGTATTCTAAAATGGCCCCTAAAAATAATTCAACTCCCATTAAGCCTTTAGAAGGCTCTACTGTGACTCATGAAGACGAAGAATGGCAACATGACATATCAAAATTACAAGAGCAAGTGCAACAAATTTCGCTCTCACAAAGAACAACAAAAAATGAAATGGAAGTTTTGAAGAAAGGCATGGAAACTAAGATGGATGATTTGAAGAAAGGCATGGAAGCTAAGATGAATGGTTTGGAAGCTAAGATGGATAGCATGGAAGTGGGCATGGAAGCTAAGATTGATGACATGGAAGCTAAGATCGATGAAAACATGAAAGACAACATGGAAAACATGAAGAATGATCTAAAAGCATACATGGAAGGCTTGATGACAAGCTTAAAACAATAAATGATTCCTAATGGCGGAAATATAGTAGAAGAACCTCATGATGAGAACAAAATAAATGTTAATCGTGATTTCATAAACTCTAATGTTGGCGGGAAGAACCACCATATTCCAAAAATGGATACGAGGAAGTTTGATGGAAAGGATCCTGTAACATGGATACTACAGATGGAGCAATATTTTGATCTCCATAACGTGCAAAACACACAAAAGGTACGCATTGCAACTTCACATTTAGAACAAAATACATTTGTATGGTATCGATGGCTTTGCTCCCGTAAAAAAATTGTCACTTGGTCAATTTTTATGGAGGAAATGATAGCATATTATGAGGATACAAAGAGCAACACCTTCTTTAGCCAATTGATAAATCTCAAACAAAAGGGTTTAGTGGGGGAGCACATTGAGGACTTCAAAAATTGAATATAAGGGTAACTGATATTCCAGAGGAACACAGGATTGATCTCTTCATAGGCACTTTAAAGGATAACATCCAACATGAAGTTCGCGTTCTGGAACCTGATTCATTGGAGAAGGCATTCATGTTGGCAAGAAAAGTTGAATGTAAAATTATGGCAACAAGGAAGCCTACCACTCAATTCTATAAAGAAGGAAGTGTTGCTATGCCTAGATTTCCACAACCTACAAGGTTGACACCACAACAATTGGAAGAAAAAAGAGCAAAAGGGCTTTGCTACAATTGTGATAAAAAATACACTAAAGGTCATAAGTGTGCTGAGAAGAAATTATTTTACATAGATTGTGAAGAGGAAGAAGAAAATGAACAAGAAGAGGATATACACCAGGAACCAGCCCTAGAAGAGGAAGAAATGAATTCGACCATATCGTGCAATGCACTGGCAGGAATTACCACTCCTCAAACTCTCAAGATAGGACACATCAAGAAGAAAAAGGTAATAGTGTTGATTGATTCGGGTAGCACCCATAATTTTATTCATTATAAGGTAGCCAAGGAATTAAATTGTTTCCTATACCCAGCACCAGAATGTCAAGTGATGGTTGCAAATGGAGGAACTATAAATTGCTCTGGAAAATGCCATAATATTAAGCTAAACATGGGGGAATATGTATTGACTAGTCCAATGCTTTCCATTCCTATGGGAGGTGCTGATGTTGTACTAGGAGTACAATGGTTACAATCTTTGGGGACGGTAGCTTTTAATTTTCAAGAACTTTTCTTGAAATTTTTTTCAGAAGGAAAGGAAGTCGAATTACGGGGTATTGTGGGGAAGCCAGAAAGGATAATAAGCTCTAATGTCATGACAAAGCTTCTAAAGAAAGAACAGCGAGGCGTAATTGCACAATTATGCTCACTAGAAGTTCCAACATCAAAATCATCTATTTCTGCAGATCTCCAACAAGTCTTGGACAATCATTCCAAGGTGTTTGAAACTTTCAAAGGACTCCCACCTATTCGTGATCATGATCATGCTATTCATTTGATTCCAGGAAGTGTTCCTCCAAACATCAGGCCTTATAGATATCCTTACTTCCAAAAGAGCGAAATTGAACGTATGATTGCAGAAATGTTAGAGGCGGGTACAATTCAACCTAGTCAAAGTTCTTTCTCTGCTCCTGTAGTATTGGTACACAAGAAGGATGGATCATGGCGAATGTGTCCGGATTATAGGGAGCTCAATAAGCTCACCATTAAAGACAAATTTCCCATTCCTGTGATTCATGAATTATTGGATGAATTACATGGAGAAATTTATTTTACCAAGTTGGATCTTCGTTCAGGATATCATCAAATTAGAATGAAGACTGAAGATATTCCAAAAACATCATTTCGAACTCATGAGGGTCATTATGAATTTCTGGTCATGCCTTTTGGTCTTACCAATGCACCTTCTACATTTCAAGGGTTGATGAATTCCATTTTCAAACCCTTCCTTAGAAAATTTGTGCTAGTATTTTTTGATGATATACTAATCTACAGCAGGTCTTGGAAGGATCATGTTGAACATGTTGACAGGGTGCTCAAACCATTGCAGGAGAAACAATTATATGCAAAAAAAATCCAAATGTTTCTTTGGAGTACAAGAGGTGGAATATCTGGGTCATATTGTATCTCACGAGGGTGTTAAAGTAGACCCTAACAAAATTAAAGCTATTAAGGAATGGAAAGTCCCCACAACCATAAAGAAGTTGCGAGGATTTCTCGGGTTAACAGGGTATTATCGCAAGTTTGTTAAGAATTATGGGAGAACAGCAGCACCTCTAACAACATTATTGAAGAAAGATGCATTTTCATGGACTCCTGAAGCAACTAAGGCCTTTGAACGTCTTAAAGAGGCAATGTGCCTAGCACCGGTCTTAGCTACACCAGACTTCACAAAAACCTTTATTGTGGAATGTGATGCCTCAGAAAATGGAATTGGTGCAGTTTTAATGCAGGAAGGAAGACCCATTGCTTTTGAAAGTCGTCCAATCAAAGGAAAGTATTTACAGAAACCTATTTATGAGAAGGAAATGTTAGCAATACCGCATGCACTAAAGAAATGGTGAACTTACCTAATGGGAAGACACTTCAAGGTAAAAACTGATCATGATAGTCTTAAACACTTTTTGGAACAAAGACTATCTTCAGAAGAGCAGCAAAAATGGTCACAAAGATGTTGGGTTATGACTTTGAAATAATCTACAAAAAAGGAAAGCTTAATGTTGTTGCAGATGCACTCTCAAGAAAGAATGAAGAGGTGGAAGCATTGCTTTGTGCCATTTCTATTATCCAACCAAATTGTATAACCAAAGAAAGAGATGAATGGAAGAAGGACAAAGATGTATGGACACTCATTCAAAAGTTGCAGCAAGATCCTAGTACATCTGATACATTTAGTTGGAAAAATGATTCCTTATGGTACAAATATCGCTTATATCTTTGTAAGAATTCCCAACTGAAACAAAATATTCTTCTGGAATTGCACACTTCTCCTTTAGGAGGACACTCAGGATTTTTAAAAACTTACCACAGGGTGAAGAAAGAATTTTTTTGGGATGGCCTTAAATCTGATATTCGAAAGTTTGTGGCGGAATGTTTGGTTTGCCAGCAGAATAAAGTGTAAACAATTAAGACCCCGGGACTTCTACAACCTTTATCCATTCCAAGTCAACGTTGGGAGGAGATTTCAATGGATTTTATCACAGGTTTACCTAAGTCCGAAGAAAAGAGTGTCATCATGGTGGTAGTTGATAGACTTACCAAGTATGCACACTTTTGTGCATTATCTCATCCATTTAAAGCAAGTACAGTTGCTACTACATTTATGGATAGAATTCAAAAGCTACATGGAAGCCCAATGGTTATTATGAGCGACAGAGATCCCATTTTTACTGGAAATTTTTGGACGGAGTTATTTTCTTGTTTGGGTACTCAATTAGCTCATAGCTCATCTTATCATCCTCAATCTGATGGTCAAACCGAGATCGTAAATAAATGTTTGGAAGGATATCTTCGTTGTTTTGTATCTGATAAACAAACACAATGGGTCAAGTGGTTACCTCTTGCTGAATGGTGGTATAACACTTCCTTCCATACTGCAGCAAAAGTGACCCCATTTATGGCACTTTATGGATATCATCCACCATCCATCACATCATATTTAAGGGAAAATTCGAAGGTTCAAGCAGTGGAAGATCACATCGAGCATCAGCAAGAAGTTCTCCAACTCTTAAAGGATAACCTAATTTGGCACAAAATCGAATGAAACAACAGGCAGATTAACATCGTAGCGAGAGAAGTTTTGATGTAGGAGATTGGGTATTTTTACGGCTACAACCATACAAACAAATGTCCCTCAAGCAAGCAAAGAAGGATAATAAATTATCGCCAAAGTACTATGGTCCTCACAAGGTGTTGCAAAAGATTGGTACTATGGCATACAAATTGGAGCTTCCTGCTTCTTCACGAGTGCATCCAATTTTCCATGTTTCATGCTTAAAGAAGGTTATAGGTGAAAATCTTCCAGTTCAAACAATATTGCCCGAACTTGATGAGGAAGGAAAAATCATATTGGAACCTGAAGCAGTCACGGAAACAAGAACTCGACAGCTACGAAATCGATCAATTTCAGAGTATCTCATCAAGTGGAAAAACTTACCCACTGAAGATTCTACATGGGAGGATGAGAATTTTATACAGAAGCACCCGGAGCTACTCAAGCGTTGAGGACAACACTTTTTTGAAGGAGAGGGGCATGTTAGGTCCCTATATCACTAGTAGAGTCCCTTATTATTGTTAGTGTAACCCCCTTATTGTTATTATTGTACCCTTGTAACCCCCATTTTGTTATTATTGTGCCCTTAAATTATTATTGGTAGGTCGGCTAGGATTACATTGTGGCCCACTAGGATTACATTATGGCCCCATGGACTCCTATATATAGAAAGGAGGTTTTGTAAATTGTATCATCCAAGAATTGTTCATTTATGTAATGTATTGGAGGTTGCCCCCTCGAAGTGGATCATTTCTAAGGCGTTGATATCTCTTTTCTTCTCTTTTTGGAGCTGGTTACACAACCAAATGTAGGTGGTTTTGTTTTATTGAACTCATATGGAAAATATCCCTTGTCTCCTCTTGTAAGGATGATAACGATAATGACCATGATACATGTCTGAACCAGAACTAGAATAAATCCCATGTCCACTACCTCTCCTATCAGGTCTATCCAATAATTTACCATCTTTGACAGTTTCATCTCTGTCTCACCTGTGCCAACCATGATACCTACTGCCATATGCTCCATTAGACTTATCCTCATGTCCATGAATAATCCTAAGTGGTCCCTACCTCTGCAAGTCTGACAAGATTTAAAGGATAACTGCATTGACCTCTTCTTGTTTCTTTCGTGCCCTAACAATTATCTCTTGTGAATAAATGACTCTATAATTATTTTCCTTGAAACTTCTTATTTTTTCCTTCAAACTTCTCAAATTTTCTGCTATATCAAGAGATTACCCATCACCATGTTTCTCATCTAATCTATAGGGAGAATCTCATGAACTGTAGTCCACCATTTTGATAGACATCTTTGGTATTCTTCCTACAAGTATATAATGTTCGCTAAACCAAAACATAACCATAACTAACATACCTCATTATGGTTCAAGGAATGATATCTCATCTGCAAGATCAACCAAATTAGCACAGTACATGTATAAACATAATCATATTATTATATAAAATTCATCTCTATCATCATCTAGTTACCATCTGTGACAATACCAAATACATACCATGACCTCATACACGAAAACCATAACCATGGCAATGCATGCATAATAATATATAAACACTAACATGCATATATGATCGACATGAATTCACGATAAACATATCCCAACATAACATCATCAACTTCTACATGTTAGGTCCCTATAATACTAATGTGTCCCCTTATTGTTTTTGTTAGTGTAGCCCCTTATTGTTATTTTTGTGCCCATGTAGTCCCCATATTTTTATTATTGTGCCCCATAGAACCTCACTATTTTTATTTTTGTACCCTTACATTGTTATTGTTATGTCAGCTATGATTATATTGTGACCCCTTGGACTCTTATATATAGAAAGGAGGTTATGTTAATTTTATCATCGAAGAATTGTTCATTTCTGCAATGTAAAGGATATTTCCCCCTCGAAGAGGTTGCTTTCTAAGTCATTGATCTCTCTCTTCTTCTATTTTCTAAGTTGGTTTCATAACATTTGGTATCAGAGATTTGGATATTAGGATTTTGCTACTGCAAACATGCCTTCTTTGAATTGTCACTATAACTTTTTTTCTACGAAGTTTCATAAGCTGGAAAAAAAACCCCATTGAGCCGAAATTGTGAGGAACTTTGTGTAAAAATTCCAGATTTGGGTTCGCTATATTTTCATAGATATGATCTAAGGTAGTTAGGGTTTTCGCGGGCTCTATAAATTAATCTCAAACAAGTGGCCGAGGGAAAATCGTCATAACTTTCATTTCAGACATCGGATTGGAATTCTATAAAAATTGACTAAAATTTCACATAATATAGTTTATTAAATTTCAAATTTAGAGCCAGTGATAAAAAAAGTGACATGTGGAACATTGTACAAGTTTTATCTGCTGAACCATCCCATAATTAGGTAATTGTGGAATATTGGGCATAACTTTCACTTGAAGATAACTTTAACTTTCACTTGAAGAAATACATGGTTGGATCGAAGAAAGTCATCAAAGATAAGGTGGATGGCATGGAAGCTAAGATCAATGGTATAGAAGAAAATTTGAAAGCATACATGGAAAGTTTGAAGGAAGGTTTGAAAAAGCTACTACAAGGAATGATTCCTAATGGTGAAATGGTAGGAGATGAAACTCATGATGAGAACAAAAGAAATGTTAATCATGATTTCATATACTCTAATTTTGGATTTAAGACCCACCATATTCTAAAGATCGATATGAGGAATTTTGATGGCAAGAATATGATAACATGGATACTACAAATGGAGCAAGTCCCAATTCAAACAATATTTCAAGAACTTGACAAGGAATGAAAAATAACATTGGAACCTAAAGAAGACACAGAAACAAGAACTCGACATCTACAAAATCGATCAATTTGATAGTATCTCATCAAGCGAAAGAACTTACCAGCTGAAGATTCCACATGGGAAGATGAGAATTTTATACAGAAGTATCAAAAATTAATCAAGCGTTGAGCACAACATTATTTTGAATGAGAGGGGTATGTTAGGTCCGTATAATACTAGTGCATCCCATTATTGTTTTTGTCATTGTAGCCCCTTATTCTTATTGTTGTTCCCATGTAGTCCCCATATTGTTATTATTGTGCCCCATAGAAGACCACTATTGTTATTTTTATGCCCTTACATTGTTATTGTTATGTCAGCTAGAATTATACTATGACCCCTTGGACTCCTTGTTACACCATTTTTTGGTCATCTAACCTTTCATCATTAGATGGACCCAAGTACACCATGTAAGACTAGTTTTACCATAAGTAAAACTACTTTCACTATGTTAAAATAGGAAACCCCAAAAGGAAATATTAAACAAACCTATATTTGTTTGATTTTCCTCATGGAATAATTAATTAAACCATAATTTAATTATTATTCCCAGTCATGTTTAACCCAAAAAACAAAGAAATTAATGAGATAAACCCTTAGTTATCTTATTATTTTCTAGGAATAATTATTTAAATCTTATTTAGATAATATTCCTTGTTAAATATGACCAAATCACTCATCATTAATCAAATAAATCATTATTTATTTGACTATCTCCCAACCACTTCCTTAAAAAGATAAATAAATCATTTATTTATTTATTTTTCACTAATCAAGGGATATGACCCAAGTCAAACACCCTTTCCCTCCAACAAATATAATAAAATATTCCATAAAGGTGGATCTAGATTTGGTTAACATTATTTTAATCATGCACCAAGATCTAGAATGACCCAATATTTTGTTATAAATAGGAGGGTTCTTCCCCATCATTCCTCACCTTTTGTTGCCTACTAGATCACTCTGGGTCTATACACTTGGTCTCCTTCTTCATCATTTTGCTCCCATTGAGCTTCATTTTTACATTGGGTTTTCTACACTTGCAAGAGAGAGAAAGCCTAGATCTAAAGTGTTGAGGATTACAAAGAACCCATCCCATTGAGGAGAGCTGGATACACCTTCTTGTTTTCCTCCCAGGTGCCCTGTAATATAAAATTCTTTCAAAAAAATTGTGTTCTTGTCTTATCTGTTGGATGCATGGAGTAAACCCTTTACTTTACTGCTTAATGTCTTTCCATACATAGATCTTGTGTTTTGCAGCTATTTTCTTGTCTAACTAATCGCAGATCTGAAGATGTTTGGCAGCCACTATTATTGTTAGGGCTATTAGTTATGCGTAGCTAAAGTGATCCTTTTTCGTACACTTCGACAAAGGTTTCATACTAACAAATGGCGACTCCACACGGGTTTTAAATTACGACCGCTGTCGTTTTTCATATTCCTGCATATCCAGCTACTTCAGACCCTAGGGTTTCTTTTCCGCTGTTTATTTTTCCTAGTTTCATGTTGTTTTTCTCACATAAAACCCTAAAACATCAAAATTTCTAACTTCCGTGTGTTTCTGGCCCTATTGCGCAGGTAAGCGACACCAGCCGCAACTGAGACGGCAACTTTTCTGAAAATCTGCCGCCGAGACAATCAGAACTGGGGGTCGCACTTTTTGGCCCTAAACCTGCGACCTGGACCTCCAGGTCGCACTTTTTAGCCTGTTTCCTGTGACCTGCACTGAAATCAGGTCAGAAACTGCGACCTGCCATTTTTTCAACATTTTTTCTGTAATTTTTCTGGGTTTTTCTGCAGCTTCTGTCAGGGTCCTCCAGCCTCTGTCTCAGCCTGTTTTGACCAAGTTCTGATCTGTTTTTACTCATCTAAGTGGGAACCTAGCCCCTTAGGGCTTTAGTACCCTCCACTTTTTTTGGAAGAGTTTTAAGCTGTTTCAGCCGTCTGTTTTTCAGAGCTTCAGCCTCCTTTTTTCCAGATCTGTTACCTCCCTTTCAGATCCTTTGAAATCAGCCTTTATTCCTTTCAAATCACCTCCTGTCGTTTTGTTTGGACCTCCTTTGAAGGCCTCCGCCTTGCCCCTCCGGTTTTTTGCTGATTTCCTTCCTTTTTCCAGCCACCTTGCCTCTGTCTCTTGGCTGTGATCTGCACCTCTTTCCTGCAGCTTTATCCTCCAGATCCCTGTCCCTTTCGACCCTAGATCTGTTGAGCTCTTTTTGTGTGTGTTTTACATAGTTTTTCCCTTTCTTTTCAGCATAGTTTTGAGAGACCCACCTTCTTGGGTTAGATAGATGCACAAGTAGCTGTTATTTTTCTGTTATTTCAGCATTTTATTCTATTCTCTGTAGGTTTATTTTCAGCTACGCAGCACACTTTTTTCTTGCTCTCAAAACGGAAAGGGTTTAAAAATTAAAATTAACGCACGCCACACACTGACCCTAAGTGAAGAAGCGCCTGGTTAACACCGCCTGGCAAAGACTCTAAAATCAATTGTCACTGCACCTTATCCGCCCTTGACATTACTTGATTCTGTCCCTTTCTGCCCTTGTCGGTTTCCTTCTTCCTGTCATCATTGCGCCCCCAAGGCGCCTTTCCCGGAGACTTCTTGGCCTTCACCCTCAGTTTCCGGTTGATCGAACTGCTCCGCACCGCCGTCGTCGAGCCAGTCCACCTTCGAGTCCGCACTCTGACTCCTCTCCTGAATCATCGGGTCCTCCTTCTCCTCGTGGTTCTCCCCCTGTTACCTTCACTATGTCTGGTCCAGGGCCTAACGCTAGCGGTTCTCCCGGCCCCAATGCCGACCCTACTTCTAGCGGAACCGCCACAAGCACTACCCCGGCCACCCCTGTGCTGCCGTACATTGCAGGCCTCAGCCTCCCCGATTTCCATCAGTTGATTAATGACCCCATTCACCACAATGCTACCTGGCCCGCTATGCCAACCAAGCTGCCCTCTGACATCCCTAAGTTCGAGGGCCTTAATGGAGAAGATCCAACCAATCACGTCCGATCTTTCCACATGTGGTGTTCCTCCAATTCCATTACCGATGACTCCATCCGTCTTCGTTTGTTCCAACGCACGCTTACCGGCGAAGCTTCTAAATGGTATGTCGAACAGGCCACTTCCTCCCATACCACATTTGAGACTCTTGCCCAAGCCTTCTTGTCGTACTTCCAGCTCCCTCTCCGATACGACACTGGTACGGAGCTCTTGACTTCATTTAAGCAATCCTCTTCCACACGCCTTTCTGCCCATGTTCAGGAATGGCGACGAAGACGGAGCTTATGTCGAGCCCCTCCCTTTGAAGATCGGGTTTACATGGACCGGTTCCTTCGCACCCTCCCGTCTCCCATCGGCAAAGATGTCGCCTCTCACTTTCCTCAATCTGAAGAAGCCGCCCTCCAAATAGCTTTAAAATATGACCTGATCTACGCTCAATCCGGTTATGTTTATACCGTTCTTCCTGACATCCCCAGGCCCGGTGGCGCTAACGCCCCGGGGGCATCTCATTCCGCCGACGGTATTGTTGGATCTCTTTCCCACCCATCTGCTCACCCTCCTATGGGCTATGGTCTCCCTCAGGGAGGGGCCAGCACTTCAAGCACTCTTCCCCCTCCCGGCAACATGTATCCAGGATACGGCATGCCTCCTCCTTTTGCCCAACCTCCTGCTTACCTCAATGTCGCCCAACCCAACCCTTACCTTTATCCACAGCCTGGTGCGCCAGCTCCTCCAGCATATGCGCTTCCGCCTCCCTTGCCTCCTCACAACCCGCAACAACACTTACAACCCCCTCCAGGGCAAGTATTTGCACAGCAGGGCGTGATTAATCCCCCTTCTTCTCAAAGAAGGCGGAGAGGCAACCAGAACCAATCTGCCCCTGGTAACCGAGGACCCAATTCTGGTGTGGACCCTAACACTAGCAACCAGCAACAGGGCATTCAGCCCAAGTCGGACAGGCCGCTTCGCACAAACAAGCCTTGTTCGTGTTGCGGTGTTTATGGCCATTACACTCACGATTGTCCTCTTTTACCCCAGATGCGGCAGATGTGGGCGTCTCAAGCCACATTGCGCGGACAACACACCTCCCCTCATGCTCCTCCTAATGTGGCCACTACTCAACCAGCTGTGTTTACCGACCCCTTCCCTCAGCAAGGCTTCGTGGCTACCCAACCGCCTGATAACTCGGTCGCCACTCCCCCCTCCATTTCTGGTTCCTCCGATTACCAGATCCTCATGATGCACTCCGATCCTACCCCGCCCGTCGATCTTCACCTTCAAAATCGGTCTCGTCAGTACCCCAAGCCTCCTGCTCAGTCTGCACCCGAGCCTCCCTCTTCAGGTTCTACAGAGCCTCTTTCGACATCCCCTGGCCCCTTACATATCCCTCCACCCAAAGTTGAGGTCCATACCAAGATTCCCAAGGGACCATTACGTCGAAATGCTGCTCCTGGTCGAGCTGCTCATTCGTATAGTATAGTAGATGATTTGGCGCAATCCCCTGCTGCCATTTCCACACTGGAACTCCTCCAGTCGTTCCCTTCCCAAAAGAAGGCTCTACTATCTGCCGTGGGCGCTGTTGATCCTGCTGATGACCAAATGATTGTTTTCGACGCCACTCAATCGGACCATCCTCCCCTTCCTCCTTCCGTCGCCTTCCAAATCCCAGTCAAAATCCGGAACGCCAATGTATCCCGGTGTATAATTGATGAGGGGGCATCCACCTGCGTGATGTCCGCTTCGATTTGGAAGCAACTCGGATCCCCTGAGCTGGCCCCTTCCACGATCACCCTTCGAGCGTGGGATGGTCATGCCTCCCAACCCATTGGCCTGTTTCGTAACTGTCCCATCACCCTCGCCGGTAAGACCGTTTGCGTTGATGTCGAAGTCATTGATGCCCCTCTAGACTACAACATTCTATTGGGGCGAAGCTACACCTATGCCATGTCTGCTGTCCCATCCGCGGTTTTCCGCAAGATGTCTTTCCCACACAATGGGAAGATAGTCACCATTGACCAGCTATCTTATCATGAGCCGCCGTCTCAGACCTCCTCCGAGACGACCATCTCTTCTGTAACCAACAAGCAAACCGTCGATTCTTTGACCAGTGTCTCCCCCGGCGTCTACAAGGACTCCTCCCTCCTTGGCACTTTTCCTTGTCTTCCCCCTCCCCCTATGACTGATCCCAGCTTATCGAATTTTTGCATGATGCAATCGACCCAGGCCGCCCATACACGGCCTGCTTCGGCTAGTCAGCAACCCCCCCCTCACCCTCCGCCACCTGCTCATAGCCATTCATCTCTGCCAGCCGGACCTCCTCCTTCTGGCCCTCCCCCTCCAGCTGGTATCCCTGAACCCCTTTATCCTTCTGGCACGGTTCCCCCTGGCCTCAACCACCTCGGAGCCGTCCCTCCTGGACATTACCCTGCCGGGCAGATACCTTTCCTGGCTCCCCCTCCCGGAGTATTTTCTGTCCCCGTCAGGGCCACCCTCTCTCTCCCTAACCTGACCCTCGGCATACCCGTCTGGTACATGGACCCTCCAGCCGCTACCCCGCCCGGTCACCCCAAACCTTACCTAGCTTTGACACCGGTTCAACCGATCCCCCTCACCTCCTCCGGGCCCCCCGCACCCCCACAGGACCCTACCCCTGTGGGGCCAGCCCCCGGAAAGAAAGGCAAAGCTCGTAAGGGGGCAACCCATCAGGACCAGGCCGCCCCGACAACTCTTACACCTCCGCGACCACCAAAGCCCGCCATCCGTTGCGCTTTGTGTGATATCGTCGGTCACGCCACCCATATGTGTCCTGAATTGTCGTACCTCAAGACTCTGGTCAATGAGACGTTTCCAGACTCTGACATCCCAGAAGTCTACGTCACTATCCCCGACTCTATCCCAAAACTCAAACACTTGCGCACAAACCACCCTTGTGCCTTGTGCGATTTTCACGGCCATTACACCCACCTCTGTCCCCGCCTTGATGAGTATCGTTCCTCCTTGGACATGTACCGCCAATTCAAGGCCGTTTCGACCGGACCCGAGGACATTCCTACCCCCATTCACATTCCTCCTCCCGCTCTTAAGCCAACGGAGCCCTCAACCACCATTTTGTACCTGTCATCATCCTTGAGAGATAGTTCACCGGCCATTCAACCCACCGATCCTCTCAGCTCCTCAGCCGGCCTTGGATCTGTTGATATCGCCCATCTGAGCCCTTCTCCTCATGATGACCTGTCCCACACCACTACTTCCTCGGGTGACCCATCTTCCTCCAGTCTTCCCATCTTCCAATCTGATGAAGACATTATGGAAGCCATGACCAACCCCGACTTTCCCTGGGATGATATGCACCATCGCGCATATTTCCTCCCACAGCAGTCCCATGACCAATACGCTGTGGAAACCAAAGACTTCATTCCTCATGCAGTCGATTGGTTCAAAAACCCTATCCCTACACCTGATGCTTTCGAAGAAGGAAACATGGCCAATGTCTCGCCTACCATCAAAATTGACATTTCAGTCAAACCAGGCATCGAAGAATACATCACCTTGGGTGCCCAATGCACCCCAGAAGAGATTGAAGCTTACACCAAGCTTTTCAAAGAATTCCGCGATATCTTTGCCTGGTCCTATTCTGAAATGCCCGGACTCGATCCTGCCATTGTCGAACATCATATCGACACATGGCCTGATGCCAACCCAGTCCGACAAAAGATGAGACCCATTCATCCTTCCCGACGTGACGCTATCAAAGCCGAAATTGATAAGCTCAAGCAGGCTGGTTTCATTTACCCCATTGAATACACCACTTGGGTGTCTAACCCCGTTCCCGTTCTCAAGAAACAAGGCACCATTCGTGTCTGCACGGACTTTCGCGACTTGAACAAAGCTTGTCCCAAAGACAACTTCCCCACACCATTCATCGACCAAATCATTGACGAGTGTGCGGGGCATGAGGTCCTATCCTTCATGGATGGTTTCTCCGGATACAACCAAATTGCTATCCGTCCTGCTGATCAACTAAAAACCGCGTTCATTAGTCCGTGGGGAACTTTTTCTTACCGGGTCATGCCTTTTGGCCTCAAAAACGCCGGCGCCACCTTTCAACGGGCCATGTCTTATTGCTTCCACGACTTAGCTCATATTATCCTTGCCTATTTAGACGACCTCACGGCGCGTTCTAAGCATCGGGCGCAACACCTACACAATCTGCGCACCATTTTTCTCCGATGTCGCAAGTATAATATCCGCCTTAACCCGTTGAAATGTGTTTTTTAAGTTCCCGCCGGCCGTCTCCTAGGCTTCATCGTGTCTAAGGACGGTATCACTCTTGACCCTTTGAAAGTTCAAGCCATTCTTGAACTCCCCATTCCGCGTACCCTCCGCCAGCTCCAAAGCCTCCAAGGCAAAGCTAATTTTCTTCGTCGGTTCGTCCCTAACTATGCCACCACCGCACACGGGTTCCTTCGACTCCTACGCTCTCACATCCCATTTGTTTGGGATACCTATGCTCACGAGTCTTTCGATGCCCTCAAGCAGGCTCTCACATCTACTCCCTTAATTCGCCCTCCCGACTTTAATCGGGACTTCATCCTATATATCTCCGCTTCCACCTATTCGGTCGCTGGAGTCCTTATCCAAGAGGATGACCATGGCATTGAGCATGTGATCTACTATGTCAGCAAGAACCTTGTGGGACCCCCTGTCTCATACTCCTATGACGAGAAATTAGCGCTGGCTGTCGTGTTCTCAGTCCAAAAACTTCGTCATTATATCCTCCTGCGCTCCACCAAGGTTGTGACAAATTCCAACCCCATGGCCTTCCTATTGAGTCGTCGTATACTTACTGGGAAGTACGCCCGTTGGGTTGTTATCCTTCAGGAATTCGACCTTGAATTTGTCACCCCAAAAAGTAAGAAAGGCTTAGCCCTCGCTGAGCTCATTTCTGAATTACCTACCGGATCGCAAGACCCTCCCGTTAATGACGATTTCCCTGATGAACACCTGTTTGCCATTACTTCCGATGACCCGTGGTACGGCGATATTCTTACTTATTTGCGAACCCAAAAGTTCGCCCTCCACCTTGACCGTGAGGCTCGCCGACGTATCCGACACCAGGCCCCCCGATACCTTCTTATCGGTGACGACCTCTATCATCGCGGGGTTGATACTGTCCTTCGTCGTTGCCTCACACACGCTGAAGCTGAACAGGTCCTTAATGCCTGCCATAGCGGTGCTTGCGGTGGCCACCTCTTCGGTCTTGCTACTGCCCAAAAAATAATGCGCGCCGGGTATTTTTGGCCTTCCCTCTTCAGTGATTGCATCGAGGCAGTCAAACACTGTCCCAATTGCCAACATTTCGCCCCTAAGGCGAGAGCTCCACCAGCTCCCCTCCATCCGGTCGTTTCCACTGGTCCCTTTTGTAAATGGGCCATCGACTTTATGGAGTGTCGCCCGCCATCCTCTGGTAGCCACAAGTATATCGTCGTGGCGGTCGACTATTTCACCAAATGGGCCGAGGCCATGCCAACGTTCAACAACACGGCAGCTACCGCGGCCCTCTTTTTCTTTAACCATGTTATATCTCGCTTCGGGGTTCCCAAGCAACTGGTCTCTGATCATGGCAGACATTTTGAAGATGAGATATGGCGTGAGCTATCCTCACTGTTGGGTTTTGAGCACCAATATTCCTCCTCCTATTACCCCCAAGGTAATGGCCAAGTTGAAGCAGTCAACAAAATCCTCAAGACCATGCTTCAACGAACAGTGAATAAGCACAAAACCAACTGGCATCTCATGATGTTTTCTGCCTTATGGGCCTATCGAACCTCTGTTAAAACCTCCACCGGGTTCACTCCTTTCCACCTCGTTTTTGGAGAGGAGGCAGTTTTACCGATCGAGTGTGAAATTCCTTCTCTGCAACTAGCCGTTGAACTTCTCCCTGACACCCAACCACTAGAACAACGACTTATCATGCTTGAGCGTGCCTCCGAAGACCGCCGTATTGCCTTACAAACCATGGAAGCGGCCAAAAAACGCACCAAAGCTCAGTATGACCGAAAAGTCCAGCCTCGCACTTTCCACGAAGGCGACCTTGTTCTAGTCTATGACCAGGCCCATGATGTCCTGGGTCATGGGAAGTTTGACTCATTATGGCTAGGCCCTTACATCATTAGTAAGGATCTTGGCAAAGGGGCATACCTCTTAGAGGATTTTGAAGGTCATCCCCTTCCTAACCCTCGCAATGCACTCTATCTTAAGAAATATTACCCTTAGCATTTCCCCTCGGAAATGCATGTTTTATTTTCTTTTAGATAGCCAGCATCCGTTGTTTCATTTTTCCTACTTCACCAGGACCCATTTCGTCCACGCGAAGTTACCTCACCTCCATTTAAAATCGAATTTCCTCACCTACGCCACTTGTACTGGGGGCACCATACTGCCCCCTTACTCGTCCATGTTCGTGTCGATTTTCGTCATGAGTTCCCACCTTCAACTCATGCTTTCATGGTCCCCCATTGGGGCCTTTTCTGTGTGGCAGCACTATCAAGTCGCCCTTGTTTAGAGCATCCAAGTTGAGTCATCATCGCATTCATGGAGTCTATCCTGCGTCCCTTTGTACCCCACTATAGCCCTCCATTCTTCATTGCTTGGTTCCTCTCTTGTGTCGCATATCATGACCTTCAGCCCCACTGTCCTCTATCCCTTCTGATATTGTGTCAGTCACTGCCATGTCATTCATGCCCTTTATGCTCTAACAAGGGAAGTCATCCATTCGCCACTCCATCCTTTCCATTTCGCCATCATCATTAGTGTCAGTCTGTCCGTCGCTCTACTATTTTCTCTCGTGCCTTAGTTGAGGATCTCTCATTGCCTCAACTATGGCGGACCTCCTTCTGTCGACATCAGCTCATTCATTCCAGAAGCCAGGTCTAGAGGGCGGTGTACCTTGGTTCCAGCTTCCACTCTTGTTCGGTGCCTCGGATCAGGCAAAGGGATCTTTTCTTCCCCTTTGACTTGATTGTTTCTCCAGCTCCTTTCAGCATGATCGAGATCCGTATACTTGATGGTCCAGTGATCCAGCAGCAGCTCTTGATGATTCCCGGGTGTGTGTGAGATGTCTCACCCCTCATGAGGGGGTGGCCCTGCAGGTAGCCCCCCACATGCCCGGATGACCTCTTCATTGCAGCCTTTGATGCACTTCCCATATTTGACAGATGCTGGCCGTCGCCACCTGCGGTGCCGCCTCTTTTTATTGGTGCAGATGCGTACCGGGCCGTATTTGTGAGCCTTTCCCCATTTACAGGGGGCATTTGGGTTGTATTTGTATCTCATGTACTCAGATATTATTGTACAAGTCCTGGCTGTTATCCCAGGCACAGCATGTATGTGGGATTCCTCATTGTATTTTTATCTGGCTCCCGATTATGCCAGTTGTACTTTATGGTTCGGTCCCTTGTTTACTGGACACACTATTCTTTTGTACTTTGTCTCGGCGGGCATAGGTATGCCTCCCCCGCCGCCTTCAGCACAGGTACCCTCTCATAAAAAGAGACTTGTTTCACCTGCGAGTCTCGTCTCCTCAGGGTCTAGTCCTTCAGCACAATATCTACCTCACCTTTCTCTCTCTGACTTCCCTTTTGTTGTCTAGTGATTGTGTTCTTACAACATACTTCGGTCATACGATTTGCTCCTGACACTCGCACGCTGGGGGGCAATCTGTTACACCATTTTTTGGTCATCTAACCTTTCATCATTAGATGGACCCAAGTACACCATGTAAGACCAGTTTTACCACAAGTAAAACTACTTTCACTATGTTAAAATAGGAAACCCCAAAAGGAAATATTAAACAAACCTATATTTGTTTGATTTTCCTCATGGAATAATTAATTAAACCATAATTTAATTATTATTCCCAATCATGTTTAACCCAAAAACAAAGAAATTAATGAGATAAACCCTTAGTTATCTTATTATTTTCTAGGAATAATTATTTAAATCTTATTTAGATAATATTCCTTGTTAAATATGACCAAATCACTCATCATTAATCAAATAAATCATTATTTATTTGATTATCTCCCAACCACTTCCTTAAAAAGATAAATAAATCATTTATTTATTTATTTTTCACTAATCAAGGGATTTGACCCAAGTCAAACACCCTTTCCCTCCAACAAATATAATAAAATATTCCACAAAGGTGGATCTAGATTTGGTTAACATTATTTTAATCATGCACCAAGATCTAGAATGACCCAATATTTTGTTATAAATAGGAGGGTTTTCCCCATCATTCTCCACCTTTTGTTGCCTACTAGATCACTCTGGATCTATACACTTGGTCTCCTTCTTCATCATTTTGCTCCCATTGAGCTTCATTTTTACATTGGGTTTTCTATACTTGCAAGAGAGAGAAAGCTTAAATCTGAAGTGCTGAGGATTACAAAGAACCCATCCCATTGAGAAGAGATGGATACACCTTCTTGTTTTCCTCCCAGGTGCCCTGTAATATAAAATTCTTTCAAAAAAATTGTGTTCTTGTCTTATCTGTTGGATGCATGGAGTAAACCCTTTACTTTACTGCTTAATGTCTTTCCATACATAGATCTTGTGTTTTGCAACTATTTTCTTGTCTAACTAATCGCAGATCTGAAGATGCTCTGGCAGCTTACCATTGTTAGGCTATTAGTTGCGTAGGCTAAAGTGATCTTTTCGTATACTTAGACAAAGGTTTCATTAAACACTCCTATATATAGATGGAGTTTTTGTCATTTGTATCATCCAACAATTGTTCATTTATGTAATGTATTGGAGGTTGCCCCTTCAAAGTGGTTGATTTATAAGGTGTTGATCTCTCTTTTCATCTATTTTTAGAGCTAATTTCATGACACCACGTTGTGAAGCGACTCAGAATAATGACCACCACGCAGATGATGTATAACAAGCACATAAACCACAAGAATAATAAATACATATGAAACCGACATTTATGCATGAACTGCCTATCCCAATTAGGTTGAACTGTTGTTCGATACCACTTTGTAACACTTACCCCAATACTTTCACTCGCTAACGGGTCCACTAGGGTAAAATGTGACGAAGAGTTATTATTATATGATTTTACTCCCCGAGTATATTTAAGGAAGTTGAATCGACAAACCAAAACCAAATTGATCTTTCTTGGGAGCTACAAGACCCTCAGGGGCTAACCCACTACTCCAGGTGACCAACCTTAAGTTAAATTACTTTTAACTTAGATATACCCCCAGTCACTTCCATGAAAAACCATCCATGTGACTCTAATCCTCCAAGCACTCTCATAACAAGGGAATCCATGCAATTGCACCCTTTTTCAGGAAGTTATGTTCCTACGACTGTGTGATTTAGGCCACTTTTTTAGGCTAGGACTCATGCTTCTACCCAAAACTTGATGAAACTCTCATAGATGATAAATGAATTATGACACATGGGGAGATTATTCCATAAAAAACTTAGATGAGAACATGACCTAAAAAGGCCTATCCATGACAATAACTTTTTCAGACACATCATGAACATATAATATACATGTCATAACAACATATTTGAACATAGGGATCTCATACTTATCTGAAGATCCTCAATAAGGTCTGATGCTCTCATATAATAGTTGCATTATCATATATTAGGTCATACATTCATTATTCATTCATTTACTAATAAAAGCATGATGAGAGCCATAACTCAAGTTTGTTATAAAACCATGCTTGTAACCAACATATAACCAACGTAATAATAATGATAGCACAACCATTAAAAGCACATGATAGCAAGCACATTTACTCATCAAGTACAAGAGGAAAAATCTCATATTAATGTATGCAAAATGCAACCACGTCAGATAATTCCATGTACCACTCGCCCATAGATTGGGTTGAACCAAATCTCTCTTTCAGTCAATCACCCCTATGCCATATTCCAATCATGAATGTGGTATCTTTTTGGGTCTCCAAAATGTCTTTAAAATAACATATATTTTCACTTCATTCACACCTCATTTCACCTTCATTCCATCACTTTGTCACTAATAACCTACATCTCTATCATCATATGGGTTCATAATTGTATTTTCCTAAAGTTATAATTTTCAAGTGTTTATAGTGAATTAATGATTAAAAATTAGAAAAATGGCATATACTTGTTAATATCTAAAAGTGGATTGAGTTTCATGACAAGTGTAGGTCATTTGGAAGCTTCCAAGACACTCTTATCTGGCCTCCAAGGTTCAATTTCGATTTCTCTTCAAGTTTTGAAGAATATTTGGGATAGGAATCAGCCATATCTCATGGAGAAAAATCATGGATAAATGGATATGGTTCTAATTGGTTGATATTTTTAGGGATCTAGGGAGAGAATAGTGGATTCTCATTAATGAGGTAGCTTCTTATGTTTTTGTATAAATAGGAGAGCCTTCTCCTCTCAAAGGCATGTGTAAAGTTTGGAGTTATGCTCATGTTTTGAATAAATAATTGGATTTGGCACCATACTCAAGAGTTTTCTTTCACTTTGATTTGGTTTTTCTTGCATATGAAGCTTCTTCACTTGCCAACCTCATGCATCATTGGACTGGCCACCTAAATGAGTGTGAGATTGTATCATAATTTCATTCATTTATTTATGTTTAGTTTTATTTTCATTTGATGCTTTGTTATTATTTCCTTTATGTTCATTTACATGCTTTCATAAGTTAATTTTTCATATGCTCATTTTTTTGTGTGCTCTTGTAGGGTTAGATAGATTAGTCACTTTTTTTTCATTGTGGTTAAGATTTTCTAGATTTCAATTCATGTTTTTTAATTTTTGCAAGAATTTTAGATTTTAAATTTATGAAGTGTGCCTAGATTAGATTTCCAATTCTATGCAAGTGTGTCTTAGTTTAGATTTCTATTTATGCATGTGTGATAGTTTAGATTTCCACTTATACATATGTGGTAGATTATATTTCCTATTGTTTATCTAAATATTTCTTACTTTTCTAGACTATATTTTATTTCTTTAACATAAATTTACTTTCTTTTCATTAGATTAAGTCTGATTTCAATCATGCAAGTATGTGTATAGATCAAATTTTCATTTCATGCAAGAAGTTTAGATTTATTTTCATTCCTAGATTAAAAATTTTATCTTCAAGAGATTGTGTGCACGTTCATGTTAGAAAATTTTTTTGAATAGGATTTGAATTGACTTTCATAGATAGTTTTTTTCCTTTACGTAGATTGATTTCAGTTTCCTTATGTTTTTAGTTTGTCGTAATTTGATTTCGTAGTTATGTTAATCTAAATTGGAGGATAATTTCTAGCATATATAGTGCACGCATGCTTTGCAAGTTTTACAAAACCCTCAGGTTGACAATTAAATTATAGGTAATTAAATTTCCTCAACAGATATTATGGAATAAACCAATAAAACCAAACCAGGGATTCTATAGGTCGAAACAACTCAACCCTCAACCAATGATTCCACCTCATGTTTAGACATCACTAACCATAACCAAATCGGTCTCTATCAAAGTTGTCTAGGGCTCCGGAGAATTTGTTCCAACCTGAATCCTAGGACTAGTAATTCAACCCATAGTTGTGTTCGAGCTCCAGAGTGTTTTGTTAACCAAGGATTCCAATACTAGTAAATATACGCACCAAGGACTCCAAATTTATTTTCCAACCAAGGCTTTTAGGACTAGTAACTCAACCCAAGTTGTTACAGGACTTCCAAAGCATTTGTCCAGCCAAGGCTCCATGAACTAGTAACTCAACCCGCAGCCAAAGGAACATGAGCACCAATAAAAAAAAAAAATGGGAAAAACCACAACGCCATGGCTATCCAGGAAATTGAAAGGTTGGGAAAAACCATTATCAATCCAGAAAATCCTTCATGCCAATGATAGATCATAACCAAGAAACGACATGCATGTTCTATGCATGCCAAAACTAGCAAGGAAAACATACATGCAGCTCAGTACCTGCAATAAAAACAAGTTGTAGTTGTTTATCTTGTTTTCCTCTTGCACGTTTCTTCTTTTCATTTACATTCTTGCTCCAAATACCAAGTATGCCATGTTAGCCATCAATAAAATTTTGTCATAACCGATGATGGCTAAAACAAGTCTATTATCCTTCAAGAAACAAATTTAAAGCTAATCTGTGAGTTCCTGAAGTCTTGCTGAGCCTCTTATTCAAAGGATCCTTTTCACTATTGTCTACACCCAAAAATTCCTCAAAGAAGCCCTGCTGGTATATAAAGAACTGTTTCAAAACCTCCTTTTCCTTCATTCCACCCATTTTACTATTTTACGTAAAAAAAGTCACTTTCCTCCTTTCTAATCCCTTTTTTCCTTTTCATTATACTTCATTTCCTCAAAAAATCCCTTTAAACCTTGTAAAATCTCTCTTACAGGGTTTAAAACCCTTTCTTTATACCTATCGGAACCCCTCAAAAAGGTTAAAAAACCTCATTTTTTGGCCTTTTCCGCTCATTTTTAGCATAAGGCTTTAAGCACCTTTCAGCTTAAACCCATAGCCCTTCATTCTTCATAATACCAAGGCCTGAGACCGTCGGCTAAAAGTCTTAAGCCCCCATTGACCATCGGACTTTGGCGATTTCCATTTTCTTGTTCCCAAACCCTTTTCGCCGCCGATATGCATCCTCCCCGATACAATTCTCACTGTCCGATTAACCCAGATCGACAATGCAATTTCATTGCGGGGGCGCCGGACCAAAGTGGCCTGTACTCCCCAGTCCCCCGTACCCTCGATCTCCACCATCGATCTTCTCCCGATCCAACTGCCAGCATTTTTTACCCGTTTTCCATTCACCGCGGGGGCACCCGACTGAAAACATTTTCATCCTCCCTCGGTCCCCCCGCAGTTGATCTCAGTCGTCGATCTTCTCCAGATCTAATGGCCATCGACTCTCCTCCATTTCCCCGACCCCTCATTCACCTTCTCCCCTTGGAATAGATTTGTACCATTGATCTAATCAGATCCAATGGCTCCCGATAAACCATACCTTATCACCCTCTGGTCTAAACTTTCACTCCGTGACAAAGTTGTTGGCATTACCGTTAGGCCCCACCATCCTTTGCCCACACATCTATTCAACCATCACGCGCAATCATATATGTTGATCCGGATCACCCAGATCTAATGGCTCTAGCTTTGTTTCACGCCCATCCTCGCCAAACCTCCCAATCACAGTATTTTCACGCGAAAACGATGGTTTTTAATGGACACGCGGCAACCTCCGACACATATCGCATCCACCCTGTGCAAAACCACAAACCGCTCTGACCCCGCGTGAAAACTGCTTCCAGTTTTCTGTGAAACCACCTATCATTATTTTGTGCCATAATTCAAATTAAACCCTGGTTCTACCTTTCACCATGAGATTTCCACCTTCGCTGCATTCATCTTCCTCTACACTGCTCTTCCACCACCTCGAGCCTCTGTGAAGCAGTTTAACCAAGTAAATGCAGGTTTTTATGACAGGTTTGTTGTTCTATGCAAGTTTAATGGCATTTAAGATATTAAAGCCATCCCACAGTCAAGAAAAGTGACAAAGAGGCAAAGAATGATGATCCTCAAAGCCTAATTCAATGCAAAAAAGAGACATAAAGGGTTAAAATTCTAGATTTTCACCAGTGTGACATGAACACTGGTCATTCAGTAAAATCCTTCAGTGCATCGTTGCCACCTGTACACTAAGATAGTGAAGAGTATCAGAAGATAAAATTTAAAGGATTAAAGCCTAAAGCCTAAATATTTTAAGGCTTAATCCAAAGATTAAAGTTTAAAGACACAGTTGGAGACAAATTAATTAAAGTTAAATCAGTCAACGCAGTGAATAAAGCATAAATATTATTAGAGAGGATTTCAAGCAAAACCAAAGCCAAAATCAATGTTTAAAGCCATAAAGCATGACAAATCAACAAAGGGACCGCTTCAAATGACACATCAGTGAAGCAATTAACTCCCCTAGAAACCAAAAATGCCACCTACCATTTTATTTTTCCTCAAAAGCATACAAATTAAATGCACGATCAGAGATATTTCCAAAGACAGCTCAGAAAGTAATTTCCAGCCTACCAAAATGCTTGAAAGTCAATAAAAGTGACTAAGTTGTTCAAAATTTAATGTAAAATTCATTAACAGAGTTAAAACAGTAGATATCATCTCCACTAGGCCCCCCAAAGGTCGAGAAGCATTTAATCTGTCTTTAAGATCATTAGAAACCTTTCTTACACTCCACCTCCTCATTATTCTATAAAAACTCCATGAGGAGCACATTGTAAAAGGTTGGTTGGTTGGTTGGTTGTTAGATGAATTATTATCAAGTGTAAATAGTTGCTGAAGCTACTGAAGTGTTGTGATGTAATTGAAGAATATTAGGTTGAGAAGAGAAGTTAGAGCTGTAAAGACCTGTTGGACCCAAAGAATGTAACTAGTTTGAACATCAATAACACAAGTTGATTTATGGGATCCTGTTCTATGTTACTGGTGATTTTATTCCTCACTATATTTTTTTTCTTCATGTTTTTCATGCTCTCCATTTTCTCTAATAAAGAACAGAAAATTTAGAGTAGGATTTACTGCAAAGTACCCTATTTCTATCTGAAAGCTTTATCTCTATGTTTTCTTCTAATAGTTAATTTGGGAATGATCCAATAGAGTATAACCAGTCAAGGAATGTTGGTGAGCCCATGTCTTGCTGTGTAAAACTTGAGACATTGTTTTTGAATGATATTTTAATTACATGCTAAGTAGACTCTAAACTAGGGAAGTCTATGGTTAGCCCTGTCCTCTGGTCATGTCTTTAACAGTTGTTTTGAAAGTTTCCCGTTAGAGTATGCTAAAAGCAGGATAGATTCAAAGTTCTTACCTGATCTTAAGCTGCCCTTCATTTTCTTATATGTTTTCTCCTTTATGAAAGTGGTCTTAGGATTACTGGATTGTAGTGTGCTTTAGTAAAAGTTTGTCCAAAGAAGTCTATGGTATGCCCTATCCTTTGTCTTGCTTCAAACAGTTACTTTGAAAGGCTTTTCTTGTTTAGTGAAGTTAATATATTCTTAATTGGTTGTTAACTTTGCTTCTTTCACAACACTTTGATGTTTCATGCCACAAATCAATCTAAAGAGATCCTTTGATATAGATGACTTTCCCGATGGAAATCCTTGTAGAATTGTTGTACAATTAAATCATTTTGTGACTTCATAGCCCAATGGATTGATACTATCTGTTGAGCTATACTACCAGCTGAAACATTTATCAACCCACTCTCACCTTCAGCCTTCTAGTGACCTTTTCCTCTTCTGATATCCATCCCAACCAATCAATCAAACAAATAAGTTCCTTTGAGCTTCATAACTATCCTAATATCATAATTAAGCATAAATATATATCATTCAAAGACACTAATAGAGAGATCCCTCTCTGAATCCCGGAAGGCTAGATCCCAGGATTCCAAAGTGGTTCTGATGTGGCCCTTGCAACATTTATTCTTACCACTCTCATAAATTACAGGGAGCCAACATACTGGCGACCATACTGGGGAATCATTTGAGTAATATATAACTTCACAACTCTAATAATCCCGTGTTTAACAAATGAATCAAGTGTCTTCCAAGAGTAGTTTCTGATTGTTGATGGTGGACAACAACCAGACCTTAGTAACAAGTAAAAATCCCCCACTTGGTGACTTCACTGGTTTTCGGTAAGCCTATTGATTCCCCTTTGTTTTCCAAAGACTCTACTGGGAAAATTTTATCATAAAATCATACAAACTCATTTAAGAAGACTTTCAGGATTAATTTTTCTTCCATAAGACTAGTTAAAAAAAAAGATTGTCATATTTGGTTGAACTTTTCTCATCATTTAGGGTCCAAAGCATAACATAGTGGCTTCTAAAAGAATTCATACTAGAGCCTATCCTGACCCAAATCCTCCTGAGATAGTTGATAATCCATAAAACATCCTTAGGAAGTCTCCTAAATCCAAAACTTCAAGTATTATCAGAACAATTCACAGAGCAAACTTTGTTCCTGAAAATCTTACAGCTCTACAAAATACAAAAGTTGACTTACCTTTCATAAGGAATCCATCTAGAACCAAGTCACTTAGTGATATAGATCAGCTATACTTTGAGCCTCCACATTCACCCCAATCTAGTGGTGACCATACTGATAGCAGAGAAACCCCTCCATCTACACCGCCTGATCTTCATATCATTCATAATTTTGGTTTCTATCATCCTAAATATGCTCAATAGTCTCTTGCTGGTCCAAGTACTTCTGTTATCCATACATCCGCTGTTCAAACTACTCCATTCCGTCCTCCTCCTCCTTTCATAAACCCTCCACCTGTAAACCCCCACTTTTTCCACAACCTCCTATCATGGCAACATGGTATGATCCTCTAGTCCTTCCTTTACCTTTATTCAATTTGCCACAAGACTATCAGTCCAACATTCCATTATATGATGCTAGTAGTTCTACTACTGCTCAACTACATGTGGACAAAATGAATGACTACTTTGATAGACAAGAAATAGATGATGAAACCGTTAAAATCAGATTGTTTGCTCAAATTTTAGGGGGAGAAGTAATAAAATGGTTAAAAAAATTAACCCCTAATAGTATAAATTACCTCCAAGCTTTCCATCAATTATTTTTAACCAATGGGAGGTCAAGAAGAATCCTCTCCAGATTCTATCTGAATATGAAAACATTAAAAGGAATGTTGGAGAGGGAGTTCAAGAGTACTGCACTAGATTCAATAGTGTGTACAATGCCCTACCCATCCATATGAAACCTCCATAAGGCCTAGCTCTAATGAAATTTCCTGATGGGTTTGATCCTGAAATGGCCTACCAACTTAGAGAAAGGGAACCCATCACATTAGAAGATATGCAAAAAGGGGAATTTAGTGTTGAAGCAAATTTGATTGCCAAAAGAGCTAGAATGAAGAATGAGAAGAGGGTATCATATAGGGATGAAGCTGCACCTTCCAAATCTAACTCAAAACTAGACAATATAGTCAAAACTATGGAAAGGATGATGGATAGGATGAACATATATGAGAGAGCTCAATCTAGGGAAAACCAAACAGCCTCTCAAACCAGAAATCAGTCCCAAAACCAAGATCAGAACTTTAGAATGAATGAACTTTAGAACAGACAAAGAGATTCTAATCAGTGGATCAAGCCCCCTTTTCAATAAAATTATGTTAATGAGGAGGAAGAAATAATTGAACAAACAGAGGATGATAACATGAACATGTTGGGAGTAAACAATGAAGATTCTGTTTTCCTCAATGAAAGAAAACAAGGTCTATATACACCCTATGATGATAGAAGGTTAGAAAATGAATACTACGAACAAGACTTTGAAAATGCCATCATAGAAGCATCCAAAAAATATGACTTGAGAAGTAAAAAGAACCAAGAAACTCCCAAAAAGAAAACCTCTGATAATTCTGCCAAAAACAACCTTGTAAATGCTTCCAAAATGACAACATAAAATCATAAAACAGTGGCTAAAATTTCTGATAAAAACAAAGAAAGGGACACCCAAAATCCTAGAAAACATATTAGCGACCCTAACAACACTAGCACTTCAACTAATGCTCCTAAAAAAACCATTTTAATTGCTGTAAATAGTAGAAATCAGCGAGCTGATTTTGATGATAAAGGAGTGACTAACAAGGTTGAATCAAACATTTTGAAAAATCAGATTCTTTTTAGCCTAGAGAATGAAATTGCCAAAATCAAGATCTCTGTCCCACTCACTAAGTTAGTCACTCAACATGTATATAAATGTAAAGTTTTGAAAGCTTTGAACATAGAATATATTCATGATACTATTAACTTAAATGATGATACGCCAGAGATTCTGTTCGGTCCAAAGATTGAAGGAAAATTCCAAGAAGGAACTACCCCTCCATTCTACATCAGTTTGAATATCCATGATAAGATGTTACACAACGCCATGCTCGATTCAGGGGCATCACATAACCTCATGCCCAAAGTAATAATGGGAAAATTAGGCCTAGAGGTAACCATACCATATAAAGATTTATACTCCTTCGATTCAAGCAGAGTTGAATGCCTATGCCTAATAAAATAATTATGTGTTAACTTAGCCCAAATTCCAGCCAAAAGCTTAGTGATGGACATTGTAGTGGCTGATATGCCCCCCAAATATGGCATGCTCCTTTCAAGATCTTGGGGTGCTAAGTTACAAGGCACTATGCAAATGGATATGACTTATGCCACCATCCCTATCTTCAGTCAACCTAGAAGAATCTATAGGAAAACACACATGAAATATATGGTGAGTAGTCAAGAAAGACCAGAAAAATCTCCTCTCTATTCTATACAGACCAACCTTGACTCATTCATTATTTACAATGATGAGATTTCTAATGAGCAAGGGTTAATCAATGAAACATCAACCAACATGGTGGTTAATCCATATCCAAACATAGTGGTAGCCATAAAAGAAGAGGAAAGTAAGGATAAAATATCAAAACAGTTTGTTGATTTAGAAAATAATAGCAAACATATCACAGGTCTTGAGCATCAACACAATAATAAACATAACGTAGATCATGATAATCAAAGGAAAATCCCTCAACACGTTGAAAATATTAAGGTACAAAACAAACATAGTCCAGACTTGCAGGAACAACATAGTGACAGATTAGGCAAACCAAACAGAGAGGAAAACAATGAAATAAATGATAAATATGAAAACAGTCCTCTTTGGAGTATGATTTTTGATGGGTCTTGCTCTAAAACTGGTGCAGGAGGAGGCATATGGGTGCACAACACTAAAAAAAATCATGCTGAGGGTCATTCCTATAGATTAAACTTCCAATGCACAAACAACATAGCAGAGTATGAAGCTCTCCTTTTAGGTTTGCATTTATTGAAAAATTTAGGGGCCAAGAGAATAACAGTTCATGGGGATTCAAAATTGATAATTATGCAAGTGAATGGGGAATACATTTCTAAACATCCAAAACTAAGAACCTATAGAGATGATGCCATGGATTTGTTAAAATCATTTGTTGAATTCCAACTCACTTTTGTCCCTAGAAACCAAAACATTCTTGCCAATGGGTTAGCCTTTGCTGCTAGTACCTGTCTTAAACCTTATGAAAGCAAACAATACTCAATTCAAGTCAAATATAGACCAGCTGTCTCAGATAATGAAAAATACTGGAAAGTGTTTGAAGGAGATAAACAAATAGAAGACTTCCTATAGTCCAGAAATGAATTTGAAATACCAAGTTCAAATTTAGATTATGAACAAGATTTTCCTACTGTGGAAAAATCACTTTTTAAAGAAGAATAAACTCCTGAGATTGATGATATAAATCTATTAACCAAATTACACAAACATAAAACAGAAAAACACCCAAATTTAGAAAAAGAAGATCTAGAAGTGCTGCAATCTAAAACTGAAGCTTGCCAAAATTACTAGTACCATTAGAAGAATTGTTTGACTTTAATGATGTTGCCAAAAAGCCAAAAATAGAACCTAATGAAGCTGAAGTAGAAGAGCGCAATATAGGCAGTGAAGAAAAGCCTAAAAAGATCAAACTATCCAAGACCCTGCCAGCTCACATCAAATTGAAATACCTTGAGCTGTTTAGAGAATTTTCTGATGTGTTTGCACAGAGTTATGAATATTTAAACTCATATGATACAGAAATAATCCAGCATAAGATACCTCTCAAAGAAAAACAAAAGCCTTTTAGACAAAAAATGCGCAGAATCAACCCTGTTCGATTACCTCTGGTAGAGAAAGAAATTAGAAAAATGTATAATGCTGGAATTATTGTCCCTATGACATACTCAGACTGGGTATCCAATCTTGTATCAGTTAGGAAGAAAACAGGAGAAATAAGGCTTTGTATTGATTTCAGAAACTTAAATAAAGCCTCCTTAAAGGAAAACTATCCCTTGCCCAAAATGGATCATATCTTGCAAAGGGCAGTAGGTTCTAGAATAATTTCCTTGCTAGATGGCTTCTCAGGATACAATCAAGTATTGGTACACCCTGATGATCAACTTAAAACAGCCTTCACCACTCCTTGGGGCACTTTCATGTATGTGAAATTGCCTTTTGGTTTAATGAATGCTGGTGCCACATTCCAGAGAGCCATGGATATTTCATTCTCGGAAGAAATAGACTACTTCATTGTGATTTACTTAGATGATATCACTGTTTATTCCAAAACATATAAAGAACACCTAATACACCTAAGAAGAGTCTTTGAGAAATGCAAAAAATATGGTTTATCCTTAAATCCCAAGAAAACATTGTTTGGTCTCCAAGAAGGTAAACTTCTTGGACATATCATATTTGAAGAGGGAATAAGGATAGACCCAAAAAAGATCGATGGTATATTGCAAATCAAACATTCTAGAAACATCAAGGAACTTCAATATTTCGTTAGAAAGATTAATTTCATGAGAAGGTTCATACCCAGCCTAGCTAAACTCCTTAGAAACATGAAAAACATGCTTAAAAGAGAAGAAGGAGTTAAATGGACCTTAGAAGAAAATAAATCATTTGAGATGGTAAAACAAGCGCTTACCAAAAGACCAGTTCTTATCAGTTTTGATTTTACAAAGAATTTCTTCATATTTTCATTTGCATCAGAACACACAGTGGCTCCTGTCCTATTACAGAAAAGTATGAAGGGACAAGAGCAGCCAATTTAATTTTTTAACAAGGCATTAAGAGATGCACCTTTGAAGTATAATATAATGGAAAAACAAGCATTTTACCTATTCAATTCCTTAAAAGACTTCAGATTTTACATTTTGCATTCCCACATCATAGTATTTGTGCATCATTTAGTCGTAAAAGACATTTTAACACAAGATCCAGATGGAAAAAGAGGAAAGTGGATTGTTGTGATTTTAGAGTATGACTTAGAAATAAAGCCCACTAAGCTTATAAAAGGTCAAGGACTAGCAAAACTTATGGTCGAGTCCAACTTTCAAGCTCTTGATATAAACATGTTTAATGCATTAGATGAACATGAGGAGTTGGCAGCTCCAATTATTGAAGATCATTTTCTGAATTCATCTTGGTATGTTGATATTTTGTACGTACTTCTCAATCTAAATGTCTCTCCTGGTTTGTCTAAAACAAAGGCAAGATTTTTAAAGTTAAAAGCTGTAAATTACTATATTTTGGATAAATGTTTATATTGGAAAAATGCTAGTGGATTATTGCTTAAATGTTTGCTTGATAATGATGCAAATAAGATCAAGCACGAGTTTCATGAAGGAGAATGTGGAGGCCACCTCTATTGAAGACTACTGCTAACAAAATCCTTAGAGCTGGCTATTACTGGCCCAACCTCTTTCAAGATATCCATAAAATGATAATTGCTTGTCACAAATGTCAAATATTTGAAGGAAACAGAAAGCTGCTTCCCTTACCTCTGCAACCAATCACTGTTGAAGCTCTTTTTCAGCAGTGGGGTCTAGACTTCATTTGGGAGATCCATCCTACCTCATCTGCCTAACATAAATGGGTCCTCACAACAACAGACTATTTTACCAAATGGATAGAAGCCATCTCTTCTAGGAATGCCACAGACTCAGTTATCATTTCATTCCTTGAAAACCATATACTATCTAGATTTGGTTGTTCTAGGAAGATTATCACTGATAATGTTGTTTCCTTTGGATTAAAAAATATGGTTTATTTCTATCACAAATATCAGATAACATTGGGTCATTCTATGGCTTATTATCCTCAAGGTAATGGATTGACAGAATCCTCAAACAAGAGTTTGGTGAATATAATCAAGATGTTGCTAGAAGAAAACAAGAAATCATGACACAACAAGCTAGTACATGCATTATGGGAAGACAGGTTGACCACTAAGAAGTCAATTGGGATGTCTCCATACCAGCTATTTTATGGAGTAGATGCAATATTTCCAACCAGTCTAGGAGTTCCAGTCATGAATTTGATCCAAGAAGTGCAATCTGAAGAGAATGATATGACAAGAAGAATAAACCATACTGTACATTTACAACAAACAAGAGAGGAGGTCTACAATAGAGCGCAACATTTAGAAGAAAATATCAAGAATCTTTCTGATAAAAGAACCAAGGCAAGTGAATTTAACATTGGTGACAAGGTTTTGAAGTGGGATTCAAGGAGAGAAGAGAAGGGCAAACATGGAAAGTTTGATAATCTATGGCAAGGCGCTTACCTTATTCAGTTTGCTATTGGAAACAATGCATTTTTTCTATAAGAGATAGATGGAGCTAAACATTTTGGAGGTCCTATCAATGTTAGGATGCTTAAACATTATTTTTGTTAACATTCCTACTTCAAAGCTTTTCATTTTCATTGTATATAACATTGCTTTTAATTTTTTTTTTAAAATACAAAAAACAATAGAAAAGAGAAAAGAGGGAAAATTGAAAAGAAGAAAGATACGGCACCATACCAAAAAAGAGAAAAATATGAAAGTGAACAAGCTCAAATGCCACTACTTGAAAAGAGACTGTTATTTAGTCATACATCCTAATCATGACTAAGTAAATTTAAATTTTATGCTGATAGGTTATTGAAAACAGATTTTCCCAATTGTGTAATCTTGGCTTATCAGTAGGATTGATTAGGATAGAGAAAGAATGGTTCTAGAATTCTCAAAATTTGAACCAAGGAAAAATAAAAGATAGCTCTACCCAGATCAAAATAGGAGCTGGAAAAGAAAGAATGATGATTCATAATTTTTAGATCTTAAGCCTTCACAATTTTCTTTTAATTTTCTGCAGATAAATTCTATGTGTAGCTTGTACATACAACCATAGACACCATACCATATCATATAGTTCAATCCTGATTTGACTATGTTTTAAATTTCTGTTTAGAATATAGAGAATGCAGATCTGTCAAAATAGCTTAATCTTGACAGATAGTAGATTAGGTAGAGAATTTATGAGTTCAACTGTTTAATATGAACTCATGGAAGAAATAAGGGTAGAAATAGATTATTTTTTTCCTATTTTTCAAAAGAATAAAATGTTGATGTTTAAAGGGTTTGCAAGTCTAAGTGCACCCATAGAAGAAAAAATGTTAGGACAAGTAGGTTGTGTGGGTAGAATGTTTGGGATAAAGTCATTTGGTTGATATGAATATTGATCATCTTTTTAAGCAGCATGATCAAAGAAGAATGAGGACTGTCAATGGATAAGGCACTGGTCTACTTTTCAGATATTTATCTCTGAGGTTCTTGACACCTCCAAGGCACTGCCTTCCTCAAGTGGAACCAATGTTAGCCATCAGTAAAATTTTGTCATAACTGATGATGGCTAAAAAAAGTCTATTAGCCTTCAAGAAACAAATTTAAAGGAAATCTGTGAGTTCTTGAAGTCTTGATGAGCCTCTTATTCAAAGGATCCTTTTCACTGTTGTCTACACCCAAAATTCCTCAAAGAAGCCCTGCTGGTATATAAAGAACTATTTCAAAGCCTCATTTTCCTTCATTCCACCCATTTTACCATTTTACCTAAAAAATGCCACTTTCCTCCTTTCTAATCCCTTTCCTCCTTTTCATTATACTTCATTTCCTCAAAAAATCCCTTTAAACCTTGTAAAATCCCTCTTATAAGGTTTAAAACCCTTTCTTTTTACCTATCAGAACCCCTTAAAAAGGTTTAAAAACCTTATTGTTTGGCCTTTTTCGCTTATTTTTAGCATAAGGCTTTAAGCGCCTTTCGGCTTAAACCCCTAGCCCTTCATTCTTCAAAAGACCAAAGCTCGAGACCATCGGCTAAAAGTCTTAAGCCCCCATCAGCCATTGAACTTCGGCGATTTCCATTTCCTCTTTCCCAAACCCTTTTCGCCGCCAATATGCATCCTCCCCAATACAATCCTCACCGTATGATTAACCTAGATCTACGGCGTAGGTTCACTACAGGGGCACCCAACCAAAGTGGCCCGTACTCCCCAGTCCCCCCGCACCCTCCATATCCACCATTGATCTTCTCCCGATCCAATGACCAACATTTTTCCCCATTTCCCATTCACCGCGAAGGCACCTGACTAAAAACCTTTTTTTCCTCCCCCTGGTCCCCCCACAGTTGATCTCAGCCATCGATCTTCTCCAGATCTGATGGCCATTGGCTCTCCTCCATTTCCTCGACCCCTCATCCACCTTCTCCCCCCAGAATAGATTTGGACCGTTGATCTAATCGAATCCAACGGCTCCCGCTAAACCATACCTTATCACCCTCTAGTCTAAACTTTCACTCTGCGATAGAATTGTTGATGTTACCATCAGGCCCCACCATCCTTCACCCATGCATATATTCAATCATCACGCACAATCATAACCGTTGATCTGGATTGCCCAGATCTAATGGCTCTAGCTTCATTTCGCACCCATCCTCGCCAAACCTCCCAATTGCGCTATTTTCACGTGAAAACGGTGGGTTTTAATGGACACGCGGTAGCCTTCAACGCGTATCGCGTCCAACATGCGCAAAACCTCAAACCGCACTGACCCCGCGCAAAAACCACCTCCGATTTTCTGCGAAACCACCTATCATTATTTTGCGCCATAATTCGAATTAAAGCCTGGTTCTGCCTTCTGCCATGGGTTTTCCACCTCCGCTGCATTCATCCTCCTCTACACTGCTCTTCCACCACCTGGAGCCTCCGTGAAGCAGTTTAACCATGTAAACACAGGTTTTTATGATAGGTTTGTTGTTCTGTGCAAGTTTAATGTCGTTTAAGATATTAAAGTCATCCCATAGTGAAGCAAAGTGACAAAGAGGCCGAGGATGATGATCCTTAAAGCCTATTTCAATGCAAAAAAGGGACATAAAGGGTTAAAATTCCAGATTTTCACCAGTGCGTCATGAACACTATTCATTCAGTAAAATCCTCCAGTGCACCGTTGCCACCTGTACACCAAGACAGTGAAGAGTATCATAAGATAAATTTTAAAGGATTAAAGCCTAAAGCCTGAAGATTTTAAGGCTTAATCCGAAGATTAAAGGTTAAAGACGCAGTTGGAGACAAATTTATTAAAGCTAAATCAATCAACGCAGTGAATAAAGCATAAATATGATTAGAGAGGCTTTAAAGCACAATCAAAGCCAAAATTAGTGTTTAAATCCATAAATCATGACAGGTCAACAAAGGGACTGCTTCAAATGACACATCAGTGAAGTAATTAACTCCCCCAGAAAACAAAAATGCCACCTACCAATTTATTTTGCCTCAAAAGCATATAAATTAAATGCAGAGTTAGAGATATTTCCAAAGATAGCTCAGAAAGTAATTTCCAGCCTACCAAAATGCCTGAAAGTCAATAAAAGTGACTAAGTTGTTCAAAAGTTAAAGTAAAATTCATTAACAGAGTTAAAATAGTAGATATCATCTCCACTAGGCCCCCCAAAGGTCGAGAAGCATTTACTCTGTCTTTAAGATCATTAGAAACCTTTCTTACACTCCACCTCCTCATTCTTCTATAAAAACTCCATGAGGAGCACATTGTAAAAGGTTGGTTGGTGGGTTGGTTGTTAGATGAATTATTATCAAGTGTAAATAGTTTCTGAAGCTGCTGAAGTGTTGTGATGTAATTGAAGAATATTAGGCTGAGAGGAGAAGTTAGAGCTATAAAGACCTGTTGGACCTGAAGAATGTAACTGGTTTGAACATCAATAATACAAGTTGATTCATGGGATCCTGGTCTATGTTAATGGTGATGCTATTCCTCACTGTATTTTTTTTCTTCATGTTTTTCATGCTGTCCATTTTCTCTGATAAAGAATAGAAAATTTAGAGTAGGATTTACTGCAAAGTACCATATTTCTGTCTAAAAGCTTTATTTCTATGTTTTCTTCTAATAGTTAATTTGGGAATTATCCAATAGAGTATAACCAGTCAAGGAATGTTGGTGAGCCCATGTCTTGCTGTGTAAAACTTGAGACATTGTTCTTGAATGATATTTTCATTACATGCTAAGTAGAGTCTAAACCATGGAAGTCTATGGTTAGCCTTGTCCTCTGGTCATGTCTTTAACAGTTGTTTTGAAAGTTTCCATTTAGAGTATGCTAAAAGAAATATAGATTCAAAGTTCTTACCTGATCTTAAGTTTCCCTTCATTTTATTATATGTTTTCTCCTTTCTAAAAGTGGTCTTAGGATTATTGGATTGTTGTCTGAAAAGTGTGCTTTAGTAAAAGTTTTTCCAAATAATTCTATGGTATGCCCTGTCCTTTGGCTTGCTTCAAACAGATACTTTGAAAGGCTTTTCTTGTTTAGTGAAGTTAATAGATTCTTGATTGGTTGTTAACTTTGCTTCTTTCACAACACTTTGATGTTTCATGCCAAAAATCAATATAAAGAGATCCTTTGATATAGATGACTTTCCCCATGGAAATCCTTGTATAACTATTGTACAATTAAATCCTTTTGTGACTCCATGGCCCAATGAATTGATACTATCTGTTGACCTATCCTATCAGCTGAAACATTTTTCAACCTGCTCTCACCTTCACCCTTCTAGTGACATTTTCCTCTTATGATATCCATCCCAACCAATCAATCAAACAAACAAGTTCCTTTGAGCCTCATAACTAGCATAATAGCATAATTAAGCATAAAGATATATCATTCAAAGACACTAATAGAGAGATCCCTCTTTGAATCCAGGAAGGCTAGATCCTAGGATTCGAAAGTGGTTCTGATTTGGCCCCTACAACATTTATTCTTGCCACTCTCATAAATTTCAAGGAGCCAACATTCCACACTTCTCCAAGATTACTCCAAGAAAAATCTAAATGTCTAAGAGTATGAGAGACAGAGAATAGAAGAGAGAGCTCCAAGCTAAAATTGACAAAAGGTTATTAAATAGTCCTTAGAAGTATTTTTATAAATGAAGCCTCTATTTTGTTCAATTTTCCATTATTTTCCTTTATTTTCATCCTCACATGAAACATGTGACGTTTCATTTTCCTTTTCTCCCATTTTCCATTATTTTCATCAATAAAATGCCAATAAATGCCTCATGTATTTCCAAAACCTTTTCCATTGTCTTTGCCAATTTACAAAGTCATTAATTAATCACAAGTGATCCAATTCACTATGTTTTTTCCCAACATTCAACTTGGAATATGTTTCCCATGACCTTGGTTATGAGGATATTCTTCCAGAAGTAGCTCTCTTGCTAAGAGAGAGTGTTAAGCTTTGTAGCTTGGAAGATACTTATAGTCTTGTCTCTTGACTAGAAGGGCCTTGATTTGCCTCATTAGGAGCTTGAATTTGACATGCAGAGTGTGCATGTGAGTTGCATGCATGTTGATGTGATGTGCATGTAAATCAAACTAAGTTTATGACATGTACTTTAGCTAAAGTACAGAAAGCTAAAGATAGGATAGTTAACTAACATAATTTCACTTATCTTCAATCAACTCGACGAGCTAATTTTGGTCATCAATCTTAGCTTAGGAAAGTTATTAATTGAGCTTAGTATGAGGCTTTACGACATAATAATAGCACAATATTTAGAGAATCTTCTCAGTGAGTGTGTGCTAGGTCCGAGAGAGTGAAATGAGGTTGGTCATTAGTATTTTATTATCTCAGTTGGGCCATTATCCCTAGTACGGGAGCCCAAGTTAGTTTTTTGGTTAATTTATTAATGAAGAACTGTGAATTAGGAAAAAATCTATTTATGCTCATGTGATTTAGATCAAGTATTATTTTTTTCTTCCACTATATTTTTTGTGAGTTAAGAATATAGACTTGTATTCATTCCACTTATTAATTTCTAAGAAATTCATACCGAGTGTTGGGTTCTTAAAGTCTAAACACTAACAAGCTTAGAAAATCTCAACATACTATCACTTGGGTATAAGAACTAGATGTTTTGTAGCCTATTGAATTATGAGTAGCCAAGTGTATGATACTTTAACAATGATCCAGCCCACCTAATTAATAGGATAGTACATTTAAACATATAATCCTTTCAAATTCATATCTTATGTCATTATGCATATATACATGTATCTATTTCTTGAAAAAAAAATTGGGTAATTTAATTGTTAGTTAAATTACTTGTCATTAAATTGTCAACCCGGGTTTTGTGAACTTGCGAAGTGTACTTGCACAATATATGCTAGGAATCAACTTTCAATTTAAGAATGAATTAACCTATTGAAATTATGGAAAACCTATTCATGAAAAATTTCTACGATGAGTATTCACACACTTACTTTTTCAAAATTCTCAAATTTGGAACTTGGAAAGCAATCTTTTAATTTGTAAAATTGAAATGACGGAGGACATGAAATAAAACTTATTTGATTGACATTAAATTAAATCTATTCTAGTGACATGAAAGTAAATCTATATTATCGACAAGAAAGTAAATTTATCTTCTCAATATGAAATTAAATTTGTTCTAATGACTTGAAAGTAAATTTAATCTTATACTAGGAAATCATTGAATTCTTAATCTATGAAATTTAAAGGCGGACTATTATGAAAGTAGTGAGAGACCAATTGAAATTACTAATGTGTGCATTGTCAAATGATAATAATTCATGTGTATCTATCATACAAATTGAAAATAAATGAATCTATTAAATGAGATAAATAACCCTTATCCTGCAAAAGAAAATAAATGAAATGAGCATGAAATAATGCAAAAATGCATATAATCAAAAGACTTAAAATGAACATAAAATAAAAATAAAAACAAAAACATTAGAATACATCACATACTCATTAGGTGGTCATCCCAAAGTGCATGAGAGGTGGAAAGTTGAGAAAATATTGATCAAACACCAAATGAAGACACAACCATATAAAATTGAACTACAATGGTATTTATTAAATAAATCATAAGCAGAGTGTCAGTCCTTAACATCCAAAACTCTACATTGAAGCATGAACATAGCTCTCAAACTTTTAACACCTTTTGAGAGGAGTATGCACTCCTATTTATGCAAAAAGTAAGATAACTAAATCATAAATGTAGATCCACAAATATCTCATGTGGTTACAATCATGTGTTGACATCTAACAATTAGCATTCTTGATATCCTCTCACAAATCGCTCTTAGCTTTGATAGGAGACACTTATGAAAACTTTAATGATTCTTATCCAAGGATTATGTTTAACCAATGATTTCAAATCTTCAAGAGTTTGAAGAGGAAATTAGAATTTGAGTATTGTAGGTCAAATATGGCTATCCTGGAATCTTCAAATATGCCTACACATGTCACAAACTCTTCCAATTTTTATATATAAGTGAATACATGTCATTTTTCTAATATTTAACCACAAATTCTCTCAAAATACTAAAATAAATGTATTGGAAAATCATGTCTTAACTCATATTTGATCACGAAGATGGTCTTAGTGCATGGCTATGGATTTGCAGAATATGGAAAATTTTGAAGAAAAGTGAAAGAAAAGAGGATGAAATGGATGACATTTTGGAAACACAACATTCCCCCTAACTGAAGATGTTGCATGTCCTCATGTAACTTTTGCAATGATTATATTAGATTGTAGCCTTTTGTAGAATCGAATATTAAGCCATTTTGTGTCTTTGAGATACTTTTGCAAGACTTACATCTTTTGAAAAATATTCTTTATCTGAAATATATCTATGTGGCAACTCTTGTGTTTGTTTCTTGAGTGACAACCATAACTATTTCAAGTGTTGGTTCTTGTGTGACAAAACTTTTATTTTATTCTTCTTTTTGCAACAAAGAATAATTAAGAATGTATTCAAAATGAAGACCTATTCATATACATATCAACCAATCCTTGTTCATAATTTGAATATTTTACAAGACATATTCATCTTTAGAGAACCAAAAATAGCAACAACATTCAGTTGGGAGAAGCATGTTGGTCAAAAATATATGAGGTTATGGAATATGAAAATGAAAAATGGTAATGAATATCCTCTTCCAGCTAAAGATGTTTTTGTCTTTTGAAAATGAGGAAATCAATGTCACATGGGAAATTATCCAAATACATCTCTATTATCATTCAAGGAATTAATGATTAAAGATTAGAAAACAACATACCCTCACCTTTGTGAAAAATTGATAAGTTATGCATCTGTGAGATCATGGTTGTTGTTGTTGGATCATGGAATGTAAATGAAAGAATATGATTTGTTTCTTTTTCTCTTGGTTGTATGAATAGTGGATGAAATATGAAATTAGAATCTTTGTGCCTTCTTATTTTTAGAACTGCTACTGAACTCTAAAAATGAATTTTGATTTATTGAAAAATTGTTGCAAAATGCTTGTATCATATAGTCTTCATTCATATCCGCATCATGGCATAATTATTTTCTATGTGAATAAATTTTGTTGATGCCGAACATAGAAAGAAATTTTTGGATTACCAATTATTAATAAATATCATTAACCAACACAAGACTACTCACCATTAATGTTAATGAGAGTCAAGATACCCAAGTACATCTTACTAGGTACGAATAAATGAGTTGAAGTCGAGTCATCTAAAAGATCTGACAAACATGGGACATCGATGTATTCACATTGTTCATTGACAAGAGAACTTGCCATTAAAGCATGCAAGCCTTAAGGTACTAAAAATAACTCTAGTCTCAAACCTAGATAATGTGCCAAAGTCGATGGGTCAAGACTTGTTAAAATGAGAGCCTTAATGAACCCCCCATCATTTAACATGAATATAAAACAATGATTTAGAGAATCATAGATGCAAGATTTGCATTTATGAAGCAGATTTTATTTTTAAAAACGAAAATGATAGTGAGGTAACTCAGCATTGTAAGTGAGTTGAATGACTTTATTCATGGGTTAGGGATGAATTGTAAGTGACGCAGGAAAGTGTGAAATTTTCAAAAGGAAAATGGTTTTGCAGTTGTGATCTAGTAGTAGGAATATGGCAATTTATAGATGGACTTATAAGTTTAGAAAGAGGAAAGTGAATGAATAGAAATGACAATATGGATGTGATATGACATGGACTTGAATTCTTCATACTATTTCTGAAAAATAAGTTGGTTTTTGGAAACCACTTGTGCATAAATTGATCTTCTTTAATTATCTTGGAACCTGTAAAAAACTTAGCACTAATATGCAATAAAACATAAGATTCTCGAAAGAGAAAGGTGATCGGTCTCTTTTCATATGATATATATTCAAAAAATTCATAAATAGTGCCAATAATAAAAATTCAAGGGAGATAAAATAAAAATGATGCACTTTTCCCTGTTGAGAAGGGATGCATCTTGGACTACCCGTGAGTATTTTGTTGATAATTTCTTCGTTTGATATCGAATTTTAGTTATTCAAAAACCAGGTTAAAGCAAATTCATTTCAAAAATATTTTTTATTCATTTAATGCTTTTTCCAAATCAAATTGATGTAAAGTCCATAAAAATGATAATTTTTTTACTATCTCAAATGCTAATGAAAACTATCTCATTACGTAAAACTCATCGAAATATTTCTAACAAAGTTTGAATCATGTCAAACAACATCATATAAGAAAATTATTGTCGTTTGAAGTTTTAGCAAAACAATAAAGATGAAGACATGAATGGGCATCAGAGATTGCCATCAAAATTTCCACATTCAAAAACCATGAATTATGACCACGCATAACGTTGTTAAGTGTCCACCGTATCTAAGTGTTAAATACAAATTCTCAACCGTAACCATTCACCGTCGTATTGTTATTCAACTCCACACATTTTATCAAAACACAAGTGCTCACAACTCGACGACTCGTTTGTATTTGCAGGTTTGATGCAAAGCCAAATATTGGGTTGCAACTCGTTGCACAAATGGGCCTTGGATTAGACGCTGCATAAGTTTGAGTTGGCAAAAATCAACGCCATTGTTCACAGAATGCCGCAATTTTGTTTCATTCGTCTATCGTATTTTTATTAAAAGTTTTGTTTATCCATTCACGGGTGGTTTTCTTCTTTGGTTTATTTAGTTTTTTTGGAATGGTGCTTTTCGTTTTTTATGTTTTTATATATTCTTGTTCTACGTGCATTATTCTGTGCATTTTATGGATTTTCGTTTTGTTTGTTTTATTGTAAGTTGTTTTTGTTTTTATTGCAATGTTTAATTATTTATGTTTTAGTCTTTTCTTGTTAAATATTTTTTATGTTTGGTTTTGTATTTATATTTTGATTTTTATGTTTTTTTTTTAATTTTTTGGTTTGTTTTTATATTTTATTTTTTTATTTTATACGTTTTTTTATTCTTTATTTATGTAATTAATATGTTTTGTATTTTTTTATTTGTTTAAGTGTTTTATTTTTTATTTTTAAATTTCTTTATTTAATAAAGAAACTATAGAATTTTTTTAGAAAATTCTAATTGGAATTAAAAAAAAAATGAAATTATTTAGTTATTTTGAAACAAATCTATGTTAATTGGAGATCAAAATTTAAGCAATATTTTTTAGAATGAATGATAAATTTAGATCTATTACTCTTTTCTATGAATTTTATTGTGAAATTTCAAAGCTAACAAATCTATTTTTTCTTTCTGATCTTTCAAGTTGCACAAGACACGAGAAGAGAGGATACTCAGGATTATCATGTTTTTTTATTCATTTGAAATTTGAAAAATAAAGTAAAAAATAATTAATTTTTCAAACCTCAATCTTTTTTGCTCTCGAAACTCTACATGTTCTCCTTCACAAACATCTATTTTCTTGTAAATTTTCCTGCCAATTGTTAGTGAATAAAGCAGCTCTTACTGCACCATTAAAAATAAAAATAAAAATTAATAAAATGAAATCAAACTTAAAAATTGAAAAGAAAAACTCAAAATCATCATCAAGCTTGGTTTTATTTCTCTATTCCATCCTACTCTATTTTGAAAAAGAAATTTTTTTTTTCAAGTGTGGGAGTATTTCCAATGAAGCCATTTTCGGATCAAAATCTGTAATCTTCTCCCATCCAAATTTGAAAAATATACCTCAATGTTCATTACGATATGAGAGACCAACTGTAAATTTGCATATGGTGGGAAGATTTTTTGAAGAATGGATGAATGTTGTAGCTTAGTCACTTTTTGAAACCAGTCTTCAATGTAGTCCTCGCTCTCCGAGATATGTCTAGTCATCATTCTATATCTCATGTCCATAAATGGATTAGTGTTGAAACTCTTATAGCACAAAAAATTATTAAAATTTATGATTTTTAACATGAATCATAACTATGCATTTAAAAATGAATGCATCTAAAAAAAAATGAGATTGAAGGAATTCTAGATTGAAAGTTAACCCCTATGTATACTTCCCTAGCAACGACGCCAAAAATATTGGGTAATTTAAATGTTAGTTAAATTACTTGTCATCAAATTGTCAAACGCGGAGTTCATGAACTTGCGAAGTATACTTGCACAATATATGCTAGGAATCAACTTCCAGTTTAAGATTAAATTAACATATTGAAATGATGGAAAACATATTTATTAAAAATGTCTAAGATGAGTAGGCACACATTTTTTTTCAGAAGTCTCAAACTTTAAACTTGAAAAACTATCTTTTAATTTATGGAATTGAAATGACAATTGACATAAAAATAAACTCACTCTATGAAAATAAATATATTCTAATGACATGAAAGTAAATCTATCTTTATCAACAGGAAAGTAAATCTATTTTGATGACTAGAAATTAAAGACTTGAAAGTAAATTTAATCTAGAAAGCAAAAAATCTTATACTAAGAAATCATTGAATTCTTAATCTATGAAATTTAAAGGAAACCTATTCTGCAAGCAGTGAGAGATCAATTGAAATTAATAATGTGTGCATTTTAAAATTAGAATCATTTATGCATATCCATAATCTAAAAGAAAACAAGTGAAAAATAAATGAGTATATGACATGAAACCAATAATGCTCGACCTGTAAAAGAACAGAAATGAAATGAGCATAAAAGAATGCAAATAATTCCTCTAATTAAAATACTTAAAATGGATCATAAAATAAACTAATCTATATGTAAAAATGGAACATTAAAATGCATCGCATACTCATTAGGTGGTCATTCTAAAGTACATGAGAGGTGGAAAGTTGAGAAAACTATTGATCAAACACCAACCATATCAAAATTAACTATAATAGTATTCATTATATCAATCATAAGCATAGTGTCAATCCTTAACATTCAAAACTATACATTGAAACATAAGAATAGCTCCCAAACTTTTCGCACCTTTTGAGAGGAGTAGGCACTCCTATTTATACAAAAAGTAAGATAAATAACTCATAAATGTAGATAAAAAAATCTCTCCTAGATTCACAAATATCTCATGTGGTTACAACCATTTGTTGACATCTAGCAATTAGTATCACTTCATATCCCCTCACAAATCTCTCATAGCTTTTATAGGAGACACTTATGAAAAATTACATGATTCTTCTCCAAGAATCGTGCTTGACCAATGATCTCAAATCTTCCTCAAATATTCAAGAGTTTGAAGAGGAAATTTGAATTTGAGTATTTTTTCTAAAATGTGTGAACTAAATATTTCTTATATAGAGATAGACAGTAGGGGCTTTTACTGGTTATTTCACCTTTAATAGAAAGGATGAAACCAGAAGCTTCTGGCCCTCTTACTGGCTCTGCCTAAAGAAATATGAAGTAAACACTAAAACGATCTGGCAATGAAAATATTTGTTTTCTGATTGTAAAGTATTCATTAACCAATTTTATGTGTGAACAAGCAATTTAAGGTTCTCTGCAATGGAATTAATGTGGTTTGGAATGGAACAAATAAGTTTTGATCACTGTATAAGTCTTTATGTGTTAAGAGGACTTATTTAAATTCACTGTTTAATGCATCAAACTCTGGAAATATACAACAAGAATTTACAGCATAATAACAAGCATCTAATAAAGCAGTTCACCCCTCTCTTGGGCTACATCTGCTAGGTCCAAAAGCCTACCAATGGGCTTCTCTCTTCTCTATTAATGCTCAAAATAGGTTTTACACCATGAATAAAGCCTCAAAAGGCTGAAATAGCTACAAAATCATAATCAAAGTGCTGGAAAAAATAAAAATTGACTATTCATTCACCTCAAACAGATGAACATAGCCCAATACAGCTGATCATTCACAAGGCCCTAGTGGCTCCACAAGAAAATCCGTTGATAAAATCACTGACAAATTTCCCTGATGGCTTTACAACCTGTTCCAAAAACTTCAGAATGTTACAATACCTCCAAATCAAAAAAAAAATCGTTCCAAAAGGACTTCCCTAGCCAAAGTTATGACTGAAACAGACTTTGCCCAGTTAGGGCTAGGAAAGCTCCACCAAATGTGGAGAACTGCAGTTAGGCCCGAAAAAATTGGAGTTCGGCGCTAAAGTTAGGAAATCCGCCATATAAGCCGCTAGTTTGTTGGTGCTAGTGGATAAGACCACGGGACCGTGACCTTCGGCAAGACTTTGAGTTTAACACGACATATAATAAAGTTTGAACCATATATTTAAATTAAACTATGCTCCTTCCACCGGTCCTTGTGACCATGACCCGACACATTGCGCGCCGACGATTAAACCATTGGTTCTAAGCCGTTGGTTACATGCGGAGGGGGTTGGCCCCCTTTCGGGCCCGCCCAAACAAATTTCAAACTTTATAAATAATTTTATTCCATAGGTTAATAAGAACTTCTTGTGGCCCAATCGTTGGGCCATCCGGTTGCTCCCGCGTCGACCCTGGGTCGACTACTATCCGCTATAATAAATTTTGCAACACCAATTTCATTCAACCTTGGGCCACGTGGAAGCCTCTGGGCTGGCCACGTGGCGCCCTTTGATTAGCAGACAGAGGAATATTCTGCAGAATGTTTTGTGGAATATTCCCAGAATATTCTGTGGAATATTCTTTTTTAAATAATTTTTTTTTATAAAGTCAAACTAGCCATTTTTTTTACTAAAATTGGAAAACTTCAAAGATGAATAAATTTCTCATACAACATTGGTTTTTACTGTCGTTCATGTCTACAGGATCATTTTTCCGAGCTCTTTCCTGTCGTTCTAGTTTGGACCATTTTTTAGCAACTAATTTTTTGAGCATTTTTCCATTAAGGACATGATCACCTGATCACACCTCCCAAATGGGAAGCTTTTGGACCCACAAAAGCTCTCTGATTAGTGAAACTGATAATGTGGAGACTAATTCTCCACTCTTGCACCCTTGAATAACTGAAATATACCCGATTTCATCAAATGGAGCTTTTGAGAAAATGATAAATTGTCTCTGGAATCAACTGACCGACCATTGCTAAGATTGACGGAGTCATGATGCAAATTATCAAAATTTGTAGAACAGCAACTGTAATTTGCAGAAAACAATTTTTTTCTACACTGATCAAACTTCGCAGAAGACTTAAAATAACTTTCACCTTGCAAACTGTTCCCATGGCGAATTCTACCATTCTGAAACCAACTTTGTCCCATGCTGAATTGTGTGTCCTCCTTGCTTGCACTACTTTGCTTTGACACTTCATTCACGGAATTGACTGACCCAAAAGGTAACTTGTGCAACATAACGTCCTCTTATTTCAAAGACAAATTGTTATCAAACTGAGACATATCATTAGCAAAATCAAGAAAAGGTAAATGCTCAAAATCTTGTCGTTTCAACATCAACAAAGTTAGACTTTGACTTGCATTAACCAACCTTTTCAATTGACCTACATGGAGTAAAGAAGATTCCATCTTCTTCTTGTGTGCTCTCACAATGTACTCTTTACCATCTTTCAACAAGTGATACATGTTTTCATGGCGATGGAAGATGGCCTTTCTGTCAAATAAGTAAGGACTTCCCAAAACAATTCCTAAAATATCAAGCGGCACCACATCAATTTCAATTGTGTCAATAAAGTGTGCAGTTATTGCAAAGCGCAATATGCACTTTCTTGAGACCTGTAAATTTGAATTCTTGCATATCCACCCAAGTGGATAAGGCTTTGGATGTGAAATGGTCTCAAGTTTAAGTTGTTTGACCAAGTCTTCAGATATGAGATTAGCTTGTGACCCACTATCAAACAGTTTGTCAATTTTGGTATGTTTTGAAATTACCCTCACATGGAAAATCTCTGTTCTCCTCTTTTCTTCTTGAGTATCTTTGTGACAATTTAAAGAGCTAGAACTAGAAATTGTTTCTTGCACTACTTATTTCCCCTTAATGTTCTTTAAAACCATGGCAATGCTCTTTGTCTCATCACCTGATTCTGACCCTAATTCTTGCTCAACTATTGCTACAATTTTCTCCTTTTCTTTGGTCTTATTTTTGTTCTTGTATTTTTCTGGTTTCAGTTCAGGATGAAGCTTCCAACAATGATCTTCATCATGACTTGTATTTGACCAGTTTTTGCAAAAGAACTTTCCTTTTTCCTTTCTTGTATTTGCAACTCTTTTCTTTCCTTTGTTTTTGAAATTACTATCCTCATCAAAAGTATTCTTTCCTCTAGCTTCTAAATGTGTAGCCTGCACACAGACTTCATCTAAGCTGGTAGGATTAAACATTAGGATAGTATGTTTAAGGTAACTGTGCAAACCTCCTATGTATTTTAACAAAGTGTCCTGACTTTGTAAATCTACCCCAAGTAAGAGTGCTCTCCTTCTAAACTCTTGGGTATAATCTTGCACATTTTGACCCTTAAGTTGCCTAAAATTTTACCAATTCATGATTTCCTTCTGAATATGAGCAAGAGGATAAAATTGTTTCTTAATAGCAGTAATAAACTCATTCCATGTTAGAGTTATCTTACCATGCTTTTTGATTTCCTCCCTGGTCTTGGCTTCCCACCAAGCCAAAGCTGCTCCATCCATTCTCAATGAGGCTAATTGGATTTTTGTGTCATCATCATGCAGATTCTGAATTCTTAGATAGAATTCCAGTTGTCTAATCTAGTTATCCAATTTTTCTGCATTAACATCACCATTAAACATCGGCAACTCAAATTTTACATCGAGCTTTAACAAAGGATTTCTAAGAGATGTTTTTGTTTTGTGTGATTGATTGATAGAAGTGGAAGAGGATGATGTGGAGGAAGAGGATGACGATGGAGACGGTGGATCACCATTTCGTCCATTCCCTTTCTTAGCATTCTCATTGTCTTTCTTCCCTCTTGAAGAATCTCCTTCTTCTCTTTGGTTTCTAGACCCTTCTCCAGCAATCCTACCATTTCTTTCCTGATAGAGGATCCTAACCATCTCATTCATATCCAATAAATCTTTTCTAAAGACTCTTTCTTCTTCCTTGGGATCCATTTCCTCATGTACTTCTCCTTCTCTTGAAGACATGTTTGTGGCTAATTCTAAGGCTAATGAGGATGAAATGGAAGGTGGAGATAATGGCACCCTAGCCCTCCTTGGTTGAGGATTATCTTGTTCTCTAACCAATTGACCTTCCCCTCTTTTCAATTTTAGCATAGTAAGCATCAAATTTTGCAGAATAACACAATATTCTTGCACAAATTTCACAAACTCTTAAGCAAAACCTAGAGCTCTGATACCAATCTGACCTGAAATGTGTGAAAAAAATATTTCTTATAAAGAGATAGATAGTAGGGGCTTTTACTGGTTATTTCACCTTTACTAGAAAGGATGAAACCAGAAGCTTCTGGCCCTCTTACTGGCTCTGCCTAAAGAAATATGAAGTAAACACTAAAACGATTTGGAAATGAAAGTATTTTTTTTTTTTTTTTTTTCTGATTGTAAAGTATTGATTAACCAATTTTATGTGTGAACAAGCAAGTTAAGGTGTTCTGCAATGGGTTTGGAATGGAACAAATAAGTTTTGATCACTGTATATGTCTTTATGTGTTAAGAGGACTTATTTAAATTCACTATTTAATGTATCAAACTCTAGAAATATACAACAAGAATTCACAGCATAATAACAAGCATCTGATAAAGCAGTTCACCCCTCTCTTGGGCTACATCTGCTAGGTCCAAAAGCCTCCCAATGGGCTTTTCCCTTCTCTATTAATGCTCAAAATAAGTTTTACACCATGAAGAAATCCTCAAAAGGCTGAAATAGCTGCAAAATCAGAATCAGAGTGGTGCTGGAAACAGTAAAAATTGACTATTCATTCACCTCAAACAGATGAACATAGCCCAATACAGCTGATCATTCACAAGGACTTGGTGGCTCCACAAGCAAATCCGCTGATAAAATCACTGACAGAGTTCCCTGATGGATCTGCAACCTATTCCAACAGCTTCAAAATGTTCCAATACCTCCAAATCAAAAAAAAAAAATTCCAAAAGGACTTCCCTAGCCAAAGTTATGACTGAAACAAACTTTGGCCAGTTGGGGATAGGAAAGCTCCACCAAATGTGGAGAACTATAGTTAGGCCTGTCAAAATTGGAGTTCGGCGCTAAAGTTATGCACTCCGCCATATAAGCCGCCAGTTTTTTGGTGCTAGTGGATAAGACCACGAGACCGTGACCTTCGGTAAGACATTGAGTTTAACACAACATATAATAAAGTTTGAAGCATATATTTAAATTAAACTACGCTCCTCCCGCCGGTCCTTGTGACCATGACCTGACACATTGCACGCCGACAATTAAACCATTGGTTCTGAGCCGTTGGTTACATGCGGAGGGGGCTGGCCCCCTTTCGGTCCCACCCAAAAAAATTTCAAACTTTATAAATAATTTTATGCCATAGATTAATAAGAACTTCTTGTGGCCCAATGGTTGGGCCGTCTGATTGCTCCCGCGTCGACCTGGGGTCGACTCCTGTCCACTATAATAAATTTTGCAACACCAATTTCATTCAACCTTGGGGCCACGTGGTGGCCTCCGGGCTGGCCATGTGGTGCCCTTTGATTGGCAGCCAGAGGAATATTCTATGGAATATTCCTGGAATATTCTATGGAATATTATTTTTTTAATAAAAAGTTTTTATAAAGTCAAACTGGCCATTTTTTTACTGAAATTGGAAAACTTCAAAGCTGAATAAATTTCTCATACAACGTCGGTTTTTAGTGTCGTTCATGTCTACAAGATCATTTTTCCGTGCTCTTTCCTGTCGTTCTAGTTTGGACCATTTCTGAGAAACTAATTTTTTGAGCATTTTTCCATTAAGGACATGATCACCTGATCACACCTCCCAAATGGGAAGCTTTTGGACCAACAAAAGCTCTCTGATTAGTTAAACTGATAATGTGGAGACTGATTCTCCACTCTTCCACCCTTGAATAACTGAAATCTACTCGATTTCATCAAATGGAGCTTTTGAGAAAACGATAAACTATCTCTGGAATCAACTGATCGACCATTGCTAAGATTAACGGAGTCATGATGCAAATTATTAAAATTTTCAGAACAGCAACTGTAATTTGCAGAAAAAAAAAATTTCTACACTGATCAAACTTCGTAGAAGACTTAAAATAACTTTCACCTTGCAAACTGTTCCCATGGCGAATTCTACCATTCTGAAACCAACTTTGTCCCATGCTGAATTGTGTGTCCTCCTTGCTTGCACTGCTCTGCTTTAACACTTCATTCATGGCATTGACTGACCCAAAAGGTAACTTGTGCAACATAACGTCCTCTTCTTTCAAAGACAAATTGTTATCAAACTGAGACATATCATTAGCAAAATCAAGAAAAGGTAAATGCTCAAAATCTTGTCGTTTCAACATCAACAAAGTTAGACTTTGACTTGCATTAACCAGCCTTTTCAATTGACCTGCATGGAGTAAAGAAGATTCCAGCTTCTTCTTGTGTGCTCTCACAATGTACTCTTTACCATCTTTCAACAAGTGGTACTTGTTTTCATGGCGATGGAAGATGGCCTTTCTGTCAAATAAGTAAGGACTTCCCAAAACAATTCCTGAAATATCAAGCGGCACCACATCAAGTTCAACTGTGTCAATAAAGTGTGCAGTTATTGCAAAGCGCAATATGCACTTTCTTGAGACCTGTAAATTTGAATCCTTTCATATCCACCCAAGTGGATAAGGCTTTGGATGTGAAATGGTCTCAAGTTTAAGCTGTTTGACCAAGTCTTCAGATATGAGATTAGCTTGTGACCCACTATCAAACAGTGTGTCAATTTTAGTATGTTTTGAAATTACCCTCACGTGGAAAAGCTCCATTCTCCTCTTTTCTTCTTGAGTATCTTTGTGACAATTTAAAGAGCTATAACTGGAAATTTTGTCTTGCACCACTTCTTTCCCCTTAATGTTCTTTAAAACCATGGCGATGCTCTTTGTCTCATCACCTGAGTCTGACCCTAAGTCTTGCTCAACTGTTGCTATAGTTTTCTCCTTTTCTTTGGTCTTGTTTTTGTTCTTGTATTTTTCTGGTTTCAGTTCAGGATAAAGCTTCCAACAATGATCTTCATCATGACTTGTCTTTGAACAGTTTTTACAAAATAACTTTCCTTTTTACTTTCTTTTATTTGCAACTCTTTTCTTTCCTTTGTTTTTGAAATTACTATCCTCATCAAAAGTATTATTTCCTCTAGCTTCTAAATGTGTAGCCTGCACATAGACTTCATCTAAGCTGGTAGGATCAAACATTAGGATAGTATGTTTAAGGTAGCTGTGAAAACCTCCTATGTATTTTAACAAAGTGTCCTGACTTTGTAAATCTACCCCAAGTAAGAGTGCTCTCCTTCTAAACTCTTGGGCATAATCTTGCACACTTTGACCCTTAAGTTGCCTAAAATTTTGCCAATTCATGATTTCCTTCTGAATATGAGCAAGAGTATAAAATTGTTTCTTAATAGCAGTAATAAAATCATTCCATGTTAGAGTTATCTTACCATGCTTTTTTATTTCCTCCCTGGTCTTGGCTTCCCACCAAACCAAAGCTGCTCCATCCATTCTCAATGAGGCTAATTGGATTTTTGTGTCATCATCATGCAGATTCTGAATTCTTAGATAGAATTCCAGTTGTCTAATCCAGTTATCCATTTTTTTTGCATTAACATCACCATTAAACATCGACAACTCAAATTTTACATCGAGCTTTAAAAAAGGATTTCTAGGAGATGTTTTTGTTTTGTGTGACTGATTAACAGAAGTGGAAGAGGATGATGTGGAGGAAGAGGATGAAGATGGAGATGGTGGATCACCATTTCCTCCATTCCCTTTCTTAGACTTCTCATTGTCTTTCTTCCCTCCCGAAGAATCTCCTTCTTCTCTTTGGTTTCTAGACCCTTCTCCAGCAATCCTATCATTTCTTTCCTGATAGAGGATCCTAACCATCTCAGTCATATCCAAGAAATATTTTCTAAAGACTCTTTCTTCTTCCTTGGGATCTATTTCCTCATGTACTTCTCCTTCTCTTGAAGACATGTTTGTGGCTGATTCTAAGGCTAATGAGGATGAAATGGAAGGTGGAGATAATGGCACCCTAGCCCTTCTTGGTTGAGGATTATCTTGTGCTCTAACCAATTTACCTTCCCCTCTTTTCAATTTCAGCCTAGTAAGCATCAAATTTTGCAGAACAACATAATTTCCTTGCACAAAATTCACAAACTCCTGAGAAAAACCTAGAGATCTGATATCAATCTGATCTGAAATGTGTGAACTAAATATTTCTTATACAGAGATAGACAGTAGGGGCTTTTACTGGTTATTTCACCTTTACTAGAAAGGATGAAACCAGATGCTTATGGCTCTCTTACTGGCTCTGCCTAAAGAAATATGAAGTAAACACTAAAACGATATGGAAATGAAAGTATTTTTTTTCTAATTGTAAGGTATTCATTAACCAATTTTATTTGTGAACAAGCAAGTTAAGGTGTTCTGCAATGGAAGTAATGTGGTTTGGAATGGAAAAAATAAATTTTGATCACTGTATAAGTCTTTATGTGTTAAGAGGACTTATTTAAATTCATTGTTTAATGTATCAAACTCTAGAAATATACATCAAGAATTCATAGCATAATAACAAGCATCTGATAAAGCCATTCACCCCTCTCTTGGGCTACATCTTCTAGGTCCAAAAGCCTCCCAATGGGCTTTTCCCTTCTCTATTAATGCTCAAAATAAGTTTTACACCATGAAGAAAGCCTCAAAAGGCTGAAATAGCTGCAAAACCAGAATGAGAGTGCTAGAAACAGTAAAAATTGACTATTCATTCACCTCAAACATATGAACATAGCCCAATACATCTGATCATTCACAAGGCATTAGTCGCTCCACAAGCAAATCCGCTGATAAAATCATTGACAGAGTGCCCTGATGGCTCTACAACCTATTCCAACAGCTTCAAAATTTTCCAATACCTCCAAATCAAAAAAAATAAATTTCCAAAAGGACTTCCCTAGCCAAAGTTATGACTGAAACAGACTTTGCCCAGCTGGGGCTAGGAAAGCTCCACCAAATGTGGAGAACTATAGTTAGGCCCGACAAAATTGGAGTTCAGCGCTAAAGTTAGGTGCTCTGCCATATAAGCCGGCAGTTCGTTGGTGCTAGTGGATAAGACCATGGGACCATGACCTTCGGCAAGACTTTGAGTTTAACACGGCATATAATAAATTTTGAACTATATATTTAAATTAAACTATGCTCCTCCCGTCGGTCCTTGTGAACATGACCCGACACATTGCGCGCCGACAATTAAACCATTGGTTCTGAGCCGTTGGTTACATGCGGAGGGGGCTGGCCCCCTTTCGGGCCCGCCCAAAAAAATTTCAAACTTTATAAATAATTTTATGCCATAGGTTAATAAGAACTTCTTGTGGCCCAATGGTTGGGCCGTCCAGTTTCTCCTGCATCGACCTGGAGTCGACTCCTTTCCACTATAATAAATTTTTCAACACCAATTTCATTCGACTACACAAGTGGGTATTCGGCCGGCTACATGGTGCCTCTTCGATTGGCAAAATGAATACTCAGAATATTCCTAGAATATTCTGTGGAATATTCCATGGAATATTCCTAGAATATTCTGTGGAATATTATTTTTTTAATAAAAAATTTTTATAAAGTCATACTGGCCATTTTTTTTACTGAAATTGGAAAAATTCAAAGCTAAATAAATTTCTCATACAACGTCGGTTTTTAGTGCTGTTCATGTCTACAAGATCATTTTTCCGTGCTCTTTCCTGTCGTTCTGGTTTGGACCATTTTTGAACAACTAATTTTTTGAGCATTTTTCCATTAAAGACATGATCACCTGATCACACCTCCCAAATGGGAAGCTTTTGGACCCACAAAATCTCTCTGATTAGTGAAAATGATCATTTGGGGACTGATTCTCCACTCTTCCACCCTTGAATAACTGAAATCTACCCGATTTCATCAAATGGAGCTTTTGAGAAAACGATAAACTGTCTCTGGAATCAACTGATCGACCATTGCTAAGATTAATGGATTCATGATGAAAATTATTAAAATTTTCAGAACAGCAACTGTAATTTGCAGAAAACAATTTTTTTCTACACTGATCAAACTTCACAGAAGTCTTAAAATAACTTTCACCTTGCAAATTATTCCCATGGTGAATTCTACCATTCTGAAACCAACTTTGTCCCATGCTGAATTGTGTGTCCTCCTTGCTTGCATTGCTTTTCTTTAACACTTCATTCAGGGCATTGACTGACCCAAAAGGTAACTTGTGCAACATAACGTCCTCGTCTTTCAAAGACAAATTGTTATCAAACTGAGACATATCATTAGCAAAATCAAGAAAAGGTAAATGCTCAAAATCTTGTTGTTTCAACATCAACAAAGTTAGACTTTGACTTGCATTAACCAGCCTTTTCAATTGACCTGCATGGAGTAAAGAAGATTCCAGCTTCTTCTTGTGTGCTCTCACAATGTACTCTTTACCATCTTTGAACAAGTGATACTTGTTTTCATAGTGATGGAAGATGGCCTTTCTGTCAAATAAGTAAGGACTTCCCAAAACAATTCCTGAAATATCAAGCGGCACCACATCAAGTTCAATTGTGTCAATAAAGTGTGCAGTTATTGCAAAGCGCAATATGCCCTTTCTTGAGACCTGTAAATTTGAATCCTTTCATATCCACCCAAGTGGATAGGGCTTTGGATGTGAAATGGTCTCAAGTTTAAGTTGTTTGACCAAGTCTTCAGATATGAGATTATCTTGTGACCCACTATCAAATAGTGTGTCAATTTTGGTATGTTTTGAAATTACCCTCACATGGAAAAGTTGTATTCTCCTCTTTTCTTCTTGAGTATCTTTGTGACAATTTAAAGAGCTAGAACTGGAGATTGTGTCTTGCAACACTTATTTCCCCTTAATTTTATTTAAAACCATGGCAATTCTCTTTGTCTCATCACCTGAGTCTGACCCTAAGTCTTGCTCAACTGTTGCTATAGTTTTCTCCTTTTATTTGGTCTTGTTTTTGTTCTTGTATTTTTCTGGTTTCAGTTCAGGATAAAGCTTCCAACAATGATCTTCATCATGACTTGTCTTTGAACAATTTTTGCAAAAGAACTTTCGTTTTTCCTTTATTTTATTTCCAACTCTTTTCTTTCCTTTGTTTTTGAAATTACTATCCTCATCAAAAGTATTCTTTCCTCTAGCTTCTAAATGTGTAGCCTGCACACAGACTTCATCTAAGCTGGTAGGATTAAACATTAGGATAGTATGTTTAAGGTAACTGTGCAAACATCCTATGTATTTTAACAAAGTGTCCTGAATTTGTAAATCTACCCCAAGTAAGATTTCTCTCCTTCTAAACTCTTGGGTATAATATTGGCCATTTTGACCCTTAAGTTGCCTAAAATTTTTCCAATCATGATTGCCTTCTGAATATGCACAAGAGGATAAAATTGTTTCTTAATAATAGTAATAAACTCATTCCATGTTAGAGTTATCTTACCATGCTTTTGGATTTCCTCCCTGGTCTTGGCTTCCCACCAAACCAAAGCTGCTCCATCCATTCTCAATGAGGCTAATTGGATTTTTGTGTCATCATCATGCAGATTCTGAATTCTTAGATAGAATTCCATTTGTCTAATCCAGTTATCCAATTTTTATGCATTAACATCGCCATTAAACATTGGCAACTCAAATTTTACATCGAGCTTTAACAAAGGATTTCTAAGAGATGTTTTTGTTTTGTGTGACTGATTAACAAAAGTGGAAGAGGATGATGTGGAGGAATAGGACGACGATGGAGATGGTGGATCACCATTTCCTCCATTCTCTTTCTTAGAATTCTCATTGTCTTTCTTCCCTCCTGAAGAATCTCCTTCTTTTCTTTGGTTTCTAGACCCTTCTCCAGAAATCCTATCATTTCTTTCCTGATAGAGGATCCTAACCATCTCATTCATATCTAAGAAATATTTTCTAAATATTCTTTCTTCTTCCTTGCGATCCATTTCCCCATGTACTTATCCTTCTCTTGAAGACATGTTTTTGGCTGATTCTAAGGCTAATGAGGATGAAATGGAAGGTGGAGATAATGGCACCCTAGCCCTCCTTGGTTGAAGATTATCTTGTGCTCTAACCAATTGACCTTCCCCTCTTTTCAATTTCAGCCTAGTAAGCATCAAATTTTGCAGAACAACACAATTTCCTTGCAGAAAATTCACAAACTCTTGAGCAAAACCTAGAGCTCTGATACCAATATGATCTGAAATGTGTGAACTAAATATTTCTTATACAGAGATAGACAGTAGGGACTTTTACTATTTATTTCATCTTTACTAGAAAGGATGAAACCAGAAGCTTCTGGCCCTCTTACTGGCTCTGCCTAAAGAAATATGAAGTAAACACTAAAACGATCTGGCAATGAAAGTATTTGTTTTCTGATTTTAAAGTATTCATTGACCAATTTTATGTGTGAACAAGCAAGTTAAGGTGTTTTGCAATGGAAGTAATGTGGTTTGGAATGGAACAAATAAGTTTTGATCATTGTATAAGTCTTTATGTGTTAAGAGGAATTATTTAAATTCACTGTTTAATGTATCAAACTCTGGAAATATACAACAAGAATTCACAACCTAATAACAAGCATCTGATAAAGCAGTTCACCCCTCTCTTGGGCTACATCTTCTAGGTCCAAAAGCCTCCCAATGGGCTATTCCCTTCTCTATTAATGCTCAAAATAAGTTTTACACCATGAATAAAGCCTCAAAAGGCTGAAATAGCTTAAAAATCAGAATGAGAGTGCTGGAAATAGTAAAAATTGACTATTCATTCAACTCAAACAGATGAAGATAGCCCAATACAGTTGATCATTCACAAGGCCTTGGTGGCTCCACAAGCAAATCTGCTGATAAAATCAATGACAGAGAACCCTGATGGCTCTACAACCTGTTCCAACAGCTTCAGAATGTTCCAATACCTCCAAATAATAATAATAAAATCGTTCCAAAAGGACTTCCCTAGCCAAAGTTATGACTGAAACAGACTTTTCCCAATTAGGGCTAGGAAAGCTCCACCAAATGTGGAGAACTGCAGCTAGGCCTGACAAAATTGGAGTTCGACGCTAAAGTTAGGCGCTCTTCCATATAAGCCACCAGTTCGTTGGTGCTAGTGGATAAGACCACGGGACCGTGACCTTCGATAAGACTTTGAGTTTAACACATCATATAATAAAATTTGAACCATATATTTAAATTAAACTACGCTCCTCCCACCGGTCCTTGTGACCATGACCCGATGCATTGCGCACTGACAATTAAACCATTGGTTCTGAGCCGTTGGTTACATGCGGAGGGGGTTGGCCCCCTTTCGGGCCCGCCCAAACAAATTTCAAACTTTATAAATAATTTTATGCCATAGGTTAATAAGAACTTCATGTGGCCCAATGGTTGGGCCATCCAGTTGCTCCCGCGTCGACCCGGGGTCGACTCCTGTCCGCTATAATAAATTTTGCAACACCAATTTCATTCAACCTTGGGGCCACGTGGCGGCCTCTGGGCTGGCCACGTGATGCCCTTTGATTCGAAGCCAGAGGAATATTTTGCAGAATATTTTGTGGAATATTCCCAAAATATTATGTGGAATATTCTTTTTTAAATAATTTTTTTTTATAAAGTCAAACTGGCCGTTTTTTTTACTGAAATTGGAAAACTTCAAAGATGAATAACTCTCTCATACAACGTTGGTTTTTAGTGTCGTTCGTGTCTACAGGATCATTTTTCTGAGCTCTTTCCTGTCGTTTTGGTTTGGACCATTTCTGAGCAACTAATGTTTTGAGAATTTTTCCATTAAGGACATGATCACCTGATCAATATTGGAGGTCAAATATGAATTTCCTGGAATCTTCAAATATGCCTACACATGTCACAAAACTCATCCAAATTTTATATAGAATTGAATACATGTCATTTTTCTAATATTTAACCATAAATTATCTCAAAATATCAAAATAAATGTATTGAAAAATCATATGTATAAACTCATATTTGATCATGAAGATGGTCTTAATGCATGGTTATAAAGTTGAAAAATATGGAAAATTCTTAAGCAAAGTGAAATAAAAGAGGATGAAATGGATGACATTTTGGAGACCCAATAAAAACCTACAAATAATGGAAGCTACCAAAAATTAGATCCAACTACCTAAAATAGTGGGAATATAAAATTCACAACCTCATTTCTAACTCTACCCACTACCATTCTCTTTGAATATGACAATAAATTCCAAAATTTTAATCATTTAAACACTTCCATGCCAAGATGGGTATATGAAACTAGGATAAAAGGCATGCATGGTATATAACTCGAATAAATATCAATAATGCTTTAATTATAAACTATAAAAACCAATGGCTTGGATATTTAAGATCATGCCTTATGTAATACTACAATTCAACCTTAAAATAAGCATACCTATATTTGAAACTAAGTACTAATCCATTCAAATAACATCCAAAAGTGTCATATTGTCTAGACAAATGATAAGCAGTGAAAAACTATCAACCACGTCCATTTCCTATCTTATCATGGCCTCCAATCATGATTTCAAGAGCATGATTTTCCATGATATAATATTCTAACAAATATCAAATATTATCCATAGAAATACCATCCCAACTAACCAAAGAAACATGATATTTCCACACAATACCATACTTGAGACACATATCAAAATTGAAAAATGTGTTTCAATGGATATCAAAGGTTGATTTTGGGATTTATGCCAAGGAAAACAAGTATAGGAAGGAAGAGAGGCTAATGGTTTTTGTCTCCATATCTAGAAAATCCTCCAGGAAAGTAGGGCTTTGACCTAATAAAGATTAGGCCAAGTCAAGACAAAATAGGGGTTTGAATCAAGCTCCAAGGTTCATCATTGCTTTACAAAATAAGGGTAGTATTTAGAGTGCTACTATGCAAAGAAATGCCCCAAATTAAATGATATGCTAGGTTTAGGAGTGTATATTATGTTAATGAGAAGAATAGGTTATAATATACAAGCCAATGGTTTAAAAAAATAAGTGGGTAAGGGAAACAATGGGTTGCACCAACACGCCATGTAGAAATTTGATATAATTGCAACTACTCAAGAGATTTAATCTAAAATAAAGAGACATAATTCTACTCTATTGATCTTAGAAATGAAATTCATAGTTTAGAAAAACATGCACAGACGTGAAATAACCAAAACGAAAAATACACAGTGATTTCTATGGGAACCCAACTAGGAAAAAATCCCTCGATCTTGTTTGCATTAATCAATGAATTGAGAAACTATTACAATTGCTAGCTCCGACTCTGAGCTCAACCTGAAAAAGAATATTTTTTCTCCTACTCAATGCACAAGCTTTGGTCAAAACTTAGAAAAATATTTTCTCACCAAGGCCCCTATTTCCTTGTGAAAATCCTGAGGAAATTGGCCCCTATTCTTTAGGAATTTCCTCCAAATTGATAGCGAAATTACCAAGGATTGACCATTGATTGCATGCAACACATGTACACTCAACACTATTTTACAATTGATTTTACATTTCCTTGTAATCTCCACCAAAACTGAGAAATTTGAATTCCTTGCATGTGTTGTACTCTCTTTTTTGTTTTTTCTATTTTTTTACATCTCGGAGCAGTGGAGTACAAAACATAGCAGAGATTGGACTTGTTTTCAAAGAAATGGATGAGATGGAAAGCCATTTCAATCCCACTCAATTAGAAAGTTCTCAGGAAGAGATTTCTAATGATATAAACAAGTCTTAAATTGACCTCTGGGAACAAAATATTAGGATAGGAAAAGTGAAGATCATAATAATCAAAACCTGGAACCCCAGAATCCTATGACTCAATACAAAATCAATTGTGAGAAGTTTCAAGGACCAAAGACTATAAATATGTTAGCTGTTAGAGCCAAGGGTGTCTAGTGACAGACTTCCATAACAGAAATTGGAGACCTAGACCCCTGAAACCCCAGTTCCTTCTAAAATTTTGCTAAATCAATTCTCGAAGGATTCAGGATCAAACTATGTACAGGTTCTTCTCCCTCTTTCAGCCAAATAAGTGAAAAATTGCCATTGGTAAGAGAAGACATCAACAATGGCTCATTGGGAGCTAGACATCTGGTAGGAAGTTTTGGAGAATTTAGGTACCTCAAGGGACCATAGATGGATGACACCTGGATCAAAAACAAGTCAACACATGGCTCGGTTGATGTCAAAATGGCATCATCCTGACAGTATACCCCAAAATTTAGATAGACTAGTAACCATTTCTAGTTGCATTCTAACAAAACTCGGCCTTCCAAGCACCAGGGGGCCAGGGCCCCAGAGCTTCCGGGTTCCATCTTAGCAGTAACTAGTATTATCCTCAACATGGATAAGTCTCAAAGTGGCAATTAACCTTACACATGTCTCATATTTAAATGAATAAGGGGTGGCCACCTATGGAGAAGATCAATTCCCATCATAAAGAAATATCACCCAAAAAGGAGTTTCAGGGAGTGGAAAAGCACAACCATTAAGCCAGCGTTGGCCCCTAGGAAATTCAGAGTCAATAAAGAAATATATACAGATCAACGGTTATGATTTATTACAAGGAGGTGAGTCTTACCTCCAACTCCACACAGACACCCCATCGGGGAGATTAAAGGGGCCCGCCACATGTTAGGCTAGCGCAATGACCAAGTTTGTCGCTAGGACCATTACTAAGAAAGCGTGGAAAGAAAACATGGAAATAAGTTTATATATATCCTTTATCCCTTTTCCTCCACCAACCCATATTTTCCATGTGTCTTCTCTACGTCAGCTACTCCTTTACCGCCTAAATTCCTCATGAACTTATTGTTATGCCTCGATCGTTGAAATTTAAAACCTTTATATTTAAAATATCATGTGCACAAGCGATTCCTTTTTTTTAACACCTATGTTTGCAAGCTACCTTCGACTAATGACCCGCAACCTAAGGACTTCTCAGCACCATCATCTTTCAAGTTCCTCTACTTGTGAGGTAATTCCATGTTCTCTTGTCCCCATATAATTGGCCACCATGCTCAAATTAAAAAAGGGATCATCAAATAACCCGAAGCAACATCAACCAAAACCCTCGAGCCACATCAAACCCCTCATGGACGTCGAAGGGGATATTCATGACCCCTTCTGCTCTCTAAATCTCTTTTACCTTAGTTTTGAATTTTATGGCTACTATTTGAAAAATGAAAACCCCTTTTGTGTCGTCGATTCAGGATTGTACCACCTTCTCACCACTACGGTGTATTATTTCCCTAAGTTCATTGTTGAACCCCATAATTACTTCTTTTTAACACCATCCTTTAGCTAATTTTTTTCTTTTTTACCTCCATAACAATGTATTGGGCATCAAGTTATAGGATTTATGACATGGCAGGTATGAAATTGTCTCCTATTTTGTAAAGTGAAAATGTATTTTATTATTTAGCGTAACATTTACTGTGGCTACTGAATACTAATTATTTTTCATCTAATTCATAATTCTGCAGCGAATTCCATTGTTTGACAGGTTCTATAATGTTAGTTGGGGAGCGAAATATAAGTAATGCCTCTCGGTAGAAATGAAAGGCAGTTAGTAAGATCAAACTCTACTATTGAAACTTAGTTTTAAAGAAGACATTTTGTTTCTAGTACACATCGATATGTGGTTAAGTGTTTGATCAGTAACGTAATTGTGGTTTCCTACTTCTCATGAAGGGCCCCTTGGAGGAAGTAAGGATTTTTATGTTGTTTTTCATTACTAAATGGTTAATTCTTTAACTGTGTTTTAGATTTTTTTCTTATTTACATTTTTAATTTTAATTGTCAATTTCCTTTCATCTGATTCATTTTCTTAGTATTTTTTATTTCTTCATTTATTTCATAATGTATGAATTCACATGGGTGAATACGATTTTTATGAAAGCAAGTATCTCTATAAGTGTGAAGAGTGAAGACTGATTTTCATTAAGTACAATTTCATTCATGCAACTGTGTGGTTTGCTTTAAGTATTGAGATTTATGGATTGAGAGTGATTTCCTTTTTCTGAAATTAAATATTAATTTGATTTTCATTCATGTAAAGTGTGAGATTAACTTCATTTATGCAAGGGTTTGAGATTTACATTTCAAATCAAAGTGTGGAATTTATAAACATAAATGTTTTTAGTAGAGAGTGTGATCATCATTAGAGTTTTCTAGGAATTATTAAATTATTTATGAAAACCATGTGCATTTCAATAAAACTCAATTTCATTTAGAATTGTGTAAATAATCAAGACTCCTAGCACATCTAGTGCATTTACACTTCAACAGTTTACTAGCCCTAGTTGAGAATTTATATAAGTAATTTAAAACCAATTATATTACCAAACATTTTGGGGTTGTTGTTGGGGAAGTGTATATAGGAGTCTTTTATTTTTATAAAAAAAAAAACAACAAAAATGACATCCATAGGAAAAGAGATTCTAGAGGTAGATTTGTATGTAGAGGTAGAAGTTTAATTCCAGCATCACCACTCACCCCACCACGAATTTGTAGCGCCACACCATCCACCCAAACTCGTATACCATCCATTGAAGGCCGACTTAGACTTCTCGAGGTACTTAGATATGAAATCCAACCTAGAAATTGACCAACTTCATGAACTGAGGCCATAATAGAAGAAGAAGATCCCACATCCCCAATATAAGGATTAATTTGTCTATCTTCAACTGGAGAGCGACTTCTAGCACAAGAACTAGAAGTTCCTAGTGAAGAAGAAGAAGACGAAACGTATTTTAATATACCATTGATAGAATGACCGGAGGAACTAGAGGAGGAACTAAAAAATCAAATTTTTGAACCTTATATTAGTTCTGAAGAATCTACAATGGATGGAGAAGGGGAAGGAGAAGTATACAATGGTGAACAACTTAGGATTGGAGGTGGAAGAGGAGGTAGGATTGGAGGTGGAAGAGTTGGAGGGAGAGGAAGAGGAGGAGATAGAAGAGAACTAGACCCCTATGGATTTCCTATCTTCGATGAAGATACCACAATAACAATGAAAAATATCTCACTCTCCGTCCTTCCTAACTTCCTTGGATTAAGAAGTGAGGATCCAAAAACATTTATTTTTGAGTTCAAAGTTTTATGTAGATCTTATGACTATTTTCTCGATTCTCAAAAAATGAAATTGTTTCCAGCCACTCTTAAGGATGCAACACTAAAATGGTTTATGGGATTAGTAACAAACTCTATTAGAACATGGGAATAAATGAAAAATGCATTCTTAGATAAATACAAGGATTATTTCATGCCCCATAACCTTAAGGATGAAGTTTTCAAAATGATGCAAAGAGAAGATGAAAATCTTGAGGGTTTGATTGAAAGGTTTAGCTACAATATTAAGAGAGCTAAAATGGAAAATTTAGATGAAGAAATGTTGAAATATCTCCTATTAAAATCCATCATGGATGAATGGATAGATCTTCTCAACCTGATGGGTAAAGGGGACATTTCTCAGTTATCATTACTAGATATTTCTGACTTATGCATACACATTTCAAGAGGAAAGAGAAAGACTGGAAAAAGCCCAAGATATCTTGCTATTTATAGGATTGATAAATTTGCAGCGGGAACGGTAAGTAGGGATGAAATAGGAAATTTGATTGATAATTTCAAGATAGACATTTTAGGGAGTCTTAGTGAACAAATAAACACCCTTAAAATAAAAAACAAGAAAAAATATGAAAATGTTTCTCTATCCATCTTTTGTCCAAAGTGTAGAAAGAAACATGCCTAGAGAGAATGTCCTCTTGATTTGAAAGGCATAGAAACTTGTGTCATATGTGTAGAAAATTATGATACCAAAGAATTTCCTTCAATACCAAGTCTTAAAGTTGTTTACCAAGAGGAATTAGTACCAAATTAGGTAGACCCTCTTTGTTTTATTACCAAGAGACCATCGAAAAATCAAAGATTTAACACCCAAACATATGCACAACCATCACAAAATAATTGGACTGCACCCAAGCCTTGAAAACCTTGGCCTCAACCTTGGGCACAAGGATGGAAAAATGTTTATGGAAGATATCCTCAGTACTCTCAATATCCTCAACCTTACCCTACTTTTCCACCAGAATATTTTCCTAAGTCTAGTCAACCACCTCAAGCTCAAACTCAAAACCCAAACCCACAAATTTCATTACCATTTCCACAAATACCAAACCAATTGCCTGCTCAACCACTCCCAAACCCAAAAAATAAAATCTCACAACCCTTTTACAACATAGAAGGGAAAAAATTCCAAACTTTTTTGATAACTCCATTAGACCTAAACAATGTACAACTTAGATTTGGTAGAGTATTGGAAAAGAAGCCACCATCTGTTGTTATTCAGGAAAGTTAAAAAGATGATAATTATGAGGAAGATACATCTCTTCATCATAAGAAAAATTCTCAAAAACAAACCACCTATGTACATACCAATTATATTCCAATAAAATTGACTCCCATTATAGAACAACCTTCAATTTCTGTACATACCAATTATATTCCAATAAACTTGACTCCCATTATAAAACAACCTTCATTTTCTGTACAAAACCCGCATTTTCCGGAAAGACTAAAAATTCATAAAGGGGTAGAGAAACATTATGAGGCTTCTCCTCTTGATATAAGTTACGGAATTATTTATGGTTTTTATAAAAATCCATTTTCTATAGGCTATCAAGGAAATACCAATATTTTCAAAGAAAATTAGGGATTTAAGCATTAAAATACCTGGAAGAAAATGAAAAGAAGTTAAAAGAATTCTACTAGTTGGAAAAATCGCAGATATCATGATGGGAAAAACAACAATTCATAAATATATAGACCCAGGAAGTCCCATTGTTACACCATTTTTTGGTAATCTAACCTATTATCATTAGATGGACCCAAGTACACCATGTAAGACCAATTTTACCCTAAGTAAAATTGCATTCACTATGAAAAATAACTTAGTAAACCACCTTTATTAAGTTGTTTATGGTCTAAACAGAAAACCCCATGAGGAAATATTAAATAAATCTACATTTGTTTGATTCTCCTCAAGGAATAGTTAGTTAAACAAAAATTTAATTAATATTCCTGGTTATATTTAACCCAAAACAGGGAAATCAATTAGATAAATCATTATTTATCTTATTATTTCCTAAGAATAATTATTTAAAACTTATTTAAATAATATTTTTTGTTGAATATGACTAAATCACCCTTAAATAATTAAATAAATCATTATTTATTTGATTATTACTCAACCACATCCTTAAAATGATAAATAAATCATTTATTTATTTATTATTTACAAATAAAGGGATTTGACCCAAGTCAAATTCCTTTTCCCTCCAACAAATATAATAAAATATTCCATAAAAGTTGGATATTGATTTGGTTAATAATATTTTAATTATGCACCAATATCTAGACTAACTCAATATTTTTTTATAAATAGAAGGGTTTTCCCATTCATTTACCACCTTTTGTTGCCAAAAGATCACTCTGGATCTATACTTTTGGTCTAACTTTGATCCACCATCATAGTCATATTTTGTTAACATTTTTGTCTAGGTTTTCTACACTGTCAAGAGAGAGGAGTTTTAGATCTGAAGTGTTGAGGACTTACAAGAACCCATCCCATTGAGGAGAACTGGTAACACCCTTATATGTTTTCCTCCCATGTGCCATTAATAAAAAATTCATTCAACATATTCTTCTCTTGTCTATTGGATGCATGGAGTAAATCTTGTTTTTTCTACTGCTTAATGTCTTCTAATGCATAGATCTAGATTATTGCAGCATTTATATTGATCACCTAGCTGCAGATCTAAGGATATTGGCAGCCATATTTGCTGTTAGGGTTTTTTTTTATGCACAACTAAAGTGGTCTTTTTTCATATGCTTGGAATTAATATTCATACTAACAACTGGTGACTCCACACGGGTTTACGATTACGACCTCTGTCATTTTTCTGATCCTTGCATATCCAGCTGCTTCAAACCCTAATATTTCTCTTTAGCCTCTTGTTTTTTCTTTTTTTGATGTTTCTTTTAACCTATAAAACCCTAAAACAATAAAAATTCTAACTTCCGTGTGTTTTTGGACCTATTGCGCAGGTGACAGACATCAGTCACAGCTGAGACGACAATTTTTTCTGAAATCTGCCGCCGAGAGTGCCAGAATTGTAGGTTGCAATTTTTGGCCCAAAAAATGCAACCTGGACGAATTGGGATGCACCTTTCAGCCCAAAAAATGCGACCTCTGCTGAAAACAGGTCAAAAACCGCGACCTGGACTTTTTGCGGGAATTTTTCTGAAATTTTTCTGGGTTTTTCTGAGCCTCTATTCAGGGTTTTCTGACCTCTGTATCTGCCCACTTTTGACCTGTACTTGTTATTTTTTTCTCAACTAAGTGGGAACCTAGCCCCCTAGGGCTTCAGTACCCTCCACCTCTTATGGAAGAGTTTTTACTGTTGCAGGTTGTCTGAAATTTAAGAGTCTTCAGCCATTTTTCAAATCTGATACCTCACCTTCAAATCCACTTCAGATCGGCTTGTTATCTATCCAAATCACCTCATTTAGCTTTGTTTTGGTTTTCCTATAGGGTTCACTCCGTTTCCCTCCAAGAGATATCCTTTCGCCACCTCATCTACAACAATTTTTCCTCTGATTTTTTGTTACTTTCTGCACCACTTTCCAGCAGATTTGTCCTTTAGATCCCTATCCCTCCTGACCTTAGATCTATTAGCTAGTTTAGTGTGTTTTGATTAGTTTTTTTCCCGCCTATAGACTACTTGTTGAGAGGCCCGCCTCATTGGGTTTATATTAATGCATTATTAGCTGTTTATTTACTGTTATTTCAGTTTCATATACTGTTATCTGCAGGTTTATTTTTAGTTACACAACACACTTTTTCTTTTTCTCTACAAATGTCTGGGTTTAAAAATTAAAATTTACACACTTTGCACACACACCCTAAGCGAAAAAGGGCTTGGTTAACACCACCATGCAAAGACTCTAAAAAATTGAAATCAATTGATCCTGCACCTCTCTGCCCTTGTTTCGACATTGTAATTAGTTGATCCTGCACCTCCCTGCCCTTGTCAATCTCTTTTTCCTTTGTGTCGTGCTCGTGTTGTCATAATTGCACCACCAAGGCATTTATCCCGAAGACTTCTTGGCCTTCCTCCTCAGTGTCCGGTAGGAAGACTTACTCCTCAGTGTAGGATTCAAGCTAGTCCTCCACCAAGCCCACACTCCGACTCTTCTTCTAGTCCATTGGGTTCTCCTTCTCATTCCACCTTCGGTTCTCCCCCTATCACCTTCACCATGTCTGGTGTAGGACCTAATGCTGGTGGTAACCCCTGCCCTCATGCTGGGAATACCACTAGTGGGACCGCAACGGACACTACCCTGGCTGTGCCCTTGCTCCCCTTCATGGCATGCCTCAGCCTTACCGATTTTGACCAGTTGATAAATTACCCTATACACCATGACACTAGTTTGCCTGCTATGATGATGAAGCTCCCTTCCGAAATCCCAAAGTTTGAAGGCCTTGCTTGAGAAGATCCTACAAATCATGTTTGATCTTTCCACATGTGGTGTTCGTCTAAGTCCATTACCGATGAATCTGTCTATCTTCGGTTGTTCCAACGTACGTTTATAGGTGAAGCTTCTAAGTGGTATGTTGATTAGCCCCTTCCTCTCATACCACCTTTGCAACTATTTCCCAAGATTTTCTATCTTACTTCCAGCTTCCCTTTCATTATGACACTGATACTAAACTCTTGACTTCTTTCCATCAATCGTCTGTGACCCGCCAATCCAACCATGTTTAGGAATGGCAGAAAATAAAGAGACTATGTCGAGCTCCTACCTTTGAAAACCATGTCTACATGGACTAGTTCCTTGGATCTCTTTTGCCACCTATCAGAAAAGATGTCGCATCGCACTTTCCTCAAACCAAAGAAGTCGCTCTCCAAATTGCATTAAAATATGACCTGATCTACGCTCAGTCAAGTTATGTTTATATCGTTCTACCTAATCTTCTTAGATCTGATGGTGCCAACCCACAAGGGTCATCTCACGCCTCCGACAGTATCGTTGGAGCTCTCTCTAATCCATACGCTCAACCTCCCATGGGCTATGGTTTTCCTCAGGGGGGGGCCAACACCTCCTGCACTTTTCCCCCTCCCAGTAGCATGTATCCAGGATATGACATGCCTCCTATTTTTTCCCAACCTTCTAATTACCACACCGTTACCCAACCTCCTTATTATCCGTATCCACAGCTTGGTGCTCCAACTCCTTCAGCATTATCACCACCTCCTCCCTTACCTTCTCAACCCCCGCAACAATAGCTACTGCCCCCTTAGGGGCAGGTATATGCATAGCAGGGCACAAATAATCCTCCTCCCTCCAAAAAGAAGAGGAAAGGCACTAAAAATTAGTTTTCTCCTGGTAATCTTGGACCTAATCCTCAAAATAATGCTCCTAACACTACTAACCAGCATCAGGGCACCCAACCCAAGCAGGACAGGCCTGTTCGCACAAACAAGCATTATTCTTGTTGTGGTGTTTATGGTCATTACACATATGATTTCCCTCTTTTAACATAGATGAGACAGCTGTGGGAGTCTTAAGCAACATTGCAAGGACATCAAACCTTCCCTTCCATCCCTCTTAGTGCTACACCTAGTCAATCGGCTGTGCTTACCGATCCTTTCCCTCAGCAACGATTTGTGGCTACCCAACCACCTAAAGGACAGGTGGCCACTGAACCTATTCCATCTGGTACCTTCGATTACCAGATTCTCATGATGAACTCTGATCAACCTCTAACCATAGACATCAATATTTAGACTCGGTCCCGTCAGTACAACAAGCCTCTCGCTACGTCTGTCCACGAGCCACCTCCTTCGGTCTCTACAGAGCCTCTTTTGAAACCTAATGTTCCCTTGCAGATCCCTCAGCCTAAGGCGGAGGTTCATACCAAGATCCCTAAGGGACCACTATGTCGAAATGCTACTTTCGGCAAAGCTGACCATTCATATAGCATAGTAGATTATTTGGCACAATCTCCTGCTGCCATTTCAATGCTGGAACTCCTCCAGTCATGCCCTTCACAATGTAAAGTCTACTATCTACCATGGGCATTGTAGGTCCTTCCAACGATTGATTGATTATCTTTGATGTTTACCAGTCAGAACATCCTCCTCTCCCTGCCTCCGTCGCCTTCCAAATCCTAGTCAAGATCCGGAACGCCAACATTTCCTGGTGCATTATTGATGAGGGGGCATCCACCTATGTGATGTCTAATTTGGTTTGGAAGAAACTTCGATCACCTGAGTTTTCTCCTTCCACGATCACTCTCCGAGCGTGGGATGGCCATGCCTCCCAGCCCATTGGCTTATTTCGCAATTTTCCTATTACTGTTGTGGGCATGACTATTTGCGTTGACGTAGAAGTCATAGATTCCCCCTTAGATTACAACATTCTATTAGGTCGTAGCTACACTTATGCGATGTCTGTTTTCCCTTCCACGGTCCACCGCAAGATGTCCTTCCCTCATAACAGAAAGATAGTCACCATTGACTAGTTGACATATTACGAACCAAAATCTCAGACCTCCCCTGAGTCCATCATCTCTTTGGTGGCTAGCAAGCAAACCGTCGATCCTTTGACCAGTGTCTCACCTAGAGTCTAAAAATATTCCTCATTTCTTAGTACATTCCCTGGTCTTCCTCCTCCTGTCTCTGATCCCATCTCATCGAATGTTTGCATGATGCAATCGTCTTGAGTTTCTCTCAAGTGGCTTGCCTCGGCTAGTCAGCAACCTCCTTGCCCTTTGCAACCTACTCCTAGCCCTTTGATTTAGCCTTCTGGACCTCCTCCTCCTGGCCCTTCTACTGGTATCCATAAGCCTCTCTATCCTCCTAGAACAGTTCCTCAAGGCCTTAACCATTTAAGAGTCATCCCGCCTGGCCATTACCCCTCCAGTCAGATACCATTCCTAGCTCCCCCGCCAAGAGTTTATATGGCACCTGTCATGGCCACCCTCTCTCTTCCTAACTTGAACCTTGGGATTCCCATATGGTACCTTGATCCTCCAGCCGCTACCCTGCCTGGTCAACCCAAACCTTATCTTTCTTTGACCTCAGGTCAACCAGTCCCTTTGACTTCTCCCGCTGCAATAGTGACTCAGTCACCTCAACAAGAACCACCTCTTGTTGCGATGGCTTCGGATAAGAAGGGAAAATCTCACATGGGGGCAACCAAAGACAAGGCCACTCCGACAAATCTTACCCCTCCTCGGTTGCAAAAATGCACTATCTAGTGTGCTTTGTGTGATGTTGTCATTCATGCCACCCACACTTGTCCAAATTTGCCTCACCTTAAGTCCATGGTCAATGAGAAGTTTCCAGAGTCTAATATCCCTGAGGTTTATGTCACTATACCCGATTCAATCCTGAAACTAAAAATTTTGCGCACCAATCACCCTTGTGCTTTGTGTGATTTCCATGGACATTAAACTCACCTTTGTCCCCGACTTGAAGATTATCCCTCCTCTTTGGAAGCGTTCCACCAATTCGAGGCCAAGAATGAAAGGTCCACCTCTCACTTGTCTACGAGTTCTACTCCAGTAGAACCAAAGGATCTGCTTGTTGCCATTGACATTCCACCTCCCGATGTTAAGATGATGGAGCGTTCAGCCCACATTTTCTACCTATCATCATCAATGAGACCCTCGGTAGAAGTCCCCTTGGAGACTTACCCTGATGTTTCACTTGACCTCCCTTCAGCGATCACCCTGGGCTCAACATCGGTAGATCCTTTATCTGCTTACTCTTCTATCATCCCCCATGACATTGTGCATGTAAGCCTTTCTTCACATGATGATGAGTCAGGTTTTTCTACCGCGTTAGGAGGTCTCTCTTCCTCCAGTAACCCCATCTTCCATTCCAATGAATACATTATGGAAGTTATGACCGAACCTAACTTTCCATGGGATGAAATGCACCACTACACATACTTCCTCCCACAGCAGTCCCATGACCAATATGCTATGGAAACTAAAGACTTCATTTCTGATGAGGTCAATTGGTTTAGAAATCCCATCCCTGCATGTGATGCTTTCGAAGAAGGAAATATGGCCAATATCTCTCCTAACATTAAAATTTACATTTCTTAAAAACCACGGATAGAAGAAAATATCACCTTAGGTGCCCATTGCACCCCGAAAGAAGTTGAGGCTTACACCAAGCTATTCAAAGAATTCCGTGATATTTTCGCCTGTTCCTATTCAGAAATGCTAGGACTTGATCCCGCCATTGTCGAACACCATATCGATACATAGCCTGATGCCAATCCTTTCCGTCAAAAGTTGAGACCCATTAATCCTGCCAGACGAGAAGCTATCAAAGCCGAAATCGATAAGCTCAAGCAGGCTGGTTTTATCTTTTCCATTGAATATGCCACTTGGGTGTCCAATCCAGTTCCCATTCTCAAGAAACAAGGCACCATGCATGTCTTCACTGACTTTCACGATTTAAACAAAGCTTGTCCCAAAGGTAACTTCCCCACACCATTCATTGACCAAATCATTGATGATTGTGTGGGGCACGAGGTTCTATCCGTTATGGATGGTTTCTCCAAGTACAACCAAATTTTTATCCATAATTCTGATCAACCTAAAACTATGTTCATTAGTTTGTTTGGAACTTTTTCCTATCGAGTCATGCCCTTTGGCCTTAAAAATGCAGGAGCCACTTTTCATCGGGCTATTTCTTACTGTTTCCATGACCTGGCTCATATCATCCTTTCTTATTTAAACAACCTCACTGCACGTTATAAACATCGGGCGTAGCACCTCCACGATCTGCGTACCTCCTTTCTCTGATGTCGCATGTATAATATCTGCCTCAACCCACTGAAATGTGTCTTTTGTGTACCTGTCAGTCGTCTTCTAGGCTTCATTGTGTCTAAATATGATATCATGCTTAACCCATTGAAAGTTCAAGCCATCCTTGAGCTTCCTGTCCCTTGTACTTTACGCTAGTTACAAAGCCTCCAAGGCAAAGCTAATTTCCTTTGCCAGTTTGTACCTGACTATCCCACCACCGCACATGGGTTCCTTAGACTCCTCTGGTCTAATATCCCTTTTGTATGGGATGCCTATGCTCAAAATTATTTTGATGCCCTTAAGCATGATCTCACATTCGCTCCCTTAATTCGTCCCCCTGACTTTGATAGGGATTTCATCCTGTATATCTCTACTTCCACCTACTCCGTCATTGGAGTCCTTATTCAGGAAGATGACAACGAAATTGAGCATGTTATCTATTATGTCAGTAAGAACCTGGTAGGACCTCCTGTATCCTACTCATAAGAAGATAAATTAGCATTGACTGTCATGTTCTCGATCCAGAAACTTTTTCATTATATCCTCATGTGTTCCACCAAGGTTGTGACTAATTCCAACCCTATGGCCTTCCTATTGAGTCGTTGAATCATCAGTGGGAAGTATGCCCATTGGATCGTGATCCTCTAAGAATTCAATCTTGAATTTGTCACACCAAAAATTAAGAAAGGTTTAGCCCTCGTTGAACTCATTTCCGAACTACCTACTAGTATGCAGGATCCTCCAATTAATGATAATTTCCTCGATGAACATTTATTTTCCATTACCACTGATGACCCTTGGTATGGGGACATCCTCACTTATTTGCGAACTCAAAATTTCACCCTCCATCTTGACTGTGATGCTCGACGACGTATCTGACACCAGGCCCCCCACTACCTTCTTATCGGTGACAACCTTTATCATCATGGTGTAGATTATGTCATTCGTCGTTGTCTCATGCACGCTGAAGCAGAAAAAGTCCTCAATTCCTGTCATAGCGGTGCTTGTGGTGGCCACCTCTCTAGTCTATCCACTACCTAGAAAATCATGCGTGTTAGGTAATTTTGGCCTTCTCTCTTTGGTGACTGCATTGAGGTAATCAAACACTGTCCCAATTGCAAACTTTTTCCCCTAAGGCATGAGCCCCTCCGGCTCCCCTCCATCCTATCATCTTAGCTGGTCCCTTATGTAAGTGGGCCATAGACTTTATGGAGTATCGACCATCATTGGTTGGTAACCATAAGTATATCATCGTGGTGGTTTACTATTTCACCAAATGGGATGAGGCCATGCTAATGTTTAACAACACGGCAGCTACCGCAACCCTCTTTTTCTTTAACCATTTTATCTCTTGATTCGGAGTTCCGAAACAATTGGTCTCTTACCATGCATGACATTTTGAAGATGAGATATGGCATGAGCTATCCTCACTATTGGGCTTTGAGAACCAATATTCCTCCTCTTATTACCCCCAAGGTAATGGCCAAGTTGAAGCAGTCAATAAAATTCTTAAAACCATGCTTCAATGGATGGTGGATAAGCACAAAACCAACTGGCACCTTATGCTCTTCTCTAATTTGTGGGCCTATAGAACTTATGTTAAAACTGCCACTGGGTTTACTCCTTTCCACCCTGTGTTTGGAGAGGAGGCAGTCTTATCGATCGAGTGTGAAATCCCTTCACTTCATCTAGCCATCAAACTTCTCCCTGACACCCAACCTTTAGAACAATGACTTATCATGCTTGAGCTCACTTCTGAAGACTGTCGTGTTTCATTGCAAATAATTGAGGGAGCTAAGAAATGCATCAAAGCTCAATATGACCGAAAAGTCCACCCTCGTACTTTTCACAAAGGCGATCTTGTTCTGGTGTATGACCAATCCCATGATGTATTTTGTCATGGGATTTTTGACTCATTATGGCTAGGACCTTACATCATCAATAAGGATTTAGGTCGAGGGTAATATCTATTAGAGGAATTCGAAGGCCATCCCCTTCCCAATCCTTGCAATGCACTCTATCTAAAGAGATATTACCCTTAGCATTTCCTTCTCGAAAGGCATGTTTTATTTTCTTTAGGTAGCCAGCTCATGCTTTTTTTGATTTGATACTTCACCAAGACACATTTTTTCCATGAAGCGTCACTTCACTACTCCCCAAAATTGAAATTTCTTCACTTGCAACACTTGTACTTGGGGGCACCACTTTGCCTCCATACTTGCCCATCCTCATGTCGATTTTCGTCATGAGTAACCACCATGTACTCATGTTTTTATGGTCCCCATTGGACCTTTTCTGTGTGGAAGCACCATCGAGTCACCCTTGTTTAGAGCATTCGTGTTGAGTCATCATTGAATTCATGGAGTCTATTCCGAGTCCCTTTGTATCCCGCTATATTCCTCCATCCTTCATTTCTTGGTCCCTCTCTCGTGTCGCACATTATGGCCTTCAGTCCCACTGTCCCCTATCTCTCATGATATTGTGACAGTCGCTGCCTGGTCATCCATGCCCTTTATGCTTTAACAACGGAAGTCATCCATCTGCTACTCAGTACCCCCCATTTCATCATCATCCCTGGTGTCAGTCTATCAGTTGCTCTAATATTTTCTCTTGTGCCTTAGGATCCCTTATTGCCTCACCTATGGCGTACCTCCTTCTGTCGACATCGACTCATTCATTCTAGAAGACAGGTCTAGAGGGCGGTGTACCTTGGTTCCATCTTCCACTCTTGTTCGGTGCCTCAGATCAGGAAAAGGGACTCCTTATCACCCTTTGACTTGATTTTTTCTTAGCTCCAGCTCCTTTCAGCATGATCAAGATCTGTATACTTGATGGTCCAGTGATGCAGCAGCTGATATTAGTGATTCTTAGGTGTGTGTGAGATGTCTCGGCCCTCTTGAGTGGGTGGCCCTATAGGTAGCCCCCCACATCCCTGGATGACCTCTTCCTTTCAGCCTTCAATGCAACTCCATATATTTGATGATTTCGGCCTCAACCGCTTGCAACACCTTTTTGATTGCGTGTATCAGTCAAATTTTCATAGCCCTTTCCTGTTTATAGGGGCATCTGGGTTGTACTTATATCTCATGTACTCAAATATTATTGTACAAGTCCTAGTTGTTATCCTAGGCACAATATGTATGTGGGATTCATTATCATGTTTTTTATCTGTCTCATGTTTATGCCAGCATGTACTATATTGTTCAGTCCCTTGTTTACTAGATGCCTTATTCTTTTTACTTTGCCTCAGTAGGCATAGGTATGCCTCCCCTGCTACCTATAGCACAGGTACTCACTCATAAAAGAGACCTTTCGCACCTGTAAGTCTTGCCTCCTCAGGGTCTAGTCCTTTCAGCACTTTGGTCTACCTTATACTTCTCTCTCTTTGAATTCCCCTTCGGTGTCTAGTGATTGAGTTCTTACAACGTACTTCGATAATACGATTAGCTCCTAACGCTCGCACGCTGGGGGGCAATCTGTTGCACCATTTTTTGGTCATCTAACCTATTATCATTAGATGGACCCAAGTACACCATGTAAGACCCATTTTACCTTAATTAAAATTTCTTTCACTATGAATCAAACTTAATAAACCACCTTTATTAAGTTGTTTATGGTCTAAACAGGAAACCCCATGAGGAAATATTAAATAAATCTACATTTTTTTTATTTTCCTCAAGGAATAATTAGTTAAACAACAGTTTAATTAATATTCTTGGTTATATTTAACCCAAAACAAGGAAATTAATTAGATAAATCATTATTTATCTTATTATTTCCTAAGAATAATTATTTAAACCTTATCTAAATAATTTTTTGTTAAATATGACTAAATCACCCTTAAATAATTAAATAAATAATTATTTATTTGATTATCACTCAACCACATCCTTAAAATGATAATTAAATCATTTAATTATTTATTATTTACAAATAAAGGGATTTGACCCAAGTCAAATTCCTTTTCCCTCCAAAAAATATAATAAAATATTCCATAAAAGTTGGATCATGATTTAGTTAATAATATTTTAATTATACACCAATATCTAGACTAACTCAATATGTTGTAATAAATAGAAGTTTTTCCCATTCATTTACCACCTTTTGTTGCCAAAAGATCACTCTGGAACTATAATTTTGGTCTGAATTTGATCCACCATCATAGTCATATTTTGCTACCCATTTTGTCTAGGTTTTCTACGCCATAAAGAGAGAGGAGTTTTAGATCTGAAGTGCTGAGGACTTACAAGAACCCATCCCATTAAGGAGAACTGGTAACACCCTTCTGTGTTTTCCTCCCAGGTGCCATTAATACAAAATTCATTCAACATATTCTTGTCTTGTCTATTGGATGCATGGAGTAAATATTGTTTTTTCTACTGCTTAATGTCTTCTAATGCATAGATCTAGATTTTTGCAGCATTTATCTTGATCACCTAACTGTAGATCTGAGGATATTGGCAGCCATCTTTGTTGATAGGGTTGTTTGTTATGCACAACTAAAGTGGTCTTTTTTCGTACGCTTGGAATTAAGATTTATACTAACACCCATTTTGAAAACAAAAATAAATGGTGTTGAGATACCAAATACATTGATTGATTTAGGAGCAGCCAAAAACATCATGATTAAACAAACTATGAAACAATTAAAACTTCATGATATTTAATATACACCCACATTATTAAAACTAGCAGACATATCTGTTATAAAACCTAATGGTGTGTTAGAATATGTGTTTGTATCCTTAGATTCTTGGGAATACCCTGTTGATTTTATGATCGTAACACCAAAGAATAATATTGGAGGCCATCCATTGATTCTAGGAAGACCATGGTCCTACATTGTTTAATTTTTACAAGTCCAATGTAGGGTTAACTCGATGTTATTTTCATGTTTAAAGAGTCTGAAAACACACAAAAAGAAAACTCAATCAACACTTTCAACGTAAATTTCTAACAAGCCCAGAGAAAGTAAAACTCAGTGTTTTTCATTTTTAGGGAGTCAGAAGAAAAATGTAATATCCCAAAAGGGGAGAATGCAGTAATCAAAATCAAAATAGATGAATAGGAACAAAGTAAAAAATTAATCTAAAGACAACATCAGAGTGTATAGAATAGCTGAGCCATTTTATTATATAGGAGGTGGATAAACTAGTACAACAATGCTCAAAATATGAGACACTCAAGCTAAAGAGATGGCCTATAATGACCCTGAAATGACCCCATAAGAGGGACTGCATAACTACTGGGCTTCTAGAAGGAAATCTGCATTGTCCCTGCTGCAATTTTTGGGACTGCAACTGCCAAAAAAATAGAAATTTAGATCTAGGAGGTCTGGGAGCTCCGATGATGCTGAAAACAAAGATCCAGACTCTGTAATTGATACCCAAGATAACCCAAAAAGGAGTTTCCAGATCTATAAGTTTAGGAAAATCATCCTCTTAGGGCTTCACATATACACTGTTGGGTATGCAGATCTGCTACATAATATGATCAAAGATGGATGCAATATGATTTACAATCATATATATGCAAGAAGGGTTGATCCCTTCACTAGATTCTCAAGCTAGAAGCTCAAGATCTAGCTCCTCCAATCTCCTCCACTAAATATGGCTGCTGAGATTCATTCAAAAAATTCAGAAAATTGTGCTGTCAGAGACGGTGGCTCAACATCATGATGCTAGATGTTTCAATGAAGCTCAATACTGATGGAAATAATGTGCCCAAGGTGAGGAGATAGTCCCTCACATGATTTCCAACTGAAATGCTGAAAACTTCCTTCCTCCAATAGATCTACAGGACTAAACTATGCAATCCTTTAGGGGACTCCTGTTGGATGGAGGTAAAACACAATGGCCTGATTTCTGGATATAGATATTTTTCTCCTGAAAGGATGAACATGAAACATAAGGTGAAAGGATGAATCCTCCATTGGTTTCCTAGTTGGAATTCTAGAAACAACCTCCTGAAGATGGCACCAATGCCTGATGAGGAATGTAGCTCAATATAAACCTTCCTAGAGTAGGCACTCGAAATCCCCCATTGGTAAGGGTGGTATTTCTGCTCGGAAACAAGTTGTGCTAAACATCACTGCAGACTTAGCTAAACAGCATAAGCGTGCATAGAAATGTCAAATGAAAAATCTAGATCTAAACATATCATAAATAATAATACAAATCTTGCCTTCTATTGTGCCTTCATCTTCATTATATATATTATGAGCCTTCCATAGCCTAGGCCCACCTCATAACTGCACTGCCTATGTGGCCACTAGCCTCCATGAACAATGTGTTGTCTCTCCATGATCTCAATCATGTCTGCATTTAATTCCCACTCTCTCCATCATCTGTGCATTAGATGCATCACTTCCTCCACTATCTCATCATAAGTGCTTTATGATCTTACTTTGAATGCATTATGATCTTAGTTGACCTCCTCCAAGATCCTCATGATTTTATATTTAAGATCCATGATCTCCACTCTTCTTTCATTTAAGAAGCTACTCCACTACTCCATAATGTAGATCTAGATCCAAAATATCCACATACACACATCAAAAGTGGATTTTATTCATCTATGGGGTTTGTGGGTCCCTCCACCCTCTTATTTAATTAATTAATTAGGAAAATTAAGAACTCTAATATTACAATTAACTGGTGGAAAATTGGGAATATTACAGTCCTCCCTACTAAAATGTTTCTTGTCCTCAAGCAACTACAAAAGCGGATGCTACAACAAACATCCTCCCTGCAAATGGAGTCCTCATAAGGAAGGCCTTCCCATCTATCACAATGTTTCATGCATGTCCATCTCCAAAGTTGCCTCTCTAGAATGTCTAGAATGGCCTCCAACTGAAAATTTAGATACCTATCCTCATCAATGAATCTCCAAGTGGCAACCATATGATGTCTAAAGATCTCCTATATACATGAGATACATGAAATGAAGTGGTTTCTTCCCAAAACGGAAAGTCCCAAATCATGAACTATCTCTCCAACCCATGATACATAGAGTAGATTGCATCTATCAATGCTCTCATCATTAGCCCAGTTGGCCATGTAGGATCCAAACATAACATCAACACAGTGAAAAACAAGAAGTAGAGACATATGGATGAACATGAACTATATCAAACCATATTCTCCCAATAAGAACCACTGCAGCAAAGCCTTCTGCTACCATGCTATATTATCATGAAAACAATTAAGAGAGCCATACTCTCTCAAAAGAAGCCACCACAATAATTCCTCTTTCTACCACAAAAATGCCTCTTGCTACCACACCACATTATCATTGTACCATATGTAGTGCACATATTCCCTCAAGAGAAGCCACCATAGTAAGGCATCTTTCTACCCCATCACATCCTCATCATACCAAATATAATGACCATAATCCCCCAACAGAATCCAATGTTGTAAGGTCTCTTTTTTCCATCCTTTATCATAATCATGCAATGTATGGGAATAAATCATCCCATACTCTCCCAATAGCAACCAAAGCAACAAGGATTCTTGTTGCCTCCTTACATCATCATGATGCAAGTTATGGAGCAACAACATAGTAATGGACATGTGAAATGTCTCATCAGAATAATACAAACAAGCTCCCTTATGCCACATAATGTGAGAGTCATGCTTTCTCCCAAGCCCAAATCATACATGAACATGAGATATATCCCAAACAAAAATACATGTAAAGACATGAGACATATCCCAAAAAAAAAATATATGGACATAAGATACATTATGAGGTGTCCAAACTCTCTCATTAATAGCCACCGCGGCCATGCCTCTCACTGATGCATGTCATTAGTGATATGTAGGGCATGGATGCCTCAAATGTGAGATGTTGGGTAAACCCTATACTCGCCCAAAAGAAACCATGGCAGCCATGCTTCTTGCTTCCTGATACCATAGATCTGCAAGAAGGTTGGCAGCCTCTTGCTCCTCATCTGGATCCATTCATCCCAATGTGGAGTATGAATCATGCCAAGCTCAATCTTGGTATCCTCCCAATCTATAATACCAACATCCTCCAAATGAATAGCTTTTCACTCCATGATATGCTGAATTGCACCTCCATTGAGGTCTCTCCATGAGATCCTCGCATCAATGGCCCATTGGAACCCATAAGGCTCCATACATGCTGTAGGTAAAGATTCCTCTTTGAGTTCTAAGATGCTCATCAAGGAAACTTCATCTTGACAATGGAAATTTCTCTCCATCACAAGATGTATACCATCTATCATATGTGCCTCAAGTACTTCATGAGTGAAGCTACCTTCACAATGCTCCAAGAATAATGGGGCCCTCTCATCATCACTGTTGCTAAGTGACAGTGTTGTGGATCTACATGGTGATATATGTGTTGTCTCATGGCCACACAAAATGCTAAACTCATAGTTTGGCATTGTACTAAATAAGAATATGCTCCTCCCATCTTTTGCAACTCTACGCTTCAACACAAAGTGTTGGGTGTAGCTCAACCATGACAAACTAGGATAGTTGGTGAGCCCTGGTATTACACCAAGAGTACTGCAACTCCCAGGGGCTACCCTACTTTACTTTATCAACCCGGGGTTCGTACAAACTTTGAGGTGACAGTGCTATATAAATAGAATATGCATTATGTTCATGTCATCCTCTTCTGCTTTATGAAAGGGTGTTATTTCTTAAACTATGAGAAAAAATGGAAAGTATATTGCTCGAAGGAAATGACATAAAGGAAACTTAATTTAATTACTAAAAGGAAATGACAAGAAAGGGAACTAAATTGAATTGCTGAAAGGAAATTACAAGAATGAAACTAATTTAATTCGTAGAAAACAAATAGCAGAAACGAAACTAATTTTAACCCACACTTAACTTGGCCAAATGACTAAATGCACTCTACTTATCCTATGATCTATCTACCATGCTTCTATCCATGGAACTAGGTTATCCATGACTTAATTCTAATCAAAAAGAGTTAATTTGCAGCTTTGAGGGAAGAAAAGGGATAAAAGAGGCTAATGGGGGGTTTAACACATGAAACAAGGTTTGGAAATGGAAAGAGGTGGCTAAACCCTTATAAAACTTTATGATAGCATGAGAAATGACTTTGGAGTGGACATAACTCAAAAATGTGATGGCGGAGTGTGATGGAGGAAAAATTTTGCGATGTGCGATGTCGCAATCGCAACTTCTCAAGTTTAAAGGGATAATGGTAAGGATTAACAAGAATGAACTAAGTTGTGCGAAGTGTGAAGTGACGTGGCGGGTCGTGAATCACAAGATCACAAGTTTAGATGGATAGCAGTAAAGATCAACATGAATGAACTAAAATGTGCGAAGTGCGATTTGTGATATGGTAAAGTTTGCAGGTTGCAATCTGCGAAGTGCGAAGTGCGATGAGTGGTGTGGTGTAGTTACCGCATCGGTGGAATGAGTGGTAAGTGTTATGAAAAAATTAAAACTATGCGATTTGTGATTTTCGATTTTCGATTTTCGATTTTGCAATATTGCAATTGCAAGAATGGAGTGGTAAGTGTTAAGGGTAAAATTTAAAATTTCCGAAGTGCGATTTGCGATGGGCGATATGGCAGTGGGACCGATGGCAGGGTGTGATTTCGCAATATCACAATTGCAAGGACTGGTGGTAAGTGTTAATGCAGAAAAGGTAAATGGTGTGAAGTTCGATTTTCAATTTCACAATATCGCAATTGCAAAGAACGAGCAGTAAGTGTTAAAGGTAAAATGTAAACAGTGTGAAGTGCAATTTGAAATTTCGCAATGTCACAATCACAAAGAACGAGTGGTAAGTGTTAAAGGTAAAGGCCAAATGTTGTGATTTATGAAGTGCGACGTATGGTGGTGGGAGACTTGAGGAGCAAGGGCGGAGGTCGAGTTTTCGGTGGTTTTGAATGGTTTTCATGTGTTTTTCATAAAAAGGGTAAGGCGGCCGTGAACGGAGAAAAAATAGAGAAATAAGGCTTTGAAGGGCTTAAGTGTGTTAGGAAAATAAAAGGTAAGTACAACGTTAAGATGAGAAGAGGAGGGGAATGGAGGCATAAGAGCACTACTCAGAAGTGAGACAAACCTGCGGATTCATGCATGGGAGATAGACAGAAATGTGGGATGAAATATTGAAAGAAATGCTTGGACTTGGTAACACAAATTCTTCCCAAAACTCAAACAGAAAGCAGTTTTGGCATGTGGAAAGGTCTGCCCTACTCGAACTCTATTGATAAATATGAGAGGGGGGAGACTTGACCACAGTTTTTTTGGATTTTTTCCTCTATTTACTACGCATAAGAAATTAAAAACTACAGCAACACAAAAGCTAAACAGAAATGAAACTTATCAGAAGCAGATCTAACTTAAATGGCATAAACAAAACTATTTAAATAATAGAAAGGAAAAGATAGTAATAGCAGAGAAGCTGAGGCACATGGATTGGGCCCTAACCCATGAGCCTAGCCCCTTGAATCTTAAATAAGTCGAATGAAATCACTCTACTCATTTCATAAAATAATAACTTCATACATATCTGAAAGTTTGAACACTGAATAAAACAAAAAGCTTCATAGCTCACAACAATAGTTCTGAATGGAATCGAGACTAGAATAGACTAACCCTTCCTAGCTCTAGCTTTGCTCTATTTATTCTACAGGTTAGCTACCAACAACTACCTATAAAATAGTGATTGATTCCACTTGACTCCTAGTGAACAAGGATTGGGTGCACTCCTCTTTGAGTTTCTTGGCTGCCTCTAGAATTCGAATTGTTGGGGAGAATCCTTGGGGATCCTTCGGCTGCTTTTGGAATTCAAACTGCTAGAGAGAATATTTGGGATCCTTCGGCTTCCTTTGAGGGTGGAAAATCCACCTATAATTCCTCTTTGTTGTCTCCTCGAGTCTTTATGATACAATCCTTATAAAAATGATTAATAATTCATGATTTTATGCACTCAACCTTATACTAGGCACTCAGAGTATGTTAGCCTTAATCACCACCTATAATAGCATCATAAAACTAAATAATAATAAAAATTCAAGAAAAAATAGATCTAAGAAGGAAAAAAGGTGATTATTAACCCCTCCAAATATGTCTAATGATGGAGCTAATCATCACCCCCCTACTGAATGGTTTCTCATACTCTGATCAACTAATCCTCCTCCTGCATTTCCTTTAAGGCTCTGACATCCCCCCTGATTTCCTGAGGAATAAGTGTGGGAGTTTCCCCAAGGGGGTAAAAACCATTATTATTTTCTACATTCTCCCATTCTCTATCTTGTGCATATGTGTCCTCTTCATCAGTCAGCCCCAACAGCAAAGGTGGGTTGAGCTTTAGTTCCAACCATTGGATATTTTTAGCCTCCATAGCCCTCTTGTATAATGGTGGCTGTTATCACAAAATATGACCTTGATAGGCTGCTGATCAAGTAGACTCTGAGTAGCTATTTCAAACCAGAATTTTATTTGAGGCTTAGCCTCCTCAACCTGAGAGGGCTCTCTCACTAGGTTTAAGATTTTGAATTAAGGATTAGATGGCTAAATCGAGGAATAAATTGGATAAAAGTGTATAACTGGTTGAATTACTGATCAAAAAACATCCATTGGGCTATGGAGTCAAGGTATGTTTCAACAAAACATAAAAATTATCTTAACATGGAAGTCAGGGCATTTCAGAGTTTTAGATGTATCAGCAAAACATAAACACAATGGATAAAACACAGTTTATAAACATATGAAGGAAGTTAGAGCATTTTCCAATGAGTTCTAAGTAACATATGTTCATACCACTACAAATAGGTAAATGAGGAAATCCATAGGAAGATCAAACACCAAAAAATCTTTCTGAATCCTGAGTAGTACAACTAATATTTGTATTAAGATGAAAACACAGTTTGCTACAATAACACAGTTTGCTTGCTAATGAAAAAATGCCAACCTTGAGGAATTCGACCTCATGTCCCTTATAGATTCATTAAAACCTTTGATTCTATGATCCATCTTTAGAGGAATTCGAATTATATCTTAAATTGACATCTATTTTCTCTAAAACTGACTATTAGTTACATCTGACAATTAACTATCTCTTCTAGAAGTCCTAATAAAAATAGGAGTAAAACTCCTTATTATATCTAAACAACCTTATCTATAACTTAAATGATATCTCTGATAGTTGTTCCTCCATCTATTTTACCTTGATGATGCCTGCAATCTTGTTATGTTATCATACTGGTTCATGTCTTACTTGCCCTACAAAACAGGGGACATGTTTCCTATAATTTAGCCTTTTCCTTCTTGATGATCTTCGAACCCTTTCTACTAGCAATGTTGACCTTTTGAGATAAGTGACATGTGTTGTCACCTCCATGGAACCATACCTTTCCACCTGTACAAAAAACAAGCCTTTGAAAAAGTAAAAGGAGAGATTATATGGTTGTGCTACGAAATGAGCAGCGTTTTCGTAGCGCATAATTTATATCTTTGTAAACCTCTCTCAATGATCCAATTTATTTTGTCTTGAGACATGGAGTTTCATTTTTTAACCCTTTCCAACCACCATCAGTAACCAAATTTGGAAATGAAGCTTGTTTACCCTTTGAAACCCTTATAAAATGTTCAAAAATGCACCTACAGAAGTTTCATAGCGCGCTACGAAACTGTTGTGTATATCCTTTTTACACAATTTTTTCATAATCTTAAGGTTTTAAGAGTATTTACAACCTTCTAATGATCTCCTTGATGTTAATAAACCTTAACAATCAAAATATGTCAACTTTGTAATGTCTTCAAAAAGTGATGTCTTTCCCAAAAACAAGAATGTATTAAGGATTTGTCACTTACTGTTCTTGTTCTACCTCTGTTGTAGCTGACTTTCAAATTTTTTCAATTGAATTTCAAGATCTTCAATCTGCCTCTTCAACCTTCTTTTAGTAGCCCTTAAATTAAAATTTATCCTTCTCACAAATTTAGCCTCTTTGATTGCAGGAAGAGTCTAGGTAAAATACTGAGCTTCACTGCTGACTGTTTCATGTTTTGAAACTCTTTCAAGCTCCCATAGAGCCTTAATTCCATTGAAGTTTATTCTCTCAACAAAATGTGCTCTTGATTTCTTCTTAAGTTTAGCAATTTCAAGGTTAGCTAGTCTCAAATTTTCTTTAATTCCTTCATAACTGTTTTTTTCTCTTTGACTGTTGAAAACTCTGTTTCTGTCACCTTTAGGCATTGGTGATGGAAGGTCTATGGACTCCTCATAAACATTTGAAACTTATTCATCTTTATCTAACTCCACATCTAACCCTTGCAAAATTTTTGAATTCCTAGCTAGAGGCCTTTTGGGCTTGAACAAAAAATCTGAAATTTCATCATTAAAATCCAGCTTTTTGGAAGACTTGATTTTCTTAGATTTCCCTTCATCCAAACTTATAGAATCTGCTTGAACTAAAGGAGATTCCTCAATATCAATAGCCAATAAAATTTCATTCAAACTACCCTTTAAACTTGGATCTTCTTCTGAAACCACATTTTTACCCTTTTCCTTTGCTATTTGACTTCTAGTCAATCTTTTCAGGGCTGATCTACTAGTTTACTATTCATGTACCATTTCACTAACTTTACTTGTCTTCTTTTGTGCAAGTTGAGGAGTTTCTTGAATAATCACTGATGTTTTAATCTCTGGCTCTTTCACTTGTTTTCTAGGCTTTAACTTGACAAATATTTTTGATCTTGTCTATGCAGGGTCACTGGTTTCTAATGATGATTTTTATTTGGCCCTAGGGCTAATACCTGCTCCTTGTGTTTCCACCCCAAATCCACACAAAAACAAAAATGTAGACCATTCTCTGTTTATCCTCTGAATTTCATGTAAAACAATCAATTTAACTAGACCATGATGGAAAAGTGAAGTTTCACAGTATTGAGCTTTCATCTGCACTTTATCTGCCATCTTAGCTAAATTTTGAAACAAGAAGAAAGGAAAATCCAAAGAAATCATTCCAGTAAAATGCAACAAGAGTTTGAAATGATAAGAATATACTTTATGTTATCTTCCCTCACAGGTGAAGTACCTTTTAATGTTGTAGAGCATATTAGCATAGGTGT